>CM034238.1:37269993-37873862 GCA_019916065.1 Vitellaria paradoxa
GGAGATTCTTTTTTTATTTTTTCCATTGAGGAAAGGGATGTGGAAAAAGGTAAGGCGCCTCAGAAGATGCCTTTGTAAGGATGATATCCTAAAAGCTATTCCATCATCGGAAAATCTGGGGAAGTGTGAGAAATTTGTTGTGAATTGGTGCTTTACTTGGAAGAATATTGGTCCGAGTTGTTGAGTCTTCTTCTTCTTCTTCTCCGTTGCCTATTTATGAGGTGTTTTGAGCCTGTTGTTTTGTTGTTTGGAGTGAACTGGGTTATGCCTGCTTTTGTAATGACTACGACGGATTGTTGAGGTCATGGATGTTCTACGTTGAGAGAGAAAATTTTGGATAGTTATTCCTTTGGGGCCATGTTTATATTATTTTATATTACTTTCTTTGGAGAATAGCATTTTGATAGATAATATTGTAGTATACTAAGATTTGATTATATACGTAGTCTATTTAATTTTTTTTGGGGTTATCTAGACTTTGTTTATTTCGAGGATAGCAATTTGAGAAATTATACTGAGATTGGATTATAGTGGATTGGATTTTTGTGCGGGATTGTCTACAACTTGATTGGTCAAGGTTGGATAAAAAATGGGATTGTCTATTTTGTATCTTCAATTGTCCATTCCATATCTGCCAATCACGTGTAGCATAAAGAAGAAGAGACACAAGATGTTTACGAGGAAACCTTAACAAGAAAAAATCTCGGGGCAAGGCAATGATCACCCAAACTCTCCCAAACCTCCACCATATCAACTTGGTTACAAAAATTCAATCACCATAGTTACAAGATTGAGATCCATGATCCTATGCAAAGAACCATTACTTACGTTCACCATGCGCCAAGTCAAGTATAGCACAACCAATAATCCCCACGATGATCACATGAACCGAGTCCATGGCATGTAAGACTGAATTCCTGACACAATTCGGAATCCACTGAATCATCAACATATATTAACGAATTTATTATGTGGCTAAGTATTAGATAGAAATTTAAGAACTTGATGAATAAAGATATTGAATGTCTGGTCTCTCATTTCAGCTCCAATCAAAACCTTAGGAAACAGAGAATAAGAATCTAACCACGAACATGATTTTGAAAGAGCAATTTCCTTTTTTTTTTTCGTCCACGGGGGTGAGGTAGTTAGCGAAGCTAGCAAGCTTCCACACTTCAATATGTTTAAAGTTTGATAAAGAAAAACACGCTTGCAATATTTTCTAGCAAGCCAGAGTAGAAAAGCAGCATTCAACATTTCCTAATGAAGTTGGCCAATTATCCAATGGTGCTTCAAATTCTGTTCTAATTACAACCATTGCCAGTAGCACAGTGGAAGTGGGACCATGTAACTATAGATTTTGTGATGCGTTTACTGAGGACTCGTAAGAGGCATAATGCCATTTGGGTGATTGTGGATCGATCGACTAAATCGGCTCATTTTCTACCTATTTGGAATAAGGACTCTATAAAGGAGCGGTGTCAGTTCTACATCTGGGAGATTATCTGGTTACATGGTACGCCTTTGTCAATTGTGTCAGACCGAGACCCAGTGTTTACTGCACAATTCTGACAGAGTTTGTAGGAGGCACTAGGGACTCCATTGTGTTTTAGTACAGTTTTTTATTCACAGATGGACGGACAGTTAGAGCGGACTATTCAAATTTTGAACGATATACTACAGTCTTGTGTGTTGACCCTAGGAGGAAATTGGGAGAGCCATTTATCATTAATTGAATTTGTGTATAACAATAACTATCAGGTGAGTATTGGTATGGCTCGGTATGAGGTGTTGTATGAACGACCTTACAGATCTCCGTTATGTTGGGCTAAAGCTAAAGAACCTGTGACGGTTGGTCTTGAATTGGTGAAACAGGCATCCAAGAAGATTCAAACGATCCGCCAGAGACTTTTGGCAGCTCAAAGTAGACAGAAAAGTTGTACTAATAAATCGAGATGGCCGTGGGAATTTCAAGTAGGTGATTTTGTATTCTTGAAAGTCTCACCAAGGCAGGGTATAGTTTGGTTTGGAAAATGTGGAACACTTTCTCAGAAGTATATTGGGCCTTTTGCGGTTATTGGGAAAATTGATGAGGTGGCATACAGATTAGCGTTTCCTCCACAATTAGCTAGGATTCATAATGTGTTCCACGTATTTATGCTTTGGAAATATATGCTGGATCCTTTTTATGTGATTAATTGGGAGGAATTGGATATTGAAGAGGAAGTGACATTTGAGAATCTGCCAGTTCGGATTAAGGACAGGCGAGGGCAAGTTTTGCGTGGCAAGACCATTCCTTTGGTTCGTGTGTTATGACGACACCGTGAAATTGAAGAATTTACCTGGGAACGTGAATCGGTGATGTGGTTGAAGTACCCATCCTTGTTTTCTGATTAAAACATGTTATGTAAATTTCGAGGACTGAAATTTTTGTAAGAGGGGAGAATGTAATACCCAGTACTTATTTTTGGTTATTTATGTACTATTTTGAATTAATAAATAATTATTTTGAGATTTAATTGATTTATTTTATTTTTCCTTGGGCCGAGTATGATCCGATTGGCAGTTAGTTGGACAATTGGGCCAAGGGGCCAACTCATTTTCCTTATTTTCTTTCCCTTCTCATCTTTTCTTTTTCTGGCTTTTTCTTTTTATTCTCTTGGGTGGCCAGAAGGAGAAGGGAAAGGGAGGAAAGAAGAGAGAGAGGAGAGAAAGGGAAGAGAGAGAAAGAGTGATCTAGAGCGAAAAGACAGTGGATCGGGGTAGTATTCGAGGCCATGAACGTCGGGGTGACGTCTGTTTTGCGTGATTTGGCCTAAGGTGGAAGAAATCGGCATTTGAAGTTCAGGTGCCACAACCTAATTCTTCTAATTTCTTCTTTTCTCTTTGGATTCGAGATAAGTAGAACATATATTCGTGTTTTAGACGTTGTTAGGAAGATTTTGATATATATATATATATATATATGTGCTTGATTTAGTGATGTATCATGTGATTCATGTATATATGTATATATATGTTATGGGTTGTTCGTATATATGCTCAATCTTATTCATTCTTGAGTCTCGTTATATGATATCAAGATATATACTATTGTTGTGAGTTATGGTGCCATTTTTAAGCTTGAGTTGTTTGGATTGTGGTGTTTTGGTGCTGGATCGAGCTTGTATCAGCTCAGATCTATGCTGTGGACCTCAGGTCGTGGGAACAGGCTTCCCGTGGACATCCCACGAGCTTCTCGCGAGGCTAGGAGGCCCTCGGCTTCTTCCCACGACTCAGAGCAGCTTTCCCACGGTCATCCCGCAACCTTATCGCGGAGGGCTATTTTCGACCCGGTTTGAGGTAGTTTTTACTCGATTTCGATGGTATATCATATATAAAGGTTATATGTTGAAATATTATGGTGACAAACCCAAATTTTGGGTTTCTTAGATTTGGTTAGAAATTGACTCCTGATTATGTTTTTGTGCCCTAAATTGAGTTATTACGTATATCTAATGATAGTATGGATCCCAAATCATCATTAAACCTAATATGAATGTGACTATGTAATAAGTTAATGTTTAATTACATGATTGAGCATATCATGTGCATGAGGTTTGTGCAATATTATCTAGATTGTGTTATGACTACTGATTGGTTGAGGGCGCCATATTTACATTGATTTTCTGCTTGAGATGAGTGGATGCCTGCTTGAGATGAGTGGATGCCTGCTTGACTAGGGGTGTAACACGGTTCCCTAACAGAAGGACCAGGAGGTGTACAACGGTTCTCCTAAGTCTTAGCTGATTGGGGGTGTAACACGGTTCCCCATTTGGTGTAGATTTATATATTGAGATATACATTTGTCGTGAGCATAAATGGTACGGGTGGTGACCCATGTACAGTGCCAAGTGTCAACCGTCCTAGGATAAGGTTGGGAGTGAAAGGAGACAAGAGTGTATATTGATATTGCATTTTATCACATCCCATTGCACAAGATTACATTTATATTCCTTGATATTGAGATGTTGATATGTGTGACTGTGACATTGATTAATGGGATGTATGATTTATATTGTTGACTATGAGTTTGGTATTGAAATAGAGACATAAATAGGAACTACGGTGACCTAATTCTCGAGGTGGGATACGTAGATAGCTTAGATTAGAGTAGCCTGAATCCGGTCTAAATTGTGGATGACAATGATTGTGTTTAGTTTTCTTAACTGAGAGTTGAATTATATTATTGACAAATAGATAGTTATGAAATCAAATATTATTTTATATGAGAATGAGTAACGATTTTAGGTATTTCAATAATTTTAATTCAGTGTGAATTAAATTTTATTGTTTATTTTGGTTCTCACATTTCTATACCGTCCGTCCCGGACAATTAAGTTAGGGGCATGACATCACTGTTTTGAGTATATTTGTTCTCTTCAGGCCTTTTGAAGAACCCATGGAATGCAAGCAAAAGTCTTGGGTTGTCCCTGTTCCATAATCATTTTATTTGCCTCTATAAATTGCATTTAGATAAAACTAGATTTACATAGTATCCTTTTCTTATTTTTGTTCTCTAAAAATGACATAAGCAATGCACATGCTCTTTTCCCTACTCTACATTCACCTAATTCATTGATTCTATTTCAAGGATGTAGAGGACCTAGTACCATGCAGACCTCCAATGCTGCATGGACCACCGCTACAACCCCTAATTGCGGGGCATTGTACCACGTGGAAGGTAAGCATCCTCCCTCTTTCACAAGGATATACACAGCATTAAACACTCTTCCCTCCAAATCCTTACCCTGATTGTTGAGTATCTTGTGATAAAGGGCATTTCAAACTAGAAAACTACCTATATCACAATATTGATCTCGTGACACCAATTTTTTGAATAATTGAATTAAACTTTAACGGTTTAAATATATTTATATATTTTTAATTATAAAATTACTTAAATAAATATAAATTGTTAAATTTTAAGGAGTATTTGATTAATTAAAACTAACTAAAACTTACTAGTTTTTAACAAAATATTATACTTTATTCCAATTAAATTTCATCACATATTACGTTTACATCAAATTTTTATATTTTGCTCTACTTTTTGGCCAAATATTTTTACCGCAAACAGTCTCTTAATTAAATGATTCAAACACTTGACCACTCAGAATATTTTACTCCGGTTGTCCAGGATAAGGCCTCAAGGATCAGGTTTAACTTATCCCAATTTTTCGACTGCGTGAAAAGACAAACCTCTGTTTGTTTATGGAAGTGCCCGGTTCTGTCCCATTTCATGCCTCCTTTTTCACTGTCAAAAGTCAGACTTGATTCACGCATCCTTCCCCGAAAGTAATTGCCTCACTCTTCTTAAACCACCCCCGACGCGGCCGCCGCCGCTAGCATCAGAACCTTTGCCGTCACCTCTTCCGCAAACTCTTGCCGCCGGTGATGGAGTCCGACGGTTTCCGGCCACTGGATGAGAAGTCTTTGTTGGACTACATAAAAACCACGCCATCTCTGTCCTCTAAGCTCGGCAACCAGCTCGATGATCTGCAAATCAAGGAAGTCGGCGACGGAAATCTCAATTTCGTCTTCATCGTGATCGGCCCCTCCGGTTCCTTCGTCATCAAACAGGTAAAGCTCGGATTCAAAACTCGTAAAACAACAAAAATTCAAGCAAAAGAAGAGGGAAATATTCTCAAGCTTTATCGAGTAACTGATACTATTATATCTTTTTTTTTTTTTTTTAACTTATTATGCTTTGATTACCTTAGAATTGAATTCACTTTTAACCTTCAATTCGCATTCTCTGATTACCGAAGAAAGGATTGTTTTGAACACAAAGTAATCTTTGAGCTCTAAAATATGCCGAACAAGATGTGGATGTTAGGCGGATTTGATCTTTTACAATGTAAATATGCTTTAGATGTATGGAAATTTCGAAAATCCTAATAAAAATTCAATTTGTGTCTAATTTCTTTGTATTCTAATCGAAAACATCATTTCAATTTCCAAATCTTGTTTTGTGTTTGTAAAGTGAAAGCTGGATAACTAAATCAAAAATAATTTTCCACACTCAACCATTGTGGGTGCCTCTGTGTATTTATACTGATTGTGTAAAGATTACAACCAAATAAAAAAACTCCACAAAATACGCTAAGGAAGTTACAACATAATGATAACTCAAATACTAAGTTAAAATCAGTTAGTTATTGCTAACTGTAACAGAAGAAGTAGGCTGATTTGGCACTGATTTGGACTGATCGTCAATATGCCCCCTCAAGCGAACTGGTAGTGGAACAATCCGGAGCTTGTCGCGTAAGAATTCAGACCGAGCCGAAGTAAGAGGCTTTGTAAGAAGGTCCGCCAATTGATCCTTAGAGGAAACAAACTTAACAACAATGGATTTGTTGGCGACCATTTCCCGAACAAAATGAAAATCAATTTCCACATGTTTTGTACGTGCGTGAAAGACTGGATTTGTTGCCAGGTAGGTGGCACCAATGTTGTTGCACCAAACTGTTGGTGCATTGGGCAGCTGAATCCCAATTTCCCGAAATAAAAATAGAACCCAAGTTAATTCTGCACATACATTTGCTAAGGCTCGATATTCGGCTTCGGTACTCGAACGAGTGACCATACTTTGCTTGTGAGATCCCCACGAAATAATGTTTGAGCCGAAAAAGATACAAAAACCGGCAGTGGATCGATGGTCATGAGAGTTGCCAGCCCAATCAGCATCCCCAAAGGCTGCAACAGTGGCTGTCGGGTGAGGCCGAAAATGCAACCCGTGGTGTAGCGTAGACTTGAGATACCGTAACACTCGTTTAACCGCAATCCAATGATCCCGTAAGGGATTGTGCATAAATTGACACAACTTGTTGACGGCAAATGAAATGTCAGGGCGAGTGAAGGAAAGATAATTAAGGGCACCCACAATGCTACGATAAAGTGACGGATCATCAACTGGATCTCCCGTTTCTTTGGTCAATTGTTGCATTGATGACATTGGCGAAGAAACAGGTTTTGCACCAAGCATGCCAGTGCGTTTGAGAAGGTTGATAATATATCGTTGTTGAGTGAGATGAACACCATCGGGGTTGCGATGAACCTCCACACCTAAAAAGTAATGTAGATCACCTAGGCTCTTTACTGCAAAGTCAGAGCTTAGAGAAGCAATTAGAGTTGAGATTGCCATAGGTGAGGATCCTGTTACAAGTATGTCATCAACATATACAAGTACCAAAACAGTATGAGAGGTATGGTGTAGTATAAATAACGATGTGTCAGCATGAGAGTTGACAAAACCAAGTGATAGAAATTTTGGCTCAATCGATGATACCATGCTCAGGGGGCCTGCTTGAGACCATAAAGGGCCTTATGAAGACGACAAACATGGTCGGGAAATTGAGGGTGTATAAAACCCACAGGTTGTTGCATGTAAACTTCCTCCGAAATGAACCCGTGCAAAAAAGCATTTGAAATATCAAGTTGTTTCATCGGCCAATTCTTTGAAACAGCTAGTGAAATGACAAGTCGAATTGTTGAATGTTTCACAACGGGACTAAAAGTTTCATTATAGTCCAAGCCCGACTGTTGGTGAAATCCCTTAGCTACTAAACAAGCCTTGTGCCGATCAATGGTTCCGTTTGCTTTATATTTGAGGCGAAAAACCCATTTGCATCCGACAATATTCTTGTTTGGAGGACAGGGAACCAGAGTCCAAGTCCCGTTGCGCATTAGCGCATCAAATTCAGTACACATGGCAGCACGCCACTCGGGTTGTTTCATAGCTTGCGTATAGCATGTAGGTTCTGTCATGGAAGGAGAACAAGTAGCAAGTAGAGCTTTTGGTACCGGATAGCAGATCGTGCCATCAGTTCTTGATTTTGGACAAATAATGTTACTCCGAGAATGGGTTTGCATCGGGTGAGGAGGCGGGTCAGGGACACTCTGAGGCACTGTACATGTGAGAGGTAGTGAAGTGGAAGGTGGTTGGACTGTGGTAGGTGGCTGGATTGTAGGGACCGAACTAAAGCGATTCAGGAACGGTGGACTTGGTGTGGATTGGGTTTGATTGTCTAGGATAGGAACCAAAGTTAAGGGTAGGGAAGATGTTTGACATGGAAGGCTTTGTAGCGTGGGGTTTCGTTGTTGTACTTGGCTGACGTGACTAGGATATTGGTTGGGTGGGGATTGGAATTGGGTCACACGTAAGGAGGGAGGCAGAGTTAGAGGTAGTGAGCTAGGAGGACTTGCAGGCTGAGATGGGGGAAGAAAATGGGAAGCGATGTTCATAAAAAATGACATGGCGAGAGATATATACACGATCCGCACTTGTGTCAAGGCATCGATACCCACAATGGGAAGGGCTATAGCCTAAAAATACACATAGTTTGGATCGAAAATTTATTTTATGTGTGTTATACGGGCGAAGACATGGCCAACAAGCACACCCGAATACTCGGAGAAAAGTGTAGTTTGGTAGTTTTGAAAAGAGTTTTTGAAAGGGAGATATACCACCGAGGACTGGAGTAGGTAACCGATTAAGTGAAAAACATGCGGTGGTGAATGCATCGGTCCAAAATTTTAGAGGAACGGAGGACTCGGCTAAGAGCGCAAGACTCGTTTCGACAACATGACGATGTTTGTGCTCGATAAGATCGTGTTGTTGATGGGTATGGGGACACGGTAGGCGGTGTATAATTACATTTGTTGTGAAAAATGGGCTTAACTTGCGAAACTCGCCACCCTAATCTGTTTGAACTTAATAGGGTGTGAGAACTGTTTTTCCACTTGAGTTTTAAATAAAATAAAGGTGTGATAGACATCCGATTTTAATATTAAAGGGAAAATCCATGTATAACGGGAATAATGATCAACAATAGTTAACAAATATCGACACCCATTTATTGATAACTTAGGCGAAGGACCCCATACATCAAGAAATAGCAAATCTAAAGGACTAGAAGAAATTGACTCAGATAAAGAAAAAGGCAATTGATGGCTCTTTGCTTGTTGACATGAGTCGCAAACAGAGTGAGAACGCGAGTTGACACTAGGTAATTTAAAAGCAGAGACTAAAGATCGAACAATGCGATATGACGGATGGCCAAGACGGGCATGCCACACATCGATCGGGACACGGACGTTGGTATAAGTTGCTGAAGACAAGACTGGCTGACTCGGGTGGAAGGGGTAGAAGCCATTCTCACATTTGCCTTGGTGTAGGAGCGTCCCCGTGTGCTCGTCCTTCACAAAAAAAGAAGATGCATGAAATTCCACAAATACAGAGTTGTCCTTAGAAACTGATTGATTGAAATTAGATTCTTGTTAATATCCGGGACATGTAAAACATTGGATAATTTAAATGATGAGGTAGGGGTAGAGAAAGAAGAGGATCCCACGTGGGCAATACGCAAACCTGAACCATCCCCAACTTGAAGTTGATCAGAACCGGGATAAGGATCAGCAGTAATATTCAAGTTTCGCAAATCCGAGGTGATATGGTGAGTGGCCCCGGAGTCATGATGCCAAGGGTCCCCAGGAATAGACTGGGTCGTGGCAGTGTATGTCGAGGGATTGGTGGGCACCCCCTGGAATGAGTGATCAAATCGGTGAGGGCACTGAAGCACTGTATGGCCAGTTTCGTGACATAACTTGGTCTCGGATTGGACCCCGAGTATGAGCCACGACCTCGGGTGCGATTGCGGTTGCCTCGATCGGAGTTGTTACCACCGTGGTTGAGGTTATAATGTTGCTTTGATCTTAGACCTGAAGTGTGCTTGCTGCTTTGGTTTGGTCGAGAGGCAGAATGAGTTGCCAAATTCGCGAAAGGCAAGTGAACATCGGAGCTAAGTTGTTGTTCAAGTTGGTTTTCATGCGCAAGAAGATGACCATAAATCGTCTCGAGCGGAAGAGGGTCCACACGGGTGTGAATGGATGTAACAATAGCATCGTAGGATGCATCCAGTCCGGATAGTAGAAATGCAGTAAAGTCAGATTCACGAAGGGGCTCGCCGATTGCGGCAAGTGTATCCGCCATTGACTTCATCTTATGGTAGTATTCGTCGATAGAAAAATTGCCTTTTTTTAGAGGAGACATACGAAACTTAAGCTGAGTTTCGCGAGCACGTGAGTGTGACGCAAAGCTGCGTTCCAGGGTGAGCCAGGCATCACGAGAAGTGGTGACCCCAACGATGTGGGGTGAGACATCCTCAGATAAGGAGGAAATAAGGGCGCTCAAAATGAGCTGATCCTGTTGGATCCAAATTGCATGTTCTGGGTTGGGAATGATGGCATCAGGTTCGGCAGATGTAGGAGCAGGGATGGTAGCTGAAGGACAAATAATAGAGCCGTCAATAAATCCAAAAAGATTCTGGCCTTCCAGGTAGGGAAGAATCTGGGTTTTCCAAAGTAGGAAGTTGTCACGGGTTAGTTTTAGAGTGATAAGGTGATGAAGGTTGGTAAGTGACTGAGGCGAGGTCGTCGTGGCGGTAAGGACTGGAAGGGTGGAAGTTGTTTCAGTGGTGGAGGACATTGTTGCAGGTGGGTAGAAAGGTATTTGAGGAGAGAAAAAAAAATGGAGATTTAATCCTTATGCTCTGATACCATGTAAAGTGAAAGCTGGATAACTAAATCAAAAATAATTTCCCACACTCAACCATTGTGGGTGCCTCTGTGTATTTATAGTGATTGTGTAAAGATTACAACCAAATCAAAAAACTCCACAAAATACGCTAAGGAAGTTACAACAGAATGATAACTCAAATACTAAGTTAAAAATCAGTTAGTTGTTGCTAACTGTAACTGAAGAAGTAGGCTGATTTGGCACTGATTTGGACTGATCCTCAATAGTGTTTGTAGGCTCTTCCATACATACGTTGCATAGGGGAATCATGGCCGATGACAAAGGAGCGTGCTTACTTCGAGGCTAGGGCCCTAAAAGAGCATGGCCGTTTGTGTCCTGCTAATGTTCCAGAAGTTTATCATTTTGACCGTGCTATGTGTTTGATTGGCATGCGCTACTTGGAGCCTCCACATATAATCCTGAGAAAAGGGTTGATTGCTGGAATTGAGTACCCATTACTTGCAGAACACATTTCAGAGTATATGGCCAGGACTCTTTTCTTCACATCCCTCCTTTTCGGTACTACCACGGAGCACAAGCAAGCTGGTAAGTGTTATTTTTTTGTCTTTCTTGTTTTAAAATTTTGTATTCCTTTTAGCTTTTTTTTTGGAATGTTTTTTGTTTATTTAATGTGGTTTGGATTAAGATACTGGGTATGAACTCATATTTATATTTCTTTTTTCTTAGTATAAGAAAGTTTCCATAATATGGAAAACATATGCCCATTTATCCTTGGTGGATTGAAAAGAGGTACACCATTAGGTGGCATTTGGTTTGTATTTCTATTTTTTGTTTTTGTTTTTCTTTTTTGGTTCTTGTTTTAAGGTTCATGTTTTAAAAATACTAAAAAAAAAAGCATTTGGTTTGATATTTTCTGTTTTACGTGATTTGGGATTGTCCTTGTTTTGAGTTAAAAATGCTCAAGATGACTATTGGCCATTTTACATTTTATGTTTAAACTCATTTTTTGCTTTCTAAAATAGATTTTGAAAACACGAGTGACCAAATGTGTTTTGAACTGTTTTCGTTGTTTTCAAAAGCGCAAAATGGAAAATGGGCTCAGACAGAAGTATCAAATGGCAACTCATGTAGAGAAGCTTTGTAGTTTTGGACTGTTTCTTATCTTGGTCAATTAAATTTTCTCATCTTGGTCAATCAAATTAAGTTGTGGAGTTCCATCTAAAGGAGTGACGTAGACAGCAGTGGCATTGACCTGTTTGATTAAGCAAAGATCAGATATGTTTGGATTGTTGAAATGTTTGAAATTTAATGGCATTGATATGTTTGAATTTTTGAAATTTATGTCTTTATCTGAATGGTTTCTGCAGTTGCTGAATTTTGTGGGAACGTGGAGTTATGTAGGCTCACTGAGCAGGTTGTATTTTCTGACCCTTACAAAACATCTCAGTATAATCGCTGGACATCTCCTTATCTTGATTCTGATGCGGAGGCTGTTCGTGAGGATAACACTTTGAAACTTGAAGTCGCTGAGTTGAAATCCATGTATTGCTGCCATCTCAGTTGAACATTTCTTTTGATAATTTGAAATGGCTTTTGTAATTGACCTGGTCCACACGGATAGTTTTCCTCGTATAAGCTGGTGCCAATTGTGCAGGTTTTGTGAGAGAGCCCAAGCCCTTATACATGGTGATCTCCATACTGGTTCTGTCATGGTTACTCATGATTCAACTCAAGTTATAGATCCGGAATTTGCTTTCTACGGACCAATGGGGTTCGATATTGGAGCCTTTATAGGAAATCTAATTTTGGCTTTCTTTGCACAAGATGGTCATGCAGATCAGAGGAATGACCGAAAGGTATGTCCTGTCTTCTCAGTTGTCTCTTAGTTGTTTTCAGGCACCCTAGCTCTTAAATACCTTTTTTTTTGAATCTCTAGTATTTGCCTTTCCTCTATTTCCTCATCAATCCATGTCATTTGTGGCTTATTAACTTGGACATGTTGGTTGGTTTCTTGATTTTAATTTACTGTAAGTATTTATCTTGTTCGTCCATGGTACGAGCTAACGTCTTATTGAGTATTGACCATTTTGGAGATTCATCATTCATATATTCAGCTTATCTCAACTGAAGCCTTGTCCAAACTACATAAATGTTGTTTTCCCATTTTGTCATGTGCAAGGTAATAAGCTATCTTTTGATGATTTTTGTGGCAACATTTTCAGTGCAACATAACAATTGATGGGTTCTCTGGCGATTCATTTGAATTCCTAAAGATCTGATTTGGTGTTATTTGTTTGGTTTATTAGTTCATGTTTATTGAAATCAAGTTCTATCCAAAGATAGAATGCACAACATGACTTAAGCCCATAGCATCTTGTTGGCTAGTAGACCCAGAGGATTTCATTGCCCGTTGGTGTGACAATGTGTTTTGTTCTTTCTTTTTGCCCTTGCTTGAATGGAAAAACCTGCTCCTGATATTTCAAATGCCAAATCAGACTTGTTTCTTTTTGGTCTGAACTCCTTTCAGTTCTGATGGTTAATGGAATGAAATAAAGGAGTGAATTCTCTTGACACCTACCAAGTTAAATGTGAGGGATGGGTATAATAGGTATATGCCTAACTTTTTACCTAGCTTCTTGTATTTAAAGTAATTTATTTGTCTACCCATTTGATAATGTTGTTCTGTACCATTTTGAAAAAGATCCACGCAAGAAATGCACTCTCTTGAGAATAAAAAATTCAGTATCTCTCGTGTGGTATTTTGGCCTAAATTCATTTATGTCCTGATATGCAGTCAAATGCTTTTTTGGATGATTGGGTGCATTTCTGTAATAGCATATTTTATAATTCTCAAACTTATTATTTGTGGGAATAGTAAATCTTCAGTAAAGTTTTCGATTTCTCCTTGGCTACGCAAACTCTCATGTGCCTCACATTCAGTCTTTCATGCTTCTACTAGCAGTAAAACATTTTAAGGAGCCTGATGTATGATATCAGCTCAATAATGAAGTGCAAACCAACTTACCTTTAAGACAGTACCACTATTTTTTGTTTTTTTTAAATTAAAACCTCTTTAGCGGGAGGGGGGTTTGGTAACAGCACCACTTACTGGAGATCTTTGATAAACCAGTTAAAAGAAAAAATTTGTTTTGGGAGTTCAACTGGAAGAAGGTATAGAGTTGAGTGGTAAACTGGGAAACTACATGAGTCACATGTGAAGTATGTCCAAATGTCCTAAAATGAAATGCTATTAGTTAAAATTACTGAGGGAATATGACCTAAGGTAAGATGCAGCACTTGCCTGATTGAAAATTTTGAAGAAACCAAAAGCTTGGTTATATCATTAAGCTGATTTTGTTTTTTAAAAACTAAAATTTGATTTTCTTTTTGCTTTTGAGGGTTTTTTAGGCATTTTATTCATTTTAAAAAAAATAAAAACTAATGACTAAATACTTAAAAATATGCAAGAAAAGTAATTTTGTAGCTTTTTATATTTTTATGTATTTTTTCTGTCAATTTTTTAAAAAATTGTTATCATACATAAAAAACCTCAAAATTAAAAAATAAAAAAAATCTAATTTTGGTAAGAAAAGAGTCACAAAAGCCGAAAACAAACTATGGAAAAGCTAGCATTTATTTCCCCCTAAAGTTATTCCTAGTCAAATCACTAATCCTTTGTTACTTGTTAAAGAAAAAAAAAAAAAATCAGTATTTCTTTGTTTTTGTTGTGTGTTGGGAAAGATGATTAGCAGTTTGAGTCCTCTATCGTCCCCCCCCCCCCCCAAAAAAAAAAAATAATAGAACCTTTTTCTACGGGTGTGCTTCAACGCTTGTGGAGGTGTTTATGACATTTAACTTATCATACTTTCTTTCATTTGGGTCAATGGTTACTTCACTGCCAAATTGTTGCGCAGGCATATAAGGTTTGGATCTTGAGGACAATAGAGGAGACTTGGAATCTCTTTCACAAAAAGTTTAGTGCATTGTGGGATGAACATAAGGATGGCTCTGGTGAGGCTTATCTTCCAGCAATTTATAATACCCCTCAGCTTCAGCTGCTTGTTAAACAGAAATTCATGAGAGATTTGTTCCACGACACTCTTGGTTTTGGTGCTGCCAAAATGATAAGGTGAGATACCGATTTCGTTTAATGCTTAATAGAATTTGTGTACTCGTATCCTTTCTTTTGGCATTTGCCAAAAGTCTTCGTGTCTTTGAATTTCCTACTTGCATGGCCTAATTTTTTAAGCATTTTTCACAAAATTTAATTTTTATTCCAACAAAAAATGGAAGTTATAAGGGGCAGTGATAATTTTCTCGTGATCAAGCCTTTAGTTCCACTGTCTCATTAACTTCTATTTACTTATTAATATTATTTTTATGGTTGGTTAGTTTTATTGAACAAACGTTTCGAAGTGTGCAGAATCTGAAACTGGGTTATTTTACCCTTTTGAATTCAATGAAATAGTTGATATCAGTGCATTATGCATACTTTTTTTTGGAATGAATTTTAGTGAAAGTAATTTCAATTAGCCTTTCAAATGTCATACAAAAATGGCTTTTGCCCACTTTTTTTTCCATGAAGCATTATAGTCTGAATATTTTTTAGAGTTAATTACATTAATCAAATCCTATAGTTTAGGTTGCATTGCACATTAATCAAATCCTATAGTTTACGCTGTGTCGCACTTTGGTTCCCGTAGTTCTAATTGCAAAAGTCAACCATTTATAGTTTTGATTAAGTAGCAATGTGGTCATTCTATCGGCAGCTATTTGTAATTGAGCCATTAGCAACACATGTGAACATCATGTGACTAAAATTCAAGAGTAATGAACTAACACTATTAATTCCACTGAATGTCTCATTTATGATCAGACAGCTCTTTTTTTTTTTTTGTCCAAATTAATTTTGTCCTAAAAATAATTCTTCCTCGATCAATTACGTCCTAAATGAGCGTCATACAGATCGTATATGAGGTTTTCAGTAGAATTGATAGTGAGTGTGTTTGGAGTTGTATAAAATTGTATAAAATAATATAAAATTGTAAAAATAAATGTCTCGTAATTCGTGCAGTAAGTGAAGAATTTAAATTTTACTGTCTCGTAATTCATGTTTGTAGAGATTTGTAGGATTTTATTTTATTTTTTGGAGGGCTCCAAACGCTGCCAGTGTAAATTACTTTATTTCCCTTGAATTCTAGTCATATGTGTTGCTAATAGCTCAATTGCAAACAGTCTTGGATAGAAGGAGTATATTGTTACTTGATTGATACTGTAAGGGGTTTACTGTTATAATTAGAGCTATAAAGACCAAAATGAGACACATTGTAAATTATAGGAATGATTAATGTAATTTACACTACTTTTATGAACTGGTACTTGCTTATGTGAGTTTGCTTTTAAAAATATGTATATTGAAAATTTACCTTTGCCAATCAATCAATCAACGAGCAAAAAACTGAAGAGATTGAACACAAGAATTTAAAGAGGAAAACCTTTCATGAATGAGTGTAAAAAAAACCTCCCGTCAGAGAGATAAAAAATCATTGAGTTTTCAAAGTTCGGTTTCAACAAGTTGGCTACAATAGCGCACACAGTCTGTCCCAAATCTTGCTCACACCAATCTAAGTGGACTGCCCTTACAAACACATGATCTTCATCCCCACATGACAAGGAACGCAACTTCGAATGCCCACACACTACTGTTGAAAGATTTAACTTTTGTGGTACAGTGTACGAAAATAATCTTCTCTCTTTCTTTAGAACCCTAGGAGATTTCTTTATATAGAGCACAGATATCGTACCTCGAATAGCGGGAATTTGCCCTTGGACGTGTTGTAGCAACTTTCCAACTTCGAACATGATTCAGAATAGCCTCACTATCTTGAAAATTCCCATGGTTCACTGGGATGAAATTGCCAACGAGCTTAATGAATCTTTTTTTTCCTCGCGACTCCCAACGAATTTCAGAAAATTCGTACACATTACATTGGACTAGTTTTTCCCAATGGTATCCATTGGGAGCCCCACCCCTCTTGGTTCTGCTTCACTCCAATGCTGCTTCACTCTGTATATGCTGCTCTGTTATGCTCTGTGTTGGCGTCATATACACACGATACTTAGCCAAATGTCCAGAGAATATAAGTTTGAAATCATTGATGTGTTCACATACAAATGCTGAACCTAACATAATTATATATACTTATGTACACACATCAATATATCCTGATTTTGGAATTAATTGATGGAAGTTCGCTGCCATTTTTAATCTATGGTTGACAGGAGAATTGTTGGGGTGGCTCATGTTGAGGATTTCGAGTCAATCGCTGATGCTGGCAAGAGAGCAGATTGTGAACGACGAGCTCTTGACTTCGCTAAGATGCTTATGAAGGAAAGGCGGAAACTTCAGGGCATTGAGGAGGTAATTTCTTCCATTCAGAAACTCCATTTGCGATGAAGTATTCTGAAACATTAGTGGTTAATTTGCAACAAAATTTGGTCATTCAGTAGCTGGGAGAAGATGCTATATGCATTTCTATTCAAATAAAATGTATGATTTTCTTGTTTTGCTGCTGATACTTTTGTACGTCGCTCCGTTTGTGTTTGGAATGGTAAATTTGATAAAATTTGATTTGATTTTATTTAGTAATAATTTTTTTCAATTCCTATGTTTGAAATTAAAGTAAAATTTTATGAGTTGAATTTGATTTTATTTTATAACTTAAATTTTAAAATTTTATATCATTTGAAATCTATCTTAAAACAATAGAATTTGATGAGTCGTAAGCCATCTAAGCAGGTAAAAAAATTTACTCTCAAATATCATATTTATTGTACTTTTTTATTTTTTATTAAATGATTAAATTTGAAATTTCTCTTAAATCAATTCTATTTTAGATTCAAACATGTGTTTCAAACTTAAAAAGTTTATTTATCAAATCAAATTTATTCCTTTTATTAAAAAAAATTAAATCAATTTCTAAATAAAGTGTATATTTATTTGGGCTTCTTCCTAATTTAATTTTTTTTTTTTTATTGATTGTTACAATCGTAATGGGTCAATTAATAAAAAATGAAGAAAGTTTATTCTCCCAAAGTTTGAACTTTAACTTACCAAGTTAAGCAAATTAACTGTATATCGTAATAATTAAGGTTGACATTTTAACTTCGGTTTATCAAAATCAATCTTATTTTCGTAAGCCGTGAAGTTAAAACATATTAGCTTGTTGGGGGCTCGAAATATTTGTATTTCTATTTATATATTATTTTATTTATATGTTTATGAAAAATTAAGTTTAATTTATAAGAAAATATTTATTTTAACACTAAACTATTTACTTTTATGATTTTAAAAATGATTTTTTATCTGAAAATATTACTTAATTTAAAAAATATTAAATGAGTTTATATTGACGAACTTGGGAATTAAACTTAAATTCGATAAGTAACAAACTTATTTTTAATTTGAACTGGACGTTATCTCTACCTAATTATAGTAAGGAAAATCCATTTCCTTAATGCTCATTAACCATCCAGTGCATCCATAATTACCTATAACTTAAAAAAAAAAATATGCAAGTTGATAAGATCTCCAATCTATTAAATAAGCCCCCACAGCCAAAAAAAAAAAAAAAAAAAAAAAGAAAAACAAACTATTCGAATCCATCTTCCAACCCCTAACCCATCTATTGTTGTGATTTCACTTTTACCTAAAAAGTAAAAAATACTGCAAGTAATTTTTTAAAAATTATTATTCATTTAAATAATTTTACTTTCAATTTTTTTTAATTCTCACTTTGAGGGTATTTAGTCGCAAAATTTTTAGCAAAAAATTACCAATTTTTGATGTTTGAGTGTTTGGTAAACCACCAACTTTTATCACTTTTCTACTTTGTTATAATAAGTTACTAAAAATTGCTAAAAGTTATTAAAAGTTACTAAAAAATGTTAAAAGTTACTCAAAAATTTTATCAAATCTTTAAAAGTTATAAAAAGTTGATAAAAATTATTACTTGTTTCACCGAATATACAAAAAATTACAAGTAATAACTTTTAACAAAAAATTACTAAAAATTATACCTTCAAACACCTCATTTCTCTTGAAAATTTGTGTAAATGGGTAATAATTAATTATATGAATCGCGTACACATTTATCACCGGGGCACTCCCTACATTATTTAAAGCAACTCGTACTCCCCAAATTCTGTGATTAAGCTATATGCTCCGTTTGAGTATACTGCTTCCGCGATGAATGAGCCTTCCCATTTCTCATTGAACTTCCCTTTTGACTTGTGTGTTATGATCATAGATCTCTTTCTTTTTCTGCGAAGCTTGCCGACGTTTCTGGCACCTTTAATATAAACATACATAGTTAGTAAGGGCGGATCCATGAAAGGGCGAGTGAGGGCAGTTGCCTCCACTGATTGCTAAAATTTTATATATTTTATATATATTTTGTATAAATTTTTTTATTTTTTTAATAAATAAATATATAAATTACCCCCACTGAAATTTGGTTGTTATTTAAAAATTTTTAATGTTTACTTTTTTCTAAATTTGGCCCCCACTCAACAAAATTTCTAGATCCGGCCCTGATAATTAGCATATATTATGTCATTTCAACTACATTATAATTATCCTAAAAAATGGGTTATATTACAGACACACAAAAAAAAAAAAAAAAAAAGGTTCGAGTGGTAAACCGCTCTCTTACCTTAGACTAAGAATAATACCAAAATTTAAATATATCTTCTCCCGTATCATTTAAGTGTGATCTTAAATATACTTCCAAAAAAAAAAAAATTATAAATAAAAATATTTATTTTAAAGTGGTGATTGCATATGTTGTTTTAACTTGTTTAAGTTGCTTGGTAGATTTTGTGTCCATGTCTAGAGAAAAACAAAAATAGTTGGGTTGTATTTAGTTATTTATTTATTTTTAAAATAATAACCTATACATAAAGTTGGCACATTACAAAATATAAAGACAAATAAATATACGAATAGCTCCAATGCAAAGAGGAGATTATTTCTTTTTTTTTTTTTTGACAAACTTTTTTAATTTCCAATGCAAAGAGAAGATTACTAGTTTGTTGTGGTAGTAATAATAATAAGAAAAAGTCTACTTATCAATAGCGGCTAACTTGAGATTTTCTCTCTCTTTTTTTTAAGGAGACCTAATGCAAATAAAATTACATAATGGAGATGGGGCCATGGAGCTACTTTGACAAACCTCTCATACTCAAATCTTGGTCTCCTCACTGCTCATATGAAAAAAAAGAGATAAACACAATACTTATATGGGTTAGATTTCCTTATCTTAAACTCCATCTATGATCCGCAAGAACCTTAACTAAACTTTCAAGTCAAATTGGTCAGCCCCTATTCACTGATAGCATGACAGCTCCCAAGCAACGCCTTGCTTTTGCTAGAGTTTGCATTGAAGTCTCCCCAAATGCTAACCTCCCGCAATGGATTGAAATCACAGATCATGATGGCTCAGGTATATATGCAACAAAGTGAGTATGAATGGGTTCCATGGACTTGCAAGCAGTGCAAAAGTATTACTCATCCAACTAGCAGGTGCCCTAGAATAAAACCGAATGGAGGCCTAGAACCAACTATGACAACGCCACTCTTCATCAAGCGCCAAATTGTAGCCAAGGAAAGTTAGAGAAATGCCTAGACCTCAAGCAAGGTAGCTGCTCCATTTCACAAGTTCAAGAGAAGGTATTAGCAAATGACAATTCAGTTATAATGGTGGTTAATAAATTTGTAGCACTTAAAGTTGCTTCCCAAGCCATTGGACACACCAGTTAATGTAGCTAAAGGTCCTATACTACTCAATTCAATTGCTCATGATGCTATTACTCTTGATGTAAAGCCTCTTCAAGCTTCTCATAACCGCAATTCCCCTCAACTGCTGGAAAATCAAAAGCTGACTATAGACTTGCAGATTATACAATCTGATGCAGCAAGTTTCCAATATTCTGAAGCTAGCTCAATGGAGAATGCTTTGGACCATCAAGATGATAATAACTCCCCCAACTCCAGAATTTTTGATAATGATAATTGGGAGCAAATGCTGTCAAAGAAACAAAAGAAGAAAAGAGAGAAGCTTATCCATGCCTTTAATCATAAGAGTAAGGCTTCTCAAGCCAACTTCCCCTCACATTACTCTCCTAAATGAATCTAGCAGCACGGAATACAAGGGGTTTGAACCACCCTTTAAATCAAGTAGACGTAAGGAAGCTAATTAAGAGTTATTCTCTTGTTTTTACTTGTCTTTTGGAAACAAAGGTTAGACATCATAATATAAAGAGCACTTGTAGTGCCATTGGCTATCCCTTCAATATTTTGGCAACCAAACTGATGACTCTTCTGCTAGAATTATACTTTTGTGGGATCCCTCTGCTATAAAGGTGCAAATCCTTTCATGTATAGCTCAATCCATTTTTTTGGTCACATCTCTCACCCTCAGCTATCTATAGATCTTTTTGCCACTATTGTCTATGCCTATAATGACAGGAAAGGTAGGGAATCACTTTGGAAAGATCTAAATGCTCATTACACTGTTATTGATAATGCAGCTCCTTGGATTCTCATGGGGGATTTCAATATTGTTAAAGAAGACAATGAAAAGAAAGGTGGTAGAAGCATTGATAAACAAGTTGTTTATGAATTTAATGAATGCCTTGATGCCATAGAAGTAACATAATTGTGGCACTCTAGATGTTAATTCACTTGGAGCAACAAGAGGATGGGCTTGGAATTTTTAACAAATTGGACTGTGCACTTGTCAATGAAAAATGGCTTAGTTTCTTTCCAAATTAGCCTTCTTCCCTATTCCAAGCATCTCGGATCATAGCCTTGTCATCATAAGCATTCGGCCCAGCATCAAAATAGGGAGGTAACCCTTCAAGTTTTTTAATTTTTGGACTAAGCACAAGGAATACGTAAGCCTTGTTGAGGAGATATGGTCTCAACCACTATTGGGCCCCCCCAATGATCAAGCTTTGCTCCGAGCTCAAGCTACTCAAGCAAGCTCTCAAAAACTTCAACACTAAGCATTATGGCTACCTTTCCAACAAGGTCATAGCTGCTAAAGTGGAATTAGCCACAATTCAAAAAGAGATGCAATCCAATCCAAGCCAAGCCTTCATTGATAGAGAAGCAAAAGCACTTGAAACATACTCATAACTAGCCCTTACAGAGGAAACTTTTTATAAACAAAAGGCCAGGGATAACATCATCAAGGGAGGTAATCTTAACACATCCTACTCCCCTAGGAAAGTCAAAGCCCATTACTCAAGGAATAAAATCCTCTCAATCATGGATGCCGATGGTGAAAGACATGAAGACTATAAGAAAGTCAAATCCATTTTTTTTGAATACTATACGAAACTCCTTAGCACACCTGTTGATTACCCTCAAGAAGCTTTCTTATATGTCAAGGAGGTCATGCAAGTTGAACCTCCTTGGGACATCATTGATTGTCTTAATCTTGAAGTCACGTATGATGAAATTAAGGACACACTATTTTCTTTACATGATTATAAAGCTCCTGGACCAGATGGATTCATTTCTCATTTTAAGGTCTCATGGAATGTAGTTAGGGAGGATTTTATTGCAGCCATCAAATCATTCTTCCATTCTAGTAAACTACTGAAGGCCATTAACTACACCATTATTGCATTAGTCCCTAAAGTTCCTAATCTAAGCTCAATTACAAACTTTAGGCTCATCTCTTGTTACTCAACCATTTGTAAGTGCATATCCAAGATCATTGCCAATAGACTCAAGAATCTTATGTCTCATGTTATTTGCCCTTCACAGGCTGCATTTGTCAAAGGGAGGTCCATCTCAGATCAAATCCTTCTCATGCAAGAGCTAGTGAGAAATTACCATAGATTCAATTTAACTCCTAGAAGTGCTTTGAAGATTGATCTCGTGAAGGCTTTTGACTCAGTATCATGGGACCTACTGCATGACATACTTTAGGCCATTTAACTTGCCAGCAAAGTTCAGAGACTGGATCAAAGCTTGCATCACCACTCCTTATTTTTCCATCTTTATGAATGGTGCTCTTTAGGTTTATTTCTCTAGAGCTAAAGGGCTTAGGCAATGTGACCCTCTCTTCCCCTATCTTTTTCTACTTCATATGGAGTTTTACTGAAGGCTATTCAATAATCTTGCTAAAAAAGGGGAATTCACTCTTCACCCCAAGTGTTCTGAGCCTCTCATTACCCACATATGCTTTGTAGATGATCTTTTTCTTTTATATTCCCCTAATGTTACCCTATTCCATGTAATTCGCAAGGCTTTGCTAGAATTTCATAAATATTCTGGACTCCAACCGAATGGGCACGAAAGTAAAGTCTATATTACAGGTGTAAATGAGAATGAAAAGCAGCATCTCTGCTCAATTCTTGGATTCCAATTAGGAGACCTTCTAGTTAAATACCTGGGGGTTCCTCTCATCTCCACCAAGCTTAAGATCGAGGATTGTAAAGGCCTTATTGACAAGATCACTAAAAGAGTCTAGAGCTAGTTCTCCAAATTCCTCTCCTATGCTGGCAGGTTAATCTTTGTCAATTTTGTTCTATTTAGTATTCAAATTTATTGGAGCATGCATTCTATACTTCCTAAAACGGTTACTAATACTATTAAGCAAATTCTAAGAAGATTCCTATGGTCTGGCATTGAACTCAAGAAAAAGGGATGCAAAGTAGCATGGGATGAAGTATGTCAACCAAAATGTGAGGGGGCCTCATAATTCGCAAACTCCATAAGTGGAACAAGGTTGCCATGGTGAGACATATATGGGCTTTATGCTTTAGGAATACATCCTTATGGGTGCAATGGTGTCATTCCAACCTCTTAAGACATAAATGCTTTTGAGAAATGAAAGCACCTTCAGATTACTCATGGACTTGGTGTAAGCTACTCAAAATTAGAGAAGAGGCTATCCGCATTTCCAAATACAAAGTGGGCAATAGTGAATCCATCTCTCTTTGGTTCTCCAATTGGCATCCTAAAGGGCCGTTGATCCCAAAATACACCCCAAGAATTGCTTATGATGCTGAAATACCTAAAGAGGCAAAGATATCAAGTGTGATTGATAAAGGGCCATGGAAATGGCCGTTCCCAATTACTTGGGAGCTCCAAGAGGTAATACTTGAATCTCCACCTCACTACTCACCACAACTGCATCTTCAAGACTAATTTGTTTGGCTTGCACCAAAAAATGGGGATTACAATGCTTTAGCTACTTGGAATGCTATTAGATAAAGATTTCCAAAGGTGGAATGGCATAAACTCTTATGGTTCCCTTATCACATTCCACTGTACAGCTTTATTCTTTGGCTTGCTATTAAGGAAAGACTCTCAACAAAGGACACGCTACTTGCATGGGGATTGCTTGTTGACTCTACTTGTGTCCTATATGGGATGTGCACTGAAAACATGGAGCATCTCTTCTTTTCTTGCCCTTACTCTACTGAGTTATGGAAGAAGGTCCTACAAATGTGCTCAATTACCAAACCTGCTCAATCATGGCAAAAGAAGGTCTCATGGGTGGTTGGTAAGTTTAGTGGGAAAGATTCAATAACATTATGTGCAGAGTGGCATGGGCAGCCTTAGTTTATCACATATACCAAGAACGTAATGCAAGAACTTTCAAAGGGATCTCATCTTTTACTATAAGCATTATCAACAACATTAAGCATGTTATCAGATTAAGGGCTTCTCAATTTGTTGTCATCAAATACACTGAAGAAAATATTAGATTTTGCAACTCTTGGGGTATCCCAATTTATAATTAAATAATATACAGGGGTATATCCCTAAGATAATGTAAATTTTTTCCCAATTAATCTAAATTATACTTATTTACTAAAAAAAATTATATAAAAACACATTTTGTATGAAAATTCAAAAGATAGTAACACAAAAGTTAAACTAATTTATGAATTTGATTTACATTTGACTCCATGGTTTTTCATA
Organism: Vitellaria paradoxa; assembly: GCA_019916065.1. Lineage (NCBI taxonomy): Eukaryota > Viridiplantae > Streptophyta > Magnoliopsida > Ericales > Sapotaceae > Vitellaria > Vitellaria paradoxa. The sequence continues at coordinate 37,294,575 of CM034238.1, forward strand.
TTTTGATAATAATTCATGATATTTTCGTTTGACAATTGACCAGAAGAAGAAGAAGGAGGAGGAGGAGAAGAAAAAAGAAAAAAAATGCTGTAAGGAGTAGGTTGAATAATTTGGGCTAATGGCAATTTCGTAATAAAATTAAAACACCGAGGGTATTTTAATTTCCTTCTCATACCTATCAGTAATCCACAAACAATCCCAAAGCTGTAGCCAGAAAAGTAATCAATTCATATCATTACTTTCTTTCTAACATGATTCGGTGTAATCAATTCATATCATGACTTTTTTTCTGACACGATTCTTCCTAATTGGATTAATCACTAAGTCAAAAGAAGATATCCAAGTTCATTAAAAGTATTTTTTATTAATATAGATAGCCTTGCCGATTGGGCATTTGGTCTAGTGGTATGATTCTCGCTTTGGGTGCGAGAGTTCCTGAGTTTGATTCTCGGAATGCACCTTACTTTTTCGTAGTTTTTGAATCATGACTTGTATATTCCAAATCCAATTTTTTCCTTCTTATTTTTTTTTTAATATTTCGAATAGAAATTCAATGCCCCCTACTTTTTCATAGTTTTGAATCATGACTAGTATCTTCCAAATCTAATTTTTTTTCTTTTTATTTTTTTTTTATATTTCGAACATAAATTCAATGCCCCCTTACTTTTCATAGTTTTGAATCATGACAAGTATATTCCAAATCCAATTTTTTCCCTTTTTATTTTTTATATTTTGAATAGAAATTCAAAGTCTGATTTGAAAATCATGGTTCTAGTTTACTATTGAACAATCTATTTTAGTCTAGAGTCAACTTGGACACCTCAACCACATCCTAATATGTGGTAGTGTTTGGATGTCCCCCAAAAAAAAAAAAAAAAATGCAAAACATTATTATAAAAGAGACAAGTGCCAAAATTTAATTGAAATACGCTAGAAAAAAGTTAGTAAAAATTAGAACTTTTTTCGTGTTTTTTTTGCTAAACCAAACATCCCCTATATTGTAGCTTGAAGTTGAGAATTTTCATAAAGCATGGAAACCATATGCACCCCTTACCTTCATTAAGATTAGAAAATGTCCTAGCTTTTGCTTTTATGTGATTCTGTGCTAAATCTTAAGCAGTGTAATGTGATCTCAATTCAACCAACATGCCTCCCAATCCAAAATATATGTTTCTTCACAAGATTTTTCAATAGAACATTGGGAAGCAATAACCATACAGGAAATTAATGATACTAATTTAATGCAGGTAGAACTTTGTAACTTGATAGTTGCTGCTGCTTGTTTGCTTAGAAAACCTAGAAAACAGAGCATTTATATGGTCAGGCTTAATATATTTATGAGTAACAAATGAAACACTCCACCAACAGAAAACATTTTGATAGCTAGCGTTGTGCATTTTTAGCCGAACGATCATTTAAACTTCATCGCCATCGCTTGTTCATAAAATCTGAATGGAAAGCATTTAGACATTCCTTGACCCTGGTTTACATATCCATGAAGAACTAGTCAACTAAATAACCCAAGAACTAAAATTTAGAATATGGTTAGCCAAATCCAAATTCAAGATAAAACAATCTAGCTATATATATGTATATAACTTATAAAGCAAGAAAATATGTGGAAAATAGTCCCCAGGCGCAGCTGCGTTGGTTAGTGGGTATGCTCCCTATGTAAACAGCGCGGTTACGAGTCTCGTGACTCAATTGGGAGGGATGGTCAAGGGGGTCGGTCATCCGTCCCGTAGTTTACCCGTTGACAAATCCTGGCAAGTTCCAGGTCACCAAAGAGGAAAAAAAAAGATATATGGAAAATAGCTTTCTGATCAGCCATTATTACTTTTTTAGATTATGGATCTATTTGTCTTTCAAAGTTTTACACAATTGGCTGGGGGCTACATGTAGTTTAGCTTACATTCTGGTATTAATTGATTCGTTTTTGTAGTTTCATTGATTTTGGATTGCTCTTGTAGCGTTTTTTGAAAAGCAACAGATATCATTACCAAGCAGGCTACTTCAGGAGTAGAGGTGTAAGCTAACAACTAAATTAATACCACAAATTAATGTGTCGTCCCATGACTAGTAATTCCAATGCCAAAATTAATTATTATTATCAAAATTGTGTCAACCAATCAAATTGTAAGTAAAGAATTAAGCAGTCAAACAAGATCGACATTGCAATTGTCCGTTGACTAGTCTAGGGGCATGTATGATTCTCTCTGCAATTCTCTGCAGTCAACTTGAATGTAATTGGCATCAAAGTCCGGGCATTTGGTCCATTGGGATGGTTATATTGTTCATCTGAATATCTTAATATATATAATTCTGATAAGATTCTCCATTGTAGATTGAGAAGAAGTAAGTAGCAGAAGATCAGTATTTGACATAAGGCATGCAAACCAAACAAATCTGTAGCTTCATTAAGATTAAAAAAAAAAAAATGACTTGGGTTTTATACTTATCAGTGCTCTGTAATTCTCTGCCAAATCTTAAGCACTGCAATATAATCTCAACTCAACCAAAATGTTACTAAATCCAGAAATAGATTTTTCCTTAACAAGATTTTTCAACAATGTATTGAGAAGAAATAAGTAGTAGATATCAACACCAATTAAGGATTGAACTATGTAACTCATTGCCACTGTTTGCTCATAAACTTGGAAGGCAAAGCGTTCATTTGGTCTCCCTGATACAAAGTGCAAATCACCACTGAATCAGCTAAAACAATCTGATGCTAAAATTTTAGCATTGGTAGCAAATAAATAAATGCAAGATAAGGTGATGTAGGATTGAACCAATAGCTTCATCGTCATCATTTGTTGAAAACGCTGAAAACGAAATCATCTATTTGGTGTCCCCTCCTTGGCCCTGTGATGAGAATCAACAAGCAACATCTTACGTGAGTTGGTTGGACAAATTACAAGGGTTAGGACTAAGAGGATCAAAGAGACATTAAATAGGCTGATTCATTACATTTGGGCCGAGCAAGTTTTAAGGAATTCTTCTAAGGTGGCGTCAAGTATAAAGTTGGGCTTAAAGGAGGATTTAGATTTAATTTATGCGATCCAAATAAAAGATGGAGCGGTTTAGTATGTGATATGGAGGTTGATATACAAAACTTATGCGGATTGGGTCTCAAGCGAATTAGGTTCAAACAGATTGGGTTTCATTAAATATGTGGCATAAGTTTTGTTTAAATTATTTGTATTTATATTTCATTTGACATGTGCCGGATTTTAATTAATTTTAGCCCTTACTTACTTTTAGGGTTTGATTAGATTAGGATTAAATTAATGTTTGATTTAATTTAGGTTCCTTTATGCACTAGTAGAAAATAAAGCTTTTGCCGAACAAAATATCAGGTGACCACTAGTAGTAGCTGCTAAAAGAAGTATTAGTGACCACTAATCATGTGGTCACGTTTTTAATGCGCAAGGGATTATTGGCGAGAACAAAAATCGAACGACCGCTTTGGCAGTTGCAAATACTTCTTTTAGCGATCGCCATGGCAACCGTCATTAGTGGTTGCTAATGTTAGCCTAAAAATCTACTGCAAACCTCTTTTTCTTTTCCTTCTTTTTCTTTTTGCTCTCTCTCACTCTTGTTTCTATTGCTTCTCCATGCGGCTGCTCCCTGCCACTGCTCCTACAGCTGATCACGCTGGTGAGTTCTCTCTCTCTCTCTCTCTCTCTCTCTCTCTCTCTGGATATATATATATATATATATATGATTTATCACTATTTTTTTTATTTGCACCCAAATGGGGGTGTTGTTTTAGATTCTAATTTTTTTGCCAAATATAGCTTGAAGGTATGTTTTTCTGCTCAAATCATGAATTTTTGTGTCTATATACAATGAATGAATACAAGGAAATTATATAACCTAAAACCTAAATAAAGAGTAGGAAACATAATTGCAATTAAATGGGAATGATTTCTAAATAAAGAAAAAATATATAATGAATAGGAAATATCCTAAATTCTACTCCACAAAATTCTTCACAAATCTTGCCCTTAATAGTTCAGGACATTTGACCTTAGAAAATTGAGTGAAAGTTTACATTAAAACCATCAGCTACAAAACGCTAAACAAGGCAAACATGATTTCACTAGATAATTCATTAATGAACAGTAACATAAATGAGTGCATAAGAAAAGTTGAATTCACTAACCATGATTTTACTGTGCTATTTTATTAAGTTTTGAACCTTGGACCACAGTTATAAGATTAGGGGTCAATTACTTAAAACCACATATATAGAAATGTCCTAATGTGACAAGTATAGTTTCACCTGTTCCTTCAATAATATATATAATGAGTACATAAGCAATGGAATGAAGATCAAGGTAAGCAAAATCCAAAATCTTTGTGGTACAGTTCAAAAGTAAACCTCTAATCTTTGCCCGCATTGTTTTTTCCTTGTTCGGGTCAATGCATTTGTTATTTAATTTTAAATTAGCCTCTATATTTATTTATTACTACCATAGTAATCCAAAATTAATTCAAGAACTACATCAAAAGTAGTACAGATGCAAAATTATCTCTCACAAGATTAAGCTGAATTTAAGCTTGATTAAAAAAAAAAAAAGAAAAGAAAAGAAATGAAAGGAAAAATTAGCATATCTCATTATCAAGAATGCCTTAACCAGGAGAAAATACAAGATCTAACTACCAACAAATAATAATAATAATAATAATAATACAAAATAATAATAAATATCAAGGTTATACTATATTCAAAGCATAAGATAGATTAAGAGAGATGAAATTTCAAGTTATTCAACATGCTTTTGAAATTCTCCACAGCAATTAACGAGTCTAAATCAGGCTGATTCAGCTGGTGCATTTAGTCTAGTGGTATGATTCTCGCTTAGGGTGCGAGAGGTCCCGAGTTCAGTTCTCGGAATGCCCCGCCTAAATCCAACAAAACTAATTGCTAAGTTATCCAACCTTTTATTTTAATATAATGGGGTTGTTTGGAGTAAAAAAAAATGAGATAAATTGAGATAAATTGTGGTTTGGGAAGAGTTCGTAATACGTGCAGTGAGAGAAAAAAATTGATGTGATATAAAGTTAACAGAGATTTATAGAGATTTTTGGAGATTTTCAACAAAATATATCAAACCAAACAGGCCCAATATGGAATTTACAGCAATGTAATCTGATCCAACTCAATCAGTACAATTTTACTCCATCACCAGTACAAATATATATATACATACATATATACTAGCAATAAATTTATTATATAGTTGATAATTCAGTGTTTTGGTCAAAAAGTACCATAATAGAAAATTGACAGTGAGATCTACTAAAATATAATGAAATTTAAATTGTTCAAATTGTTTTGTAAAATAAATTGTAGGTAAACTCATCAAAATAAAAATTAAACCAAAAATTAAAAATATAAAAACAATCTCTATCTTTGAATAAAAGAAAAAATAATTTTTAGGCGAATTTTAATTATAATAATAGGTATACACATATATTAATATATTTTCTGGCAACATTAATTAATAGACTTGAATGTAAGAGAGAGGTGGGGACAAAGACGGATACCTTGTAGGCAGGCAGGTCAATATAAAACTAGCAATTCCCTTCATGAAATTTACCAAAACGCATTAACCACACGATTACAATGCCTGTATGAACAATTTTAAGGATAATTGAGAAGTGAGTGAACTGCACACGTGTATGATGAACTATAAAACCATGGCTAATTTGTGTGGGAAGCTCTACCTACTACCCTCGTTTCAGTGTGAACCCACCTTTTGTTGCAATTCAAGAGCTGATAAATTAAAGAAAATACTCTTTTTAACTCTTATTCGGACAATTGTTAGGCAACATTCTACAACACAACAATACGCAAAAATTAAGAGGTTTATAGGACTGACTTTGAAAAGGACGCTTTGTTTGGTTGCCGAGAAACGGTGGGAAAGAAATAGAGAGAAGAAATGATCGGTTCGAGCTGAAGGGGGGGATTTTATCTAAATCATAGCGGCAGCGATTGAAAGTTCGCGTGAAATTGATTTTCTTTTGACTTCAAAACTTTCCCAAAAACGTCGCATTTGAACTTCAATGCAAATTTGAAGGGTATAAACGTCTACTGATCAACTTTCAATTTCCTTTATTGATTCTCGCACTATAAAAATTTGTTCTTCGATCCATTAATTCTTTAATATTATATTTGGTTGCTAATAAATATAGGAACGAAAACGTGAATATAAAAAAATTTTAATTTTTATGCTACGTTTGATTAGTTATATGATTTGAAAATCGAAATAAGAATGAAAATTCTCATGTTTAGTTGATTTAATCAAAGAATTAGAACATCCATTTTTCAAATTAGCAAAATTATAAATTATCAATGTGGTATTTGAGAGATTTGAAATAAAGAAACTATTAGCAACATGTGAATTAACAAAATCATCCTTATATTTCAAATATATTTATAAAATAAAGTAATTTAGTCTTTCAAATTAAATGCTCATTTAATTTTTAAATGTATCCATTCTTACATAACACGCACTATTAAAAGGAATTCTCATTCTAATTATACCCTCTATTTCTTTCAATATATAATCTATTTCAAAAAAACACTTTTACTCATTTTTTTTTAAATATTTTTCCCTGACATGAGGAAAAATATTTTTAGAAAATATTTTACTTTGAAAGAGACATAACCTTAATACTCATGACTTATACTTTAAATCATCTCGTTTTTTTTCTAGTACATTTTATACTTTTCACTATTTTGTCAAATTTATTAACAAAAAAACACTACATGTCTAATATGGTTAGCAAGTTTGTGATGTTTTTCATCATATTGTTTTAATGATAATTGTTGAATAGAGTAACGTAAAACTGAATTAAATATATATGGAACAAAGTGGGATGATCTAAAATATTAAAGTAAAATATATTGGTGATAAATTTCAAGGGCAGTTAAGTATAATTTAACCTATATTCTGTTATTGTTCAGGTTTGTAAGGGCTGATCAAGAATGGGAATTAACATGTGTTCAATAATTATATTGATTGGAGATTTCAGGCATTAAACTTTCTTTGCCCTCATATAATGGTGTTATCATTAAGATGTATGTTTCAGCATTCTAGTTTTGACCCATTTTTCCAATAGTCGAATAAATATCAATTGCACAAAAAAACACTGGGCCAATACCTAATATTTATCTATAGAGATGACAAAAAGACATTTTTCCTCTAAAGGATATTAGCTTGACTCGTTTTGTTAAAAAAGAGTATAAAGATATTTTTTGGGAAATGAAGATAGAGATGGAATTTTTAAGTAATTCCCGAACGGATACGATAAAAAAAAAAAAAAAAAAAAAGAAGAAGAAGAAGAAGGAAGATGACAATCTCCATTTTGACACACACCTATTTACGTACTCATTTATATATTAACTATATTTGTATTTAAAATATGTATAATTTTTTATTTCTAATAATAGGATAAACATACACAAGTCCAACGTCGCTTGCCACATCACGTTTTGGAATTGACTTTATTCTAGTACTCAGTTGAAATACAAAGAAGCTTGGCAAAAAATACAAGTTGAGATAAAATTTGCTGTAACACTTTAAATATCGATTTCGCATAATAGCAAACAATAATGTACATCTAGTCCCCAATGCATCATTTGGTAGTTAGTTTACGATTTCAAAGAGCATGAGAAGTAGAAGTTCTGTGCAAAACAGAAAAAATATATTGGCAATGCTTGGAGTAACAAAAAACAATAAAAAATGTCATTTGGGTAATTTTTTGGCGTTTGACGTATAACTACTGATAGTGGGGGATCAGTCGGGAGAGTTTGACTAACTCAGTCAATCGATCAAGTATTTTCTGATTAGGATTCCCGACCGATCGATAGGACCGGGCTAAAATTTCTCATGCCACAATCACGTATATAACCGCCGTTTGACGTGTTTCGTGATATCTGCCTATAAACATGCTACTTGCCCAATAACGGTTTAGATAACTAATTATGAAATATCTGCATGGGGATTTGTGAGTACACGTGGCACAGTTTGATTCGATAAGAACCTAAATTCGGTGTGGTTCACACATATAGAGCCCATGCAAGTTCACTTCCCCTATATATATATATCATCACCCCCGATGCACTGGTAAGATATGCATTCTATACTTTACTGTTATTCTACCAAAATACTCTCTCAATCTCCTTATTTACTAACTTAAGCATTAGAGGTTTCTTGGTAGGCACCGTACCGGTGTCAAGGCAGGATTCTGGGTACGGGTTAGGCCATTTGCAACACTTCCAGTGAGCTGCATTATTAGTTGGCGTTGTCTGTGAGAACCAACTTTTCTCACTGATTTTATGGTCCTAACCAGATCCCGCATAAACACTCAACCTACAGAGACGATTGACAACCAGAATGATGAAAGACTTAATGCCATGGAAAGGCAAATGCAAGAAATGATGGCCATCATGCAGACTCTGATGGCCTAGAATCAAGCATTGCTCTGGCAAGTCAACGCCGCGCCTTCTTCCGTAGTTCTGCTTCTGGCTCATTTGTCAGTTAACGGAGCTCACAATGGAGGGGCGGTGGAGCATAACGGGAGAACAAAAGAAAATGTCCCAGTGGGGGTTGGAGTTAGCTTCGCTACGGGACAGCAGGCTTACGGAGCCGGCATCGTTGGGGAAAACGATGTCCCCAACAGACTATCGGAGGAATCCAGGAGGGGGGACAGGACAGCAAAACCCAACAGACCCATCACTGCCCACCCAAACATGTCTAAGGTGGAGGCAATAGACATGAAGGACATCTCTGCCAATCCCTAGAAAGAGCAACTTCGCGCTATGCAGGCACAGATGGACAGAGTCTTAGCAGCCGTCAAGGCAGCGCACGCCGTAGAAGACCTGCTGGGAAATGCAAATTCTTCATTTACTTCAGCGGTAATGGCCTGCCCGTTGCCACCCAAATTTAAAGTGCTAGCACTCGATTCATTTAATGGGTTGCAAGACCCATTGGATCACTTAGAAACCTTCAATACGCTGATGCACATCCATGCTTATCTGGATGAGATTATATGTCGGGTATTTCCTGTGACACTAAAAGGACTGGCGCGCTTATGGCTTTCCAAAATCAAAGCCGGTAGCATCGCCACGTTCTCCTAATTAAGCAAGCTCTTCGTAAGCCACTTCATTGGGGGGTAAAGGCAAAGGAGGCCTACCACTCATCTCCTTACAATTAGACAAGGAAAGAAAGAATCCCTCAGGGACTATGTTGGGAGATTTAATAAGGAGATTTTAGAAGTTGTTGACGCAGATGACAAGGTAGTCATGATCGCTTTCATGAGCGGGTTGAGATCACCCAGATTTATGGCTTCGTTAGTGAAAAAGCCCCCACCGATATGGTTGAGCTCATGTTATGAGCTCAGAAATATATTAATGTGGAAGATGCTATGATGGCTAAGAGGGATAATAATGGAGCCGGAGGCTCCAAGGAGGAAAAGAAAAGGCCAGTTGGCCCTGACGTTGCCAGAGAAAATAGGGGCTTCAAGAGCCAGAGAATAGACAATCGATTTGACAGAGGCCCCAGGCGGTTTGAAGTTCAGTCCCTACTGCCGAGATATAGAAATTCTTTGAAGCTAAAAGTGTTGATGAACTCATAGCCGAATTCGGTTTACAAGTTTGGGAAGATACTTTCGAATCAGAAACTGAAAATGCTGGTGAATGGCAAACATGTCTTAGCAAAATAACAAAGAAAAAGTTATTGTCTACTGTGAAATCCCTAAGTTGTTCACCTTTGGTAATTTAAAGGCCAAAGCCAGCATAAAGAAATAAAAGAAAAAGTCTCCAAAAAGAGTAAGAAAGTCAAAGAAACCTAGGACTTCTCTTGAGGAAGAAACTACTCAGGTTGATAGAATTGAACACTTGCTGACTATTTACCAGCTCCATTATTCGAAAAGGAAATAGTTGAGACAAATAAGGCAAATACAAAGTGTTGTATAGTTGAAATTGAAGAGATTGATTCTCACAATCAAGAAGTAGATGAAATAACTTTGTGCTCCAGTCAACGTCTTTCGGGACCACAAAAGCTGCAACATAAAAAGTCTCCTTCTTCTTTAGAGGTTTCTCTAAATTCTAAGACAAAAGAGCTATCAAAGTCTAACTCAATAGAAAAGGAAAAACTAGGAGACTCCCACAAGATACCTACTAGGCCCAGTGCTCGGAATGCATCATCTCAAGTTAAATATGATGTTTTTGCACATCTAAAGCGTATTCCAAGTCCTCTAAGTGTTTATGATGCTTTGTAATTATCAAATGAGCATTAAAAGGCATTGATTCAAGCTTTAATTAGCCATAATCTGTATATGGATAATGCTAATTCAATACCACTTAGAGAACTCTGTGCATATGGCCTGTATCACTTTTACTAATGATGATTTACAACTTGAGTCAGAATATCACAATCATCCTCTTTATGTATCAGGGGTTATTGGGGATACGATGATAACTCGAATCATGCAAGATTATAGATCAACCATAAATTTACTACCTTTGAAAATATTGCAGTTGATAGGCATGTCAATGTAGTAGTTGCCACCTTCAAACTTAACACAATTCAAGGATTTAAGCAAATGGCAGAAAAAGCCCTAAGCACTATTGAGTTGCAAATGGAATTTGATGGCCTATATATGTTAGCATTATTTCATGTTATCGATGCTGATATATTATATAATGCGCTATTGAAGCGTCCCTAGATCTATACCAATAAAATTCTTCCTTCAACATTACACCAAAGTTTTAAGTTTGTTATACAAAAAAATGGTGTGTTAATTGAAAAGAAGATCATCGCTAATCCTAATCCCTTTGAAAATGAAGAAGTAAACTAGGTAGATGCTAAGCTTTATAAAGTTGATAGCTCTTCACCACTTTCTTCTGCAAATAATTTAGAAGAAAGCAAGAAAAATGAAGATGTCAAGATTGTGACTTTACATTCTTTATCAAAAGAAAAAAAAGTCCAAGTCAAAGCGATCTCTTCAAAAGGAGGTAATCGAAATTCTGCTCAAAAAATTTCAAAACCAAAAATTGTTCTGAAATGTGCACTAAAGGACCAATAACAATCAGAACAAGTTGCAATGATAACTACTCAAGAAAATTCTATTCAAGAAACAATGACGACTTTAGCCACAGATTATACCTATCCTCTTCGGAGCATAAACCACTCATTTCCAGAAAGTCTAGTGATCACAACTACATTCGAGGAGGATGGAAGTTGTCATAAGCATGTTGTTATTCATAAAGAACAACCACAGAGATTAAGTCCATCATTAGTTAGTCCATCAAATTAGAAGCCCAAAAAGAAAATGTTTTTCTCCAAGAAAGGCAAAAAAAATGTCATTATTTGCCAAGAAAATGACATACTTAAAGCTACCTTTTTAGAACCTGCAATCTTCATAGGTCAAGAAAAGGTAATGTTTGCCAAAGCTAACAATGAAGTCAAGCCTCGTGTTTTAGCATTTGAAAGGCTCTAAAGCTTTCCCCATTCTAAGCCTTTAGAGTTTAAAAGGAACAAGAAATGGAAGTTGAAAAAGAAGATGCAGGCAAATGTTAAGTCAAATGCCCTTATAAAAAATAATGAGGAAATTGAAGTTGATGAAAATCTAGATAGGATTGCACAAATTAATTGTGTATCTTTTGAGGAAAATCAATCAGAAGACTTCTCTAATCATCAGCAAGATGTTAATCCTGTTCAAGCTAATCCTACAAAGAACGATCATGTTAATGGGAATGAAGTTGACATGGGAGAGGAAATTGCCCCTTCTATAGATAATATGGCAGTTGACCCTCACCCAGATAAAGAAACCCTCAACATGATTGAAGCAAAAAGGGTATCAATTAATTCTTTGCTCTAATTATGGAATTACCTAAGTACTTGGGAGCTCAGAAAAGAAGAAATTCATGATGTAGGATATACTTCAACCACTGAGCTTGTTAAATACTCTCTTAATTCAGTAAGGTTCCAAAAAAATCATACTCGAAGGCTTAAAGCTTACTAATCAGATGATAAATTATGGTTTCGACCTAGGAGACATCCTAAAATTTGAAATTTCTTTAATCCCGACAAAGATGATCTTATGCTGAATCACTGAAGTCCATATTCTAACTCTACCATAGGGATATATGATAGAGAAAGTGTAGTAGTGACCATTGCTATTTCAACGATGACATGTCATATGATGAAGAGTTAGGAGAAACTGAACAAGCTAATTGTGTCTCCTTTAAGGAACACTAACCAACAGTTTCTTCTATCTAAGAACAAGATAGCAATTCTATTCAAAATGAGTCTCCCGAATTCGTTGAGCAAATTCAACCAGCACTGTCGCAAATTGAAGATGGTAGTCAAGCCACTATTGATGAACTCAAAGAAATCAATCTAAGAACTGCTAAGGATCCTAAGCCTATCTTCATTAGTGCTTTTCTTTCCGAAGAAAAATTAAATGCCTATAAGGAGCTTTTTCAGGAATATCGAGATATATATACCTGGGTATATCAAGAAATGCCAGGACTAGATCCTAAAGTTGCAGTTCATTGATTATCTCTATCAAGAGAAAAACATCCTGTAAAGCAAGCTCAACGTTCTTTTTGACCAGAGCTAATTGTGCAAATAAAAGCTAAGGTTGAAAAACTAATAAACGCCAGCTTCATCCGAGAGGTTAAGTATCCAACTTGGCTTGCAAATATTGTGCTAGTCAAAAATAAAAGTAGACAAGTTCGTATATGTATAGATTTTAGAGATCTAAATGATGCATGTCCAAAGGATGAGTTATTGCTCCCAATTATTGAATTGTTAGTAGATGCAACCACTGGATATGGCACTCTATCTTTTATGAATAGGTTTTCGGGATACAATTAAATAAAAATGGCTTTAGAAGATGAAGAATTGACCACATTTCATACTTTTAAAGGAATATTCTATTATACAGTAATGCCTTTTAGATTGAAAAATGCTGGTGCCACATATCAACGAGCCATGACAGTTGTCTTCAATGATATGCTCCACAATACCCTTGAATATTCTGTGGATGGTTTGATTCTTAATACCAGAAAAAGAGAGTTGCACCTAAAGGATTTGAAAAGATTTTTCGATAGACTTCAAAAATATTAGCTCAAAATGAACCCTTTAAAATGTGCATTTGGGGTTACATCAAGAAAATTCCCTGGTTTTGTGGTCAAACATAGAGGAATTGAAATTGATCCCACCAAAACCAAAGCAACATTGGAAATGCCACCTCCTCGAAACTTACGCCAATTACACGGTCTCCAAGGGTAGTTGGCTTCTATAGGAAAATTTATATCAAATTTATCAGGATGGTGTTAACCTTTTACCAAATTGATGAAGAAGAATATCTCTTTCATATGGGATCAAGCATGTCAAAATGCTTTTGACAACATCAAAGAATATCTAAAAAAGCCACCAGTGTTGATGACTCCTACTAAAGAACGACCATTGATTTTGTACAAAGCAGCTCTTGAGTACTCTCTGGGGGCATTACTTGCCCAAAACAATGGTGAAGGAAAAGAAAATGCTTTGTACTACATAAGTCGTACACTTGTTGGGGTAGAAAATAATTTTTCTCCCATTGAAAAAACTTGTCTAACATTAATTTTTGCCGTGCAAAAGCTAAGACATTATTTGCTCACCCACCCAATCACATTAATTTCAAGAGTCGACCCTCTAAAATATTTGATGTCTATACCATTCTTGTCAGGCCATTTAGCCAAATGGTCATTTCTGTTAATAGAATTAGACATCACTTTTGTCTCCTAAAAGGCAATAAAAGGTCAAGCACTTGCTGACTTTCTTGCAGCACACCCAGTACCTAATAATATGTAATTACTAGATGACTTTCCCGATAAGGAAGTAGTAGCTATTGAAATTGCATCATGGCAATTATATTTTGATGGGGCATTAAGAAAAAAAGGAACAGGGGCAGTCATTGTTTTTGTAACAGTCTCTGGGGGTTTAATCCCATATTCATTCTCACTTTTAGCACTATGTTCCAATAATGTGGAAGAATATAAAGCATTTATTCTTGGCCTAGAAATTCCATTGGAAATGCACGTCAATTGCTTAAAAGTATTTGGTGATTCTCAATTGGTTATCAAACAATTAAATGGCCAATATGAAGTCAGAAATGAGAACTTGGTGTTTTGTCAACAAAGATCCAAATACCTCATGTCTCAATTTCAAGAAATTGACCTAAATCATGTGCCTAGGTCAGAGAATGATAAAGAAGATGCATTGGCTAACTTAGCAACATCTTTGACTTTACCTGAGCAAAGAAAGATACAAGTCACTGTTGGGGAATATCATTTACTACCCCCAACACTTGGCCGCATTAAAGAAACAAAATATGTAAATGCAATAAATTTTTGTGAAATTGAAGAAAATTCAAATTGGTGCCAATCCTTCATTAACTATTTTATACATGGATGATTGCCAACTGACCCAAAGAAATGAGATGATGTAAATAAGCCCTTCAATTTTGTTATTTAAATAACATCTTATATAGAAAATCTTTTGAGGGAGTTTTTTTAAGGTGTTTATCAAAAGAGGAAGCTGCTCAAGCTCTCCAAGAAACTTATAGTGGTACTTGTGATGCACACAAAACTGGCCCAAAACTTGCTGGACAATTAAAGAGGTTAGGATACTATTGGCCAACTATGATCCAAGATGTAATGAAGTTTGCCAAAACTTGTAAAGTGTGTCAGCTTCATGGGGATTTCATACATCAACCTCCTCAACCATGACATCCCACTATGTTATCTTAGCCTTTTGAAACTCGATGTTATGGATCCTTTTAAGCCATCTATCTTCACGTTCCTATCAATACATATTGGCAGGAACTGATTGCTTTTCTAAATGGGCTAAGATAGTTCCCTTAAAAGAATTAAGGGCAATTGATTTTGCAAATTTTATAATGAATAACAAAATTTATCATTATGGGTTCTTTCAAAAATCATTTCAGACAATGCCCTAACTTCAAAAGTTCGGTCATTATAAAGTTGACCGAAAAGTTCAAATTTCAACATGGACATTTTGCAAGTTGCAATCCATCTTCAACTGGTCAAGCAAATGCTTTTAACAAAGTGCTCAGTAAAATTCTTTAAAAGATAGTCTCAAAACATAAGAGAGATTGACATGAACGTGTACCAGAAGCTTTGTGGGTATATAGAATAACTGTTTGTACATCCATTGATTATAGGTCATATAGTCCTATTTATGGTTTAGAGGCTACACTCCCATTAGAAGTGCAATTGCCATCTCTCAGAATTGCCACCCAACTCACCAACCCAGATGATAACGTTAAAATCAGATTGGCTGAGCTTGAGGCACTCGATGAGAAAAGGCCCGTTGCCCAACAAAGACTTGAATTCATTAAGCCCAAATGGCTAGTTCATTCAATAGAAGAGTAAAAAATAGATCTCCGTTGGTGACTTGGTTTTTGACGGCGAAAAGGCCAGTTGTTATCATAAGAAGAATGAAAGGAAAATTTGAAGCAAAATAGGAAGGACCATATGTTGTAACTAAGGTTTTCCCTAAAGGAGCATACTAACTATCAAATTCAGAGGGCAAATGCATATATTCCATTGTCAACGGGAAATTCATTAAAAGGTTCTATGCTTAAATGAAGGCTTGAGCTCCTTGATACGAGCCTAAACTATCAGCCATTTTCATAAAATTGAAGATTCAAATGTTTCTTATCGCAGGAGCCTAAATTGCATGATCCCTCTAGCTCTTACAAGTTTAAATTATGTCTAAAAAAAAAAAAAAGAGTTGAACTACGTTTGACTTGATTCCAGTTTGGAATTTATTCCCAACTTGGATACATAGGTAGCTTGGAATTTTTGTTTCAAGTTTAGTCATACAAAATATATATATATAATTTACTTGTTCCCCCCCTCCCCCAAAAAAGTTGAACTACATTTAACTTGATTCCAGTTCGGAATTTATTCCCAACTTGGAGGCATAGGTAGTTTGGAATTTTTATTTTAAGTTCAACCATAACCAAATATATATATATATATAATTTGTTTCCCAAAAAAAAAAAAAAAGGTTGAACTACATTTGACTTGATTCCAGTTCGGAATTTATTGCTAACTTAGATATGTAGATAGTTTGGAATTTTTATTAATTTTTATTTCAAGTTTAGTCATAACAAAAATATATATAATTTGTTTCCCCAAAAAATGTCATTTGACTTGGTTCTAGTTCAAAATTTATCCCCAACTTGGATACATATGTAGCTTGGAATTCTTATTTCAAGTTTAGTTGTAAAAAAAATGTAAATAAAAAAACAAAATATATAAACCGTGAATGACATTTCAAATTGTAAAAATGTTCAACCTCTCATATATAAAAATTTCATCTCAACTCATTACTAATCAAAAATAAAGTTCAAGTAAAAAGAAAATTCATTCAATCTTCTCCTAGAAATAAATGCTAAGAACCAAGAGTACTTTGAAAAGCCAATTTACGATCTTCAAATGCTTGAAGCTTCTTTTTTCCGGCATCTATAAGAGATTACTGCAGCTCATTGTCAAGACTTATGTGAACGTTAAGCGAAGATTCCAACTCATTAATCTTTTCTTGAACTTTTATCTTATCAAACTCCAATTGACCTCTCATAGCTTGGATTCTAGCCTCTTCTCTCAAAATTTCTGCTTTTTTTTTCTTGAAGAGCTTCTGAATCCTTCAAAGAATCTGCCAATTCTAATTGAAGATTCTTTTGATCATTCAAATAATCTCCATAATAAGTTGTCATTAGCTATATAGTGTCTCTGTCAATCCTCTACAGAGTAGAACTATCATCATCAAGGCTTTTGGACAAATCAAATAACTGAGTAACCTTGATAGCAAAATAGTTAATTTCATCTCTCCCAGGAGCAAATTCCACAATTATCCCATAAATCATATCCAAAACATTCATAATCTTAGGATGCAACAGTTTCAAATCCTTGGGTGATGAAGTAAAAGAAAGTTGCTTAGCTATATCTTTGATAATGCCAATGACGAAATTGCTAGCTAATTCATCAACCTTTTTCCCTACATTCGTCGTAATTTTTCGTGAAAGCTCTTCCAACAAAAATTTCCTCTCAATAGGCTCTTCATATTTTGAATTCTCTAATAATACTCTTTTGTCTGTAAACGATTCCAAACCCTCAAGAGGTTTCTCACATGTCAAATCTATGGCGGGATCACCAGGGCTTTCATAGTCAACTTGCTTAATGTCATTCACAAGCTCATTTTCTGGGACATTGAACTCAAGAGAAGTATCAGCTTTATCATCATTGTTTCTTCCCATAAGGAAATCTTTGAATGGAGCTTCAATATTACGACTATCAAACTCATCTGAATTATTAGATTTGTTATAACAAGATCTCTTGTAGTCCTTATAAGCTAAGGAATCTTCTTTATCATTTGGTAAACTTTCTATGCAAACTTGAACTTTAGTTTTCTTTCCATCATGATGGTTCCTAGCAAATTGAAAATCAGATTTCTCAACAGATACATTAAACCTATAAGTAGGTGTATCATTATTAGAAAATCTCACAGCTTCCCTTACATTTGTTAACACTTCTTTAACTTTATCAATGATAAAAATTGGCTTTCTTTTGTGTATAGACTTTTTATTTAGGGTTTCATAAATTCTATAAAGAGATGGACCTAAGTAAGGAATAGAGCCTCTTACCTACTAAGAACAATACCATCAAGAGCAAGATCCCATGTGAGTTATACGAGGAATGTGAAAAAGAGCATGAGTACCTCAACGATACAAAATAGCTTATGCCTTAACTAAGTCATCAATACCATGAAAACTTCTCTAAGCAATTGGAAAATTCAAAACATTTGCCAGAATACCTTGGTCAGACACAAATTAAACACGCAAATCTATTTGGATAGTAGGGTTCAATCTATGTTTTGCTTCTAGTTCGAGTTGGAAGATCAGTAGATCGAATGCTTATTAGAAATTCAAATTGGTCTTCAGAAATACTTCCATCATCCATAAGTTGAACATCTTCAAATTGTTTTAAGGGATTTGCGTAATATCGTACATGTTACTCAGCCCTAAATACCACCCTTAAGTCAAAAACATTCTTTGTCTTGGTAATAACTCTAGAGTATCTTGCTAGGAGTGGGTAATTTTTAAGAATAGCACTAGCTAATCAACGCAGATACAAGTCTGGAAAAGGTTCTCCCCACCATCCAACTAAATAATGGATTGGGAAGGCTAGATTGGTTGAATCAAGTCTTTTAGGGCACCTGGAACTTCACTAAGCCTATGAAATATAAAGCTCAAAGCTGCTGGTACAAAAGAAACTTTAATCCCATGTGCCATCAAAGATGCCATAACAAAGGTCTCAAGTCTCAATATGTAACCTTTGTAAGCTAATACGAACCTAAAAAATAAAAATAAAATAAATAAATGAATGTGCAAATAAGTAATTTAAAGGTATAACTAGTGAATAAATCAATCATATACCTGCTTA
This sequence comes from Vitellaria paradoxa, assembly GCA_019916065.1. NCBI lineage: Eukaryota > Viridiplantae > Streptophyta > Magnoliopsida > Ericales > Sapotaceae > Vitellaria > Vitellaria paradoxa. Next base: position 37,313,113 of record CM034238.1, read on the forward strand.
TGGAATGGCATGCATGTCTAAAACCTTTGGATTATACCTTGGAGTAACTGATGGTTGAATGTCTCCATATGCCTTATAAATTGCATTTCCCCAATAAAAGTAATCTATCCACTATGAACATGTTAGAGTTGGGACTTCAAGATGCATGCACAATCTCGTGTGAAGTAATAATAACTCAGAAATAGTTAATTGATTGGCTTCATTCGTATCTCCATCCACCTTTAACAATTGCTGGTTAGTGGGTAGAAAGTCTTCATAATGAGTTCCAAAAATGGGTAGACCACTAATCGCCTTCAAATCATGGAGTGATATGCTCATCTTACCTTTAGCATGGTGTAAAGTATTGGTTAATGCACTCCAAAGTTCAATAAAAGCTCTCATAACATTGGGACAAAAATTACAAGGATATCGATATACAGCCACAGCTCCATAAATTCTAGCTTGATTCAAGATACCACTGCAATCTTCCAAAATTATTTCAATCCATTCCATGAGAAAGAATTGAAAATTTGCACAACCCAGGAATTGAAATTCACGTCCCCAATTGATTCTATCCTTCAAAAGCCTATGTAAAATAGGATAAAATTTGGAATGAACTTTAAATTTGTTCACTCTATTCTCTTCATTATCCATTGGAATCAAAGTAAGTGCCTTAAAGCGAGGACCATAAAGCCTGCAAACTTTTACCACCCCTTCATCATTTGTCAAATCAAACTCAAAATTACTAGCTGGTAAATCATCACTAGTGGTCCAATTAACTTTAATTTCAGGAGACAAGGAAATTGGAATATCATTTATGAAAACTGATCTTTTATATTCAGGACCATGAGTATATTCATTTCCTACTTCATTAATTGCTCGTTAAGCACCAATAACACCATATCCATCCATTCTTACAAAGAAATGGGATTGCATCAGCGTGATTAAAATGACAAGAAGCAAATCCATCAAATATGGCACTAGGCCAAAATTTAATTGGGGCGTCAAGCCAAAATCAAATCAGGCATTAAGTCAAAATAAAATTGAGCAATAAGCCAAAATTAAATTGAACATGAAGCCAGAATTAAATTGGGTATTAAAGCTAGAACTAAATCAAGCAATAAAAACCGAATCCAACTCTCACATCAAGTCAAAATTAAAATAGGGCATGAAGGCCAATCAAAGCTATGAAATTTTAGTGGTAGTGCCAAAAAAAAAAAAAAAAAAAGAGAGAACTCTGCACATGTTGAATAAATTTCACATATGCAATGCTCCAGGGGTCATTGTTAAATTATTATTTTTTTAAATAAAAAAGTTTATCCAAAGTTTTGGTGTGGATTTTCTTCATCCTTCAATAAAAGGATAATCAAATATATATATATGTATACACTTACAGATATATGTGTGTACTGATTTTCCTTTTTCTCTAAAAAAATAAATAAAATAAAATAAAAGGGTCGCCAACTGCCCACGTTTATCAGCCACCCACATCTATCAACTGAGAATGTGATGCATGTAAATCTCTATATATACTAGGACAGTGAATAAAAAGAAAAAAAAAAAAGAAAAGATGATAGAGATGAGAAAAAAAAAGGAAAAACATAGAGGAAATGAAGGAAGAAAGAAAAAAGAAGGCGCGATATACAGAATCTTACTATGAAAAAATAACGTACTTTCTTCTCCAATCTTTATCTTTTCTCTATTGTGTCGTGTATTTGATAATGATTGACTACGGGCTCAACTCTAGACGTGATCTTTATCTGATAACAAACTCCTTTACCTGATCTCTGGACTCCAAACTTATATTTCAGGACTCTTTTAAAAGACTTTTAATCAAAATATACTTGGACTCATTTAAAAGGCTCCTAATTAAAATATGCTTGTTGTATATCAAAACTCTTTTTAAAACTCGTAATCAGAATCTGCTTAAGATTAAGATTACATTAACCTTTTAATCGTAATTTTTTATGAATAAAAAAAATAAAAAAATATATGTTTTTCTACTGTTAAAGGCACACCACAAAAAAAAAAAAGAAAAGAAAAATATCTAGTGAAATCTATTAGTTAAAAAAGAAAGGTTTTCGATAACAATAGCCTTTATCATAAAAAAAAAAATTAGTCTCTCGCATTTCAAATCCCAGAAAGATAGAAAAAAATAATCTTTATCTTCACATTACCGATAGAGAGAGAAAAATCTCTACGCATTGAAAAGAGAAAAATCTCTATGCATATTTATTTCAAATTCTAGTGGAGAGAGAAAAATCTCTACGTATCTTTCAATTTCAAATTCCAGTAAAATTTTAGATAAATCTCTACGTATCTTTCAAATTGCAGTAGAGATTAAAGAGAGAAAATTTTATACGCATCAGAGAGAAAAATCTCGTAGAGAGAGAAAAATCTCGTAGTATATGTCAAATTCTCGTAAAAAGAGAATAATTTCTATGCATATCTCAAATCTCGTAGAGAGAAAATTTCTAAAAATAAAAAAAGTTTCTCTACAAGTTTTCAGAAAAAAAAAATATCTATACTAATTTCTTATTTCTACTGAAATTTTCACTTGATAAAATTTTTATCTTTGAGTTTCTAAGGATCGTTGGGTCAAAACCAGTGATTCTTTTTCTCAATGTAATCACCTTATAAAATTGGATTTCCATAAAATATATTTTTATTCGATTGTGAAGGGGTTTTGGATTTGTTCCAAATAATTATTTTTAAGACTACCAACTTGGTTTGTCTTTTTAAAACCAATAAAAATAAAAATTAATCGGCCCAAGAACTCAACTCCTTACACAAATTAGTTAACTAAAGTGACTTAATTTCAAGTGTTTGGAAAATATTAAAATAAAATTGAAACATAATCCTAAAATTTTTCTTTCTAAGCTTTAACGCCTTTAAGGCCTCAAATTAAGGCTTATTAATAAAATCAAATTCCAAAAATTAACTAAATAATAAACTTTAGACTTCGTTCTAGTCTAGATTATTTTTCGACTTAGATACGTAAGCAACCCATTTAAGTGGTTATAGTTACAATCCTTGTGAACCCAAAAGCTCACCCAATATATATATATATATATATATAAAATAAAAATTTGTTATTAGAGGGAAAATTAACCGATTACCCCTTTATAAATACACTAATGAATTCAATCACTACGAACTACGTTGTGGCTTGATCCTATCAACCATGGATAGGTAGGCAGCCAGGATTATTTATCTTGGTCCAACCACTTAAAATAAATAAAATAAATATCCATTCTTGATGCTTGAATTGGACTCACGATAAGTAAATAATTGGAATCAAAGGGTATTCCCTTAAATTAAGGGATATAATTAAGGGATACGTTATATCTTGAATGGGTCTGACCCACATAATAAAAGCTTCTATGATATTCCATAATAGGAGTGAAATTGTGTTTTGCAATTAATATTTTTCTTTTAATATTTTTGTTTAACAATCACATGCATTAAAATTCTAAGTATTTCATCTCAATTCATAATTTAACCATAATTTCAACGAATCAAAGTTTTGACACAGTCACAAATATTGCCTTCACAAATGTAAGTACAACATTTACATTAACAAATATTAATTAGCTAGAATAATTTAAGATTACATTTAGATTTAAGTTAATTCTTTTGACAAGTTTGGCGAACTAACTTAGGTAAGAATAAAAATATTTCAAATGAAATATTAGTCAAGCTGAGGCTAATGATTTAGTGGGTGGGCAACGCTAATCGCGATCTGAAGTCGTGAGTTCAAACCTCATTGGCTTCGATCTCCGTTTGTTGCCTCTTTTTCTTTTTTATTTTATTATTTTATGTAATATAAAGTAGTAAATAACTCCTTAGGCTTATGTTAATCTTAGAAAAATTTTTAAGTATTATTTTATTTTACTATAAGTAGCAAAGTGCATGAGTTAAACAGTCACGTCCATGTAAGATTTACAAAACTAATACATTCTTAATTTGCATTTAATTCGGTAGGTAAATAACATTAACCACTATAATAATCTAGATTACTTCTAAATATTATATTATTTATAACCAAACTCTTATTATATTAGAATAGAGTTCCAATTTCAAGATATCCATAAATGTCTATAGAATTATTCTAACATTTAAGAAAACTTGTATATATTAAATAAATTTCATCAAATTGATTGAGTCTTGAAAATTCAATTTTAAAACAAATAAAGTTACATAAGTTGTTCGGTTAACAAATCAATGCCTAAAAATCAATTAAGATAAATCAAGTTTATTTAAAGACAACCAAGCGAGGGAAAAACAAGTCTTATGTTTCATTTAGCCATTTTATCAAACAATAAATCTCCCAACCATAGATAACGAAACTAATTATCTAAGTTAGTTATTATAAATATTGGGTGTCAAAATAATATCTAATATCCAACTAAAATAATTTTGTGCCAATTGGAAGCTAACTACGTAGGATTTACTTAACATTCAGTTAGACATTTCATCAAACGATAGGTGTACTTTTCTAGATTAGGCTTTGTAAACGGAATTAGGTATGAACAAAACTCATTAACATATCTACAACTAAGAAAAGAATAATTATGATTTAAATAAATTTTTAGATATAGAGAAGGAATCTAGACAAGTATCAATTTAAAAGCTAAATAGCGACAGCAGTTTAAAAGAAAATTCATGTAAAATATAGTATAACTCCAATTTTTATAAAGCTTATATTTCTAGAAACTAGATTTCAAGGCCTACAACTTTTATTTTTTTTAAAGTTCTAAAGTTTAAAGGTTCAAAAAAAGCCTTAAATTTGGTTTGTTCAGAAGAACCAGTTTGACATGTGTTTAGTGTTTTGGACATAACATGTGACTCACAAATTTAATTGATACAATTTTTTTTTGGGTTGGAAAGAAAATTTAAAGGGCTACAACTTTTAAGTTTTAGCCAAAGCCTAATTCCATTGTTTTAGGAGGTCAAAATCACGTTGGAAGTTAAAAATTGTGAGCTATTAGCTTGTCGGGCTAACCCAGACTGCACTCCGTGCAGACAACTATCTGGACAGGACCCTATGTGGACAGGGGTTTGAGCAATAGTACCCGTTTCCTGCATTTTAATGTCTAGCTCTACTCTAGTTTCAAGTTTCATGCTCTATTTTGTGTTTTAAGCAGTTCTCTACACCATTTTATGTTCTTGAGTCCATATATCATCATTATAAATGTATACAAACACTTAGAAATCACAAATACATACTCAAACATATAAATATAAATTCAATCTCACAAGTTATGAAGACAATTAACTACAAATTTCAACACATCTACGTTTCATGCTCCAAACTCGAAAAATATTTCAACTTCAAATTAATCATAAACATGTTCATTCCAGTTCACGTTGAAAACATGGAGCACATTCTAGGAGGTTCATCATCCTACCTCAATGAAAATTTTGGTGACCAAGTCCAAGAAGGAAGAGAAGTTGAGCTTCGAACACTAACCAAATTGGGAAGCTCTAAGCTTTTCTTTCTCTTTTTCTTCTTTGAACACCACCAATTCTCTAACCAACACTTAAAGTTTTTAGAGAACACTCAAGCCTCACAACTCTCTAGATGCCTTAAGAAATTTTCAATCACCTAAAAGAACATTATATAGGTAACTCTTGAAGCTCACTCACTAATGGTGGTGGGTCTCGATGGGGAAGACAATCCATGCTTGGTGGTTTCAAAGCCAAAAATATTAGATTAAGTGGGTGAAAGAGGTGTCATGATCCAAAAATGTAGCTACAGTGAACTATTTAAGCAAATAATTCAGATGAGTTATGGAGGAAAGGATGAAAGAAGGTAAGTTTTGCAAAGAGTTGATTGAGGGTTGCTATTCATGAGTCAACTTGGTGAGTGATAAAGTGAGTTGAAGTGAGTTGAATGATGGGTTGATCCATGGATTGATGGGTTTAGGTTAAAGCTAATGGGTAATTAGGTTAGGAATTGTTTGGATAAAAATCTAAAAATTTTACATTAAACTCCCATATAGAGTGGAATTAAATTTGGAAATGTTTCAACTAATTTTTATCATTCCAAAAATTTTCAAATCCTCAATTTTCTAAATTTTTACCATAATAAATGTCATTATCATACTTAAGAAAATTAATTAAGGAAAAAAATTCAGGTTATTACATTTTATCTCGTAAGAGGGGCGGAGATGAAGATTCTAAACGAGGACAAGTAGACCTGTCAATAAGTCAAATTTGGTCTAGATCTGACCCAGACCAAATCCAATAATATTAGATCAGATCCATCAAATTCAATCCAAGACCTAATGAATCTACATCTACTGGGTTCAAGAACTAATAGATTTGAATCCTGAACGATCATCTAGACTCATTATTTTTAAAAATAAAAAAATAAAAATCTTAAAAAATGCAAACATTTATGTATGAATAAAATTAGTCATTATATATAATGAACTTTTATGTATTTTTCTTGCGTATCATATGATATTTTATTAAAAATTTGTTTGAAATGAGCAGTATTTAATTTAGGAATTTATTTTAAGACTAAAATTATTGTGGTTAAAATTTAAAATTAGTAACAGTTCTTCTGCTTCCTACTTGATAGTGGGGAAAACATGTATGAATATACATGTCTACATACATATATGGCCTTAGCCTTTTGAAAATAGCCCAGAAAGTGGCTTAAAACATATACGTGTATGATTCGTAAAACTAACCCGTCCTTGATCGAAGTTAGTCCTTTTGTAAGGAATGTTGGAAGCTCTTCAACTATTAGCCTCTCACGCTCTCTCTCGCTTCTCAAATTTAGCTTGTTTATAAACTTATATATATTGCTTAATTTATCTCTACTTTATTTGTTATTTGCCTAATTTTAGTCGTTAGTTGACTCGATTCCATTTTCCTATTATTCTGTTTCATCTTTCAAAATTATATATAATTCACATGTATAGAATATATATTGAATAAAATATATTTTTTATTTTTACTAAATAATGACTTTAAAAAATTATTTTTCAAAATGGATCGGATTTAGATATATGGATCGGATATGGACTATAGAAGATTAGATCCAATATTTTTTGATCTAGATCATATCCATTATTGTTAGATCCGAATCGGATCTGAATCTAACAAATCTAATCCAAACCTGACCTACTAACAGGTCTAAGGACAGGGAAGGAGAAAGCATACTTTCCCTATTGACATCCTTAGGTGATAACAACTCTGCTTTTCTTCTTGCTATAATGAATGTTCATTGCTATGCACTACATTTATTTGATAAGTCAAAAAAATAACGAAGATAATTAGATGCATACAACAACTAAAAATTCCATTATGATTCTAATGTGATAGTAAATAAAAGAATCTAATAACATAAGTTGCATTACAAGTTATAAAAAAATAAACTAAATAATAATAGTAGTAGCAGCAGCAGCATCAACAGCAGTAATAATAATAATAATATTAATAGGTTCTAAACTAAGCCAAGTTCTTAACAAAAATATAACATCAACATCTTACATCAGTAAAAGATAAGTCCTATGAAAATAATCTATATTAACAGTCTAACAAGGCACTTCCTGCTTATCATGAATCTTTTGGCAAAAAATTCCACATTGAATAATAGAAACTTTCTTAATCCTGTTCATCTCATTTCGAATATATGTAGATATGGACTAACCTTTCTTCCACATAAGCTCGACAATTGAAATGAATGCAAGAACATTGGGTGTCACTTAATACTTTAGATCATGTAACGGTTAGAATCGAGGAGCATAAATGTTGACATACACATTCATAAAATACTCGCATGAAATGTATGTCATGCAATTATAATGGTGCTCCTCACATATGGCTATAACATGTGAGTATGGAATCCATTGAACTGTCCACTTACCACAAGTGCGATCTTGCTCGCTTACGTTAGCAACTTGTACGTCATTTTCTCCATTAACATGTTGGCCCTTAATGATCTTATAAAAATTATATCAATGTTAAAGTACATAGAAGCCTCCCTTCTAGATAGACATTTGAATAGATGCAACCCTAGCATAATCATTTAGACGCCGGTCCAAATGATAACAACTCAAAATAGTTTAAAACAGTTTGTGTTCTTTACTAAACATTAACCCTCAACCCCTAAATCAATCATTTCAAATCACCATTTCAATAATACAATATATGTATACGAAAATTAATAACATATTATTAACTAAGATTTCATGATTTCTGACTTTATTATCAAGATTTTTGTATATTTACGCACACATACGTATGCATATATAGATATAAATTTGCATCTCCATTTTCTTTAACCATTTCATATATACTCATATAGATCTGCATACACATATATAAAAATAAAACAAATAAAACCCCCTACAAATCAAGATGAAGGAGATTAGTGAAAGAAGTGTAGAAGAAGAAGAAATAAAAGCAATAGCAACAACCTCAACAGGAACCAAAATCGCCATCACCATCACGCAACTACCCCCCCACACACACACTCACTCCTCAAACTCTTAGATCTCTCTTTTATGTATATTCTATTAGCACAAACTTTCTCTTTTATTTGGAACCTTCCCTCACATATCTCCACACACATCTACTCAAAAATCATATATATTTTAAATCATAGTGTTATATAATATTATTGGAAATAGAGATTATATATTTTAAATTAAATAATATTATATATTAACATAAATTATTATATAAATATAATTAATATATATTTAGATATATATAAATAAGAATGGGGCAAGGTAGGGACTATCATTTCTGTCCTCGTTTGGAGGTTATGTAAAATTTCTATCCATGCCCTTGTCACTGATTACACTTGAAAAGTGTAATTACAAACTCCCTAACTCAACACTTATTCATGCATTAAAATAAGTAAAGTTGAAGTTTTAGTATTATTGTGTTACTTATACTTTTATTATTTTATTTGTAGGAAAAAGGGCAAGGATGTCGAAGTTTATAGCTATGGAGAGGGCCAAGAAGACAAAGAAAAAGTCATGATTCGAACCTCATCTTCGATGGAAAAGACTAGCTCAAAGACCCAACCAAGAGAAGGAAAGAAAGCAAAGAAGGAAAAACTAGACGGTCCCCACCGTCACCTAGACGGTCGGGACCATAGAAAGTTCAAAACTTTAGACGGTCTCGACCCCCTCTCCAGACGGTCGGGACCATCCGTGATTTACAATAGCCGCGTGAAAGCTCCTCTTTTAGGGTTTTGTGGCATCTATATAAGGACCCATTGCATGGCCAAGAAGAGGGGGAAGCCCCTTTTTATTTTTGCACCTTCAATTGAGTGTTAGAATAGAATTTTGAGAGTTTTTAGATTAGGTTTTAAGCTTTCATGCGTGGATTCATGGTTTTTGTTGGAGCTTTCATCATCGTCTTTGTAGTGATTCTTCACTTCGTCTTTTACATTCGCTTTACGTTGTAAGTTGCACTTTAATCTACTTCGTTTTATTTCGATTTGTTTCGTAATATCATGTTTTGCTTGTTTCAATTCTCTTTTCGTATGATTGAATGCTATTTTATTGTTTTTAAGATGCTTAAAGTGGTTTTAGCGTAAAACCCTAGTTCTTGATTCAACGAATCAAGAAAGGGTAGTTCACAAAAAGCATTGGGGTGTTCGTAGTCCCTTCACGTAGGTTGCGAAACCCTTCGCGTAGGTTTCGAAACCCTTCGTGTAGGAATTTACCTTTCACAAATCTATTTCTTTTTCTATTTCGAAAACATTCGAATACGAAAACCCTTAACCAAATCCGTGTGAGATCACTGGTATGAATTTTCATAACCAATCATCAAATACTTTCGAATAGTCTTAAAAATTAGAATTTTATTAATTTTTGGAGTTTAATTGAAAAACCCTAGGAAACAAAGGTCTTTAACCATATCCGCTTGAGATCACTGGTACTGACCTTTGATTATAACATTTTTAAAATTTTACAAATTAAACCCTGTTCTTCAAACAAACACACCCCAAGGCAAAGTAGTGAACTACCCGGACTTGAAAGTTGGATCAAGAACCTTTTTAGTATTGTGCTTGTTATTTAATTTAATTTATGAGTTGATTTATTCGCTTTAAAATTTAGAGTAGATGCTTTGTTTGCATTTTAAAATTAAATCGAATTTCTTTCATTTAGAATCGAAAATAAAAGTTTGAGTTGCTAAAAAATTAGTTTAAATTAATTTAGGTTCACCTACTAATTAAGAGAACAAGTCTTGAGCTTTTAACAAAGCCCTCCCTGTGGATTCGACCTCGGTACTCACCGAGTTTTAAAACTACGACTGCCCTCTTGCACTTGAGAGGTACAACCCGAAACACTTTCTAAGGTCGGTCAGTCACTATTACGAACATCTCTATGCTTGTTCTAAGTGAAATGGGTAAATGTATACATGTCGGGGAAGGGAATGTTTGACATCTTTGTTATCACCCGGTTCTACTAATCCAGATATACCACACTCATAGCACTGGCATTTCTCCGCTCAGATTTGATACCATCAAGTAGTATCTATTTAAGTAATTTTATTTTGGATCATCAAGTCGTGAAATTTTTTATTTAATTATCTTATGCATTGTGCTATTGTCATTATATTTAGGATGAGGCTTTCTTAAAAAGTATAAAATTACTAGGTGGCCTATTAGACCTTTTATTAATGTGCCATTAACTGGTTCTCAGTATGTGGCAGCTACAAAAGCTATTTTGGTATGTGTATAGCATTGAAGCAAGCAAATAAATATGAATTTTATAATATTACATTATTTAATATTTTTAATAATACTATATTTTTTGCAAGCTGACATAGTGGTAAGATTGAATCAACTAGTAATGGACATATTATATTGTAAGAATATGAAGATTTATCAGTTGTCGTCCACCATTCAGAGTGCTACATTGGTCTTAGTAAAGAGCACGAACTTCTTGAGAGAGGCATTATGGATGCTAGAGATACAGGTGTAGGCCTGTACATATCAGTAGGTGTGAACCATCCACATTAGCCAATGCGGGATCGTCCACATCACCCGAGCGTACATTGACATTAGATATTTCCACACCTTATATGAATGAATATTAGCTCTACAAACAATATATCATTTGAGTTATTTACAATGTTAGTTGTCACCTCATCCACTGCTGTCATTACATCACCAATGCTTACCTTGATTGACGACAACATCAGAGTCATGAACACTAATCTTGAGGCATATACATAATTGACGGCATCGCTAGTCAATCCTACAACTCCTATTGTCTTCGTTTCAATTACTAATGTAATGGTGGGTAGCTGCAGACCATTGTTATTGGAAAAGCATTATGCTAGGAATAGGGCGTGTCAACTGGTTAAGGAATTTTCATCAACTAAGCTACAATAACAGTGAGACCCAAAACCACAATAGCCACCCATTCAACCACAGAATACAGGAGTAAAAGTCTCGACGTGTTATAAAAAAAAGAAAGTTTAGTTATGGATCCATTAAACTTTTTAGGCCTCGTTGGATATAGTGTGTGTGCACATTATTGCTTTTGTATCATTACATATATTGAGTCTAAACTTTTCCAAATATATGATGTTGATGATATTTTTCTTAGATATACATTGTTTTGATGATTATTGGATATCTAGGTTTGAATGATATTTTTGTTGGATATTTCTCATCCTTATTAATTTTGGCTAGTGATAGTATGTTGATTTGATTATAATTTTGTTTGATATGCAAGCAAAAGGCTAAATTAGATAGCAAGATGGGATTAATTACTGGTAGAATTACATTTTGATATACAATTTTTAAAATTACATTTTTATAATGTGATTTTAAAAGTTATATTCCATAATACGATTCTAAGAAATTCACATTCACATTTTTAAAATGTAATTTGTTTATTTTTAAAATTGCATTGTAATAATATAATTTTGTAATGATTAGTAATTTGCCACAATAGAGTATTTTGTCAATTAAATTTTATTATTGCACTCATTTTGAAAACATTCCTTTCTTAGAATTAATTTGATTTTAAATAAAGAATTGAATTGAATTAATTTGATTTGATTTGATAAATAAAATTGTGTTTAAAAGATTAGAACACATGTTTAAATTTAAAAATTGAATTAATATACGACAAATATCAAATTTAATAATATTAATAGAAAATAGAAAATATATATATAATAAAATAGGGCGATTTTTAAAAATATCTCTATGACAAACTAAGATCGAACGGCTGAAATTGATTTTTATGCTTTAACGAATGGTAGAGATTTTTTACAAATTAAAGCTTCCACTCAAAACTTTTGTTTCTTTGTCCTACATCATCAAAATACTACAACTTTATTTTTCTTTTTACCTATAAAAACACTAGAATTATAACATATGATTTTAATAAATATACACAACTCGTGGATTCTTAAAATTAACCCACTTTCTTGGGTTCCGAAAAGAAATTTACTTGCTCATGGATTCCAAAAGGGGATCCATTTGCTTAGAAAATTAATATAGTTGTTAAATTTATATATTTTAATTATATTAGTAATTAAATTAAAAATACAAATAAAAATGGAAATTATGGAATTGAATTAAAAACACAAATAAAAAAGTTTAAAGAATGATTAAGTTATTTTTTATATCAACTCGTACTATTTTTAAAATTTAAAGGTAGAAAAAAATATCAAATATTAATTAGGCTTCGAAGTAGTTAGTTTTTTAAATTGAAAATTTAAAATTAATTAGCTATATTAACTATATTTTTTTATTTTATAAAGTATATATGATTAATAATAATAATATTTTTTATGTGAGTTATTTTTATAAAACCAATTAAAAAATTATATCATACTTTATTTTTTTACTTTTAAAAATATTTGAATAAAATTAGTTTCTGCGGAGTGATTTTTTTTAAATTTTAATTTTAAATTTAAATTAATAAGGTTGATTATATCTATGTAATAAAATACAACGCATTTAAAAAATGTCACTCTTACAAATTAAAATCTAAAAGTTAAGATTGAGTTTTATTTTTCAATGAATGACTGAAATTTTTTACAAGCCAAAATTTTATATTAAAACTTTTTTTCTTTATCCCACATCGCCAAAATACTATAACTTTACTTTTTTTTTTTTTTGCCCATAAAAGCACCAGAATTATAACATAATTTTAATAAATGTAAAAAACCCATAATTTTGAAAAGTGACCCACCTTCTTGGGTTTTGAAAAAGAATCTACTTGTAATAAACATGATATATGATGGTAAATTTACCTACATATATACTTGGGTGGCTTAAGAAAAGAATGAATTTTTATCTAATTTTATTATTTTAGATTAGATTTCAATTTTATATAAAAATATCAAAATTTAAGTTATAAAATAAAATCAAATTTAACTAATAAAATTTTATTTTAATTTTAAATGTAAGAATTAACGAGAATTCTCATAAAATAAAATTAAATTTTATCAAATTCAACTTCCAAATAGAATGGAACAAATGTAACGCAAGAAGAAGGCTGACATTGGGGTATGATGGCAGCGGCTAACATTAATCTTTAGTCGTACGATGCACAAGTTTTTGATGATCCACGGCCAAGACCAAACTTAGACCGAGAGGCAGCAATTTTGAATTTCTTTTATTTTCCTCTCTCTTTCTCCCTCTCTTTTTTTTTTTTTTTTTTCAATACTTGAATTGTAACCAAAATTTTTATTTTTATTTTTTTGTTGGTAAATATAGTTTAAATGGTAAAAATATATTCAAGTTACTGGTTTAATATAATAATTATATTAAATATTAAAATATTTAAAAATAAAATTTATCAATATAATTAAAATATTATAATAGAAATTTAATTATTATAAATTTTTTGAAATTCAAATAACAATGTTCATCTATTTGTTAAAAAATTAAAAAAAATAATTTATCAGTATAATTTAATTAATGTTCTATAATAAAAAATAATTTTTAAAAAATTTCAAAGAGAATAATTTATTATTAACTTTTATAATATGAAAATAATTCATGTTTTATAAGTAGATTTTTTTTTTTAATTTTACTTGCAATTGTTTACCTTTCAAATAAAATAAAGTTCAAACTTATTAAAATATTTTGATTTTTATAGTAAGAAAGTAGTTTACCTAATTCAAAAAAAAAAAATCAGTATTAATTTAAGTATTCATGTAGGCTAACGATTATTTCTTATAATAATTATTTTAATATATTGTAAAACTTTTTAAATTTAAGTAACAATGTTCGTCTACTTATTAAAATTTTGAGTTTCTTTCATTTTGCTCTCTCTCTCTCTTTTTTTCTCAATACTTGAACTGTAATCAAAATTTTTATTTTTATTTTTTTGTTGGGAAATATAGTTTAAATGGTGAAAATATATTTAAGTTACTGGCTTGGTATAATAATTATATTAAATATAAAAATATTTAAAAATAAAATTTATTAGTATAATTAAAATATTATAATAAAAATTCATTTATTGTAAAAATTTTCAAAATTCAAGTAACAATGTCCGTATGCTTGTTAAAAAAATTAAAAAATAATAATTTACAAGTATAATTTAATTTTCTACAATAAAAAATAACTTTTAAAAAATTTTAAACAGAATAATGTATTCTTAACTTTTATAATATGAAAATAATTCATGTTCTATAAGTAATTTTTTTTTTTAAATTTTACTTGCAATTGTTTACCTTTTAAATAAAGTAAAGTTTGATCAACTTATTAAAATATTTTCACTTTTACCATAAGAAAGTAGTTTACATAATTTAAAAAAAAAATTAGTCTTAATTTAAGAATTCGTGTAAGGTAATGATTATTTTTTATAATAATTATTTTCATATATTGTAAAACTTTTTAAAATTTAGGTAACAATGTCGGTCTAGTTATTAAAATTTTGAGTTTTTTCATTTATCTCCCTTTTTTTATTATATTAAATAAGAATTCTTTCCTTTACTTAATTCTAAAATTCTAAAAAAAAAGAATTTTCTTTAAAAAAAGAATAAACACAAGATACAAGGGTTTACATTTCTTTTTAGTATACTTTATTATTTCTTTTTCTCAAGTGGAAATTCAGATTTTCAGAATTCTCCATTAATATGACATATTGTTTTTTTTCCATTCATTCCCCTTTAAGATTAGTCGTGATCTTCCAAACTTTACTGATGGTATAGACGAATACCTTGCTCCATCCAAATGAGTAAAATATCCTAAATCAATGCAATTTAGGAGGAATCAATGAAAGGATATCAATTCAAATCATAAATTTTCGAGTTGAGAGAGATATTGAGGGAGATAAAAAAATTCTCACTATTTCTTAGATTCATCGACCCAATTCAATTTAGTGGGATCTTTCATTCACATTTTTTTTTCAAATAGGATAAATTGAGACGGTATTTTGTAAATACGTGATTATCTTGAATATATTAACCATTTTTTTTTTTCCAATCGCCTGGAAGGGACCTAGATATACACGTCATAATTTTTTATTTTATTTCACATTTGATGAATTAATTTTTACCAATAATTAAGACTCAATTGGGAGATGTTTCAACTTATATTCCTACAAATGTAATTTCCATTACTGATAGATAAATATTCTTATCCGTTGATCTATTCAATGCTAGAATTAGACCTGCTATATTAATGTGGGTATCTCTGTTAACATTCTTGCCAATACGTTATCCTCATTCTGTTCCGGATTATAATCTCTAATGAAAAATATAGCTCCGTGAGCAAAAGCTCATGAAGAGTTTCAATTGTGCTCATATTCATCATAGTAGAAATTGAGTTCAAGCTTCCCCAGCCCCCTCTCATCAATGGATTCCTGACGTATATGAAGAAGTGCAGTTCGTTCGATAAATTCCAACCTCTCTATCTATCTCAAATGTAATTTCCTAAGTAATTTATTTATCTTATTATTAATCAAGGATTTATTATATAGCTAGAATGACCCTCACAAATTGCGAATACTAATTTGTTAAGAATTAATCGGATTGAAGCTATACCAAAATAATGGCTATCCTTAACAATAAAACACTCTAAAAACCCACTTACGATTAATATAATTAAAAAAAGAGAGATAAATGAAAAAAAAACTCAAAATTTTAATGAGCAAACAAACATTGTTACCTAAATTTAAAAAATTTTTATAATATATAAAATAATTATTATAAAAAATAATCGTTAGCCTGCACGAATACTTTAATTAAGTCTATTTTTTTTAAATTATTTAAACTACTTTCTTACGGTAAAAATGAACATATTTTAATAAGTTGATCAAATTTTATTTTATTTAAAAAAGTAAACGTTAGCCTGCATGAATACTTAAATTAAGATTAATTTTTTTTTAATTATGTAAACTATTTTCTTACGGTAAAAATGAAAATATTTTAATAAGTTGATCAAACATTATTTTATTTAAAATGTAAACAATTGCAGGTAAAATTTAAAAATAAATTTACTTATAGAACATGAATTATTTTCATATTATAAAAATTAAGAATAAGTTATTCTGTTTGAAATTTTCTAAAAATTATTTTTTATTGTAAAAAATTAAATTATACTCATAAAGTATTACTTTTTAATTTTTAACAAGTAGACAAATACTATTACTTGAATTTTCAAAATTTTTGCACTAAATTTGAATTTTTATTATAATATTTTAATTATATTGATAAATTTTATGTTTGAATATTTTAATATTTAATATAATTATTATATCAAACCAATAACTTAAATATATTTTTTCCATTTAAACTATATTTCCCAAAAAAATAAAAATAAAAATAAAAATTTTGGTTGCAGTTCAAACACTGAAAAAAAAAAAGAGAAAACAAAATGAAAGAAACTCAAAATTTTAATAAGCAGACGGATATTATTATCTAAATTTTAAAAAGTTTTACAATATATAAAAATAATTATTAAAAAATTAATCGTTAACCTGCATGAATACTTAAATTAATACTGAATTTTTTTTAAAAAAATACGTAAACTACTTTTTTACTCTAAAAATGAAAATATTTTAATAAATTGATCAAACTTTATTTTATTTAAAAGGTAAACAATTGCAAGTAAAATTTAAAAAAAAAAATTGTTTGTAAAACATGAATTATTTTTATACTATAAAAGTTAATAATAAGTTATTCTCTTTGAAAATTTTTAAAAATTATTTTTTGTTATAAAAATTAAATTATACTGATAAAAAATTATTTTGTCACCTGAATTTTTAAAAATTTTACAACAAACAAATTTTTATTATAATATTTTAATTATATTACTAAATTTTATTTTTAAATATTTTAATATTTAGTATAATTATTGTATCAAATCAATAACTCGAATATATTTTTGCCATTTAAACTATATTTCCCAACAAAAAATAAAAATAAAAAATTTTGTTTACAATTTAAGTATTGAAAAAAAAAAAGAAAAAAAAAGAGAGAAAGAGAAAGAGAAAAAGAGAGAGTAATGAAAGAAATTCAAAATCGCTGTCTCTCGGTCCAAGTTTGGTCTTAGCCGTGAATCATAAAAAAGTTGTGCACTGTACGTCCAAAGATTAATGACAGCCGCTGCCATCATCCCTAGTGTCAGCCCCCTTCTTTGAATATAACAGTAACTTGTTGTTCAAAATAACAATAATAATAACAATAATGGCGCCGGACACCCTCGAAATTCTCGTGGGGTGGGTAAGATGATGAATATAAGAGCTCCAACTAGTCTCTCTGCCCATCTCAGAAAAGAAAAAAAAAAAACACACTCTCTGCCTGTTGCCGACGTTCTCTCCCTGCTCTCACCTTCTCGGAGATGGCCATGTCGGCGGTAGTGGCCGTCTTTTTCATTCTCCTGATTAACGCCAGAGAATCTGCCAATAACTTCACCGGAGGTTCAATTGCCGGTCTAAAGCCGGCTGTCAACGGCTTATGCGCTGACGTCATCCAACGCTATCCTTATTCTTGCTCTGATCACAAAGTAATCGCTCTTTCCCACTCTCTCTATCCCAACAAAATGATATGAATATCCCTACCGTGTGAGTACGTCATTTTTACTCATCCCGAGTTCTTGTTCATGATTGGTTGCTCCATTACTTGATTGATTAAATTTGTCTTTTGTTCATTGATTATCTTCACGATATGTTAGCTAACCATCTTTTTAGATATATATATATATATCTGTGTGCTCGCGACGTGTTTTTGAGTATCATTTTAACTGTGTTTAGATGACTCGAAAAAATAATAAAAAATAAAAACATAAAAATTTGATATAAAAATGATACGTGATTAAATTTAATTAAAAAGGAGTATAAGAAGTTAGTAAAAATTAATAAATTTTGATTAATTTTAATAAATCAAATACTTTCTTTATTAGTAAAATTTAACGTAATTAACTGATATAAAAGTTAAATTTAGTGGTAAATATATCATTTTACTTGTAAATATTTTAAAATAATTGGGTGATATAAAAATAAAATTAAATAATAATTATAAAGTTGCTTTGTTAAAATAAATAATTAATTAATTACGATGATTTGAATTTATATTTTGTATAATGGAGGGTTATAAAAGTAATATTTAGAGGATAATTAGGGTGTATTGGAGTTTTGTAAAAAAAATAAATTTTTACAAATTTATACAAAATTTAAATAATTTATTCAATGCATGAACTACGGGTCTAGAATTTTTAAATTTTTATTATTTTTTTTGACTCCAAATATCTTTTATAAGATTTAAGGGATGAAATTACTAAAATATGTACATAGTTTTTGAAAGTTATTTTATGCTTTGAGACGTTGATTGGTTGAAAGTTGAAAGGTGTAAAAAGAACAAGAAAAAGAAGTGATTAAAAATTGATTTTGCAAAAAATCAGGCTTCGCTGATGCCCTTCTTCTGTACATATGCATAGGCGTGAAAAGTGGTGCACGTGCGATGCAGGTGACAATTACTCTTTCCGCATAATATGTAGTTATTTACGTATGGGTAGCGTTTGAAGTGATAAAAAATAAGAAAAAATAAAAAAAATATAGTTTGGAGTAAAGAAAGACGTTTGGTGTTTCTTTTCAAATCATGTTTTTTTAGACATAAATAGTGCCAAACCATTAGAACGGTTTCCTAAATTCATTTTAACGAATTCAAAAAAATGTTTCCTCTCTTTCTGAATAATGCCAAAACTGTTAGAACGGCATTTCAAACTTATTTTAATGGATTCTACACCGGTAAACCTGTTAGAACGATTTATTCAAATCCGTTCTAACGGATTTAAAAAAATAAAAATAAATTAGTGATAATAGTACTCGTTTGAAAGCTTTTCAACGTGAAAAATATGATTACGAAAAAAAATTTTGTACTCGATTAATCTCATTACGAATTTTCTATTTTTTTAACGAAATATTGAAATTAGTAAAGGTGGAAAAAATAAAAGTATGATAGAGAATTTTAGTGAATTACAGAGGTTGTTAGAGTTTTATGGAGTTATGGTAAGTAATCAAGGGTATAAAAGGAAATATATATATATATATATATATTGATTTTAACAAAATAGAAAATTTTAAGAGAATATAGAAAACATATTGATTTTTTACAAAATAGAAAACATATTGATTTTTACTTTTATAGGGTTGATTTTTTAAAATTTACCTGCACACCATTATAATTAGTTAAAAAGGAAGGTAATAATGGAAAATAAAAAAAAATGTCATTTTTAAACTTCACCAACTCTATTTCCTCATACGAAGAAGTATATGAGTGTAAATATATATATATATATATATACATGGGTAAACTTATTTGCACTTTATTAATTCTATTTTGTACTTTACTTTACATTTTTATTAATTGAATTTATGCAATTACCCTCTTTTTTATTATATATTTTGCATAATTATAATATCATAAATAATCATGTATAAAAGTCCAATTCAAAGCATATATATAATACTATAAGTAACATTATTTTACAATAGAAAATATTTATTTTAAACAAAATATAGAAAAACAACTCATCAAAATATTTTTGTATTTTTAGATTTTTTTGTTTATAAACCGACGTATAATTTTAAATTTTTAAATCACTTCAGTAATGGCGTAGGAGTAATCTTACTATAACAAAAATTTTCACTTCCAGATTTTTTTTAATGTTTTAGATTATAAAAATATTCAATTGAGATAGTTTTTTTCTTTTCTTTTCTTCTCTCTCTTTTTTTTTTTTTTTTTTTTTTTTAAAGTTCATGTAAAACTATTAAACGACTTGAACGTGATGGCAAAAATTTGTTAGAAAAAAAAAAGAAAGGAAATAAGTTAAATTTTTTATTTGATTAAGTTAGAAGATAAATTATATTTATATGCTTTTAAAAATGTAAGTAAAATTTATTTTAGTTTTTGAATCATTTTTTCTGTTCTCTTGTATTGAAGTAAGTCTAAGGCTATATTTAGTATGCGCGAATAAAATGAAATCCATTCCTATTTTAGTATATTCTTGTATTTGGTATCAAAAAAATTAAATTGGAATATTATTTTATGGGAATAACTATTCCCACATTAAGTGGGAAAAGACATTCTACAATTTAAGTAATGGAATAGCTATTCCAATGTAATTAAAACTTGATACAAAATTGAAAAAAAAAAAAAAAAACAAGTAACTAATTTGTAATAAAAAATTTCTCTCAATTACTCTCTTGGGTTATAAAATGACCATTTTATCCTTTAACCTTATTTTTAAACTAGATATGAACTCAGGCTGCAAAATAACTGTTTTATCCCTTAATCCATTTTTTTTTAAATTCATATTTGGGGCTTCCAAAAGGCAAATAAATATATATTCATTCATATTACTTAATAATTAAGAAAATTTTAATTTGACCCAAACTCTAATTACAAAATAACCATTTTACCCCTGAATTTATTTTTTACTTAAATTTGTATTTTATGCTTCCTAAAAGGTTACAAAATATTTGTCGATGTATTTCTTAATAACTAATAAAATTTTATCTCAATTTGAACTGAAATCGTAAAATGATGATTTTATCCCTAGGTAATTTTTGTCCAAATTTGTATTTTAAGATGTCCAAAAGGCTAAAAAAATCCTTGAAATATTTCTTAATAGTTAAATAAATTTTAGTGCGATCTGAATTCAGACTATAAAATAACTATTTTGCCCTTAGGACTTTTTTTGGTCGAAATTTGTATTTTAGGCATTCTAAAAGATTAAAAAATATTTATTGACATATTTCTTAATAGTTAAGAAAATTTTTAAGCCCAATTTGAAGTTAAATTGTAAAATGACAATTTACTCGTAGTCCCTTTTTTAACTTAATTTTGCGATCCAAAATAAATTTTATTTTTATAGTTTTAAAAAATTAATGTCTATAATTTTTATTTTATTTCATTATCTTTAAAATATCTAATCAAAATTTGAAAATTTGAATGTTTATTCTATTCCCATTATTTTCATGTTGGTAACCAAATAATTCCATTCCTACCTACATTCTACTTCTACTTTTATTCACTTCTATTCTATTTCATTCTCATACATTAAACATAGCCTAAATTCTTACAAAAAATATCTAGGCGTGTTTGTTTAAATTTGTTAAAAAAAATTTTTTACGAAGATAATTATGTTATTTCAAATTATATATAGAAATAGTTAGTTAAAATGGGATAATTTTATAATTTCTTTTAATAAGTGCAAACAAGCTTTAGCTTGTATATATTTATTATTTTTTTATTGGCTTTTGAAAAGGATTTTCTTGGATTTTATTGGCTGTCTGTTTGTTGAAATGGGGGCTACTTTGATTTATCTTCTCAAAATTTTCAGGTGCAAACAAAGGATGGTTACATATTGGGCCTCCATCGTGTCTCATCTCGTGCCGACATCTTGAGAGAACAAAGAGGTCCTCCCGTTCTGCTCCTACATGGACTCTTCATGGTGAGCTTAATTTCTCGCTGTTGTTCGCAGAATATAAACTGTCGATGATGTTTTTGGTATATATGTTGATAGCTTTGCATATTTAGTTGATTCTTCACTTATGTTCAAGCTTGAAGTAGCAAGGGGGAAAGATAGCTGATTAATTGAAGATAACCATTCGTTTTGTACAAACAATACCTGATATAAGTAGAATACTGGGATGAATTTTCAAAAATGGGAAGGAGCAAAAATTCTAGACATTTATGACCCAAGGCCTCTAGGAATGGTAATTCCGTAATTAATACACCATAGCAGTACATAGATTGCCATTGTAGGATTTTTTTTTTTTTTTTGGGGCGAAAGCAAATGAAGTATGACTTTTATCTATTCTAACAAGTTACATCTTCCTCGATTTAATCCTTTTATTGTGCTTTATTTGGCCAAGGGTTTATTGGCTTTTGAAAAGGATTTTCTTGGATTTTATTGGTTGTCTGTTTGTTGAAATGGGGGCTACTTTGATTTATCTTCTCAAAATTTTCAGGTGCAAACAAAGGATGGTTACATATTGGGCCTCCATCGTGTCTCATCTCATGCCGACATCTTGAGAGAACAAAGAGGTCCTCCCGTTCTGCTCCTACATGGACTCTTCATGGTGAGCTTAATTTCTCGCTGTTGTTCGCAGAATATAAACTGTCGATGATGTTTTTGGTATATATGTTGATAGCTTTGCATATTTAGCTGATTCTTCACTTATGTTCAACCCTGAAGTAGCAAAGGGGAAAGATAGCTGATTAATTGAAGATAATTAACCATTCGTTTTGTACAAACAATTACCTGATATAAGTAGAATACTGGGATGAATTTTCAAAAATGGGAAGGAGCAAAAATTCTAGACATGTATGACCCAAGGCCTCTAGGGATGGTAATTCCGTAATTAATACACCATAGCAGTACATAGATTGCCATTGTAGGATTTTTTTTTTTTTTTTTGGGCGAAAGCAAATGAAGTGTGACTTTTATCTATTCTAACAAGTTACATCTTCCTCGGTTTAATCCTTTTATTGTGCTTTATTTGGCCAAGGGGAGATTCTTTTTTTATTTTTTCCATTGAGGAAAGGGATGTGGAAAAAGGTAAGGCGCCTTGGAAGATGCCTTTGTATGGATGACATCCTAAAAGCTATTCCATCATCGAAAAATCTGGGGAAGTGTGAGAAATTTGTTGTGAATTGGTGCTTTACTTGGAAGAATATTGGTCCGAGTTGTTGAGTTTTCTTCTTCTTTTTCTCTGTTGCCTAGTTATGAGGTGTTTTGAGCCTGTTGTTTTGTTGTTTGGAGTGAACTGGGTTATGCCTGCTTTTGTAATGACTACGACGGCTTTGTTGAGGTCATGGATGTTCTACGTTGACAGAGAAAATTTTGGATAGTTATTCCTTTGGGGCCATGTTTATATTATTTTATATTATTTTATATTACTTTATTTGGAGAATAGCATTTTGATAGATAATATTGTAGTATACTAAGATTTGATTATATACGTAGTCTATTTAATTTTTTTTTTTTGGTTATCTAGACTTTGTTTATTTCGAGGATAGCAATTTGAGAAATTATACTGAGATTGGATTATAGTGGATTGGATTTTTGTGTGGGATTATCTACAACTTGATTGGTCAAGGTTGGATAAGAAATGGTATTGTCTATTTTGTATCTTCAATTGTTCATTCCATTTCTGCCAATCACGTGTATAAGAATAAAGAAGAAGAGACACAAGATGTTTACGAGGAAACCTTAACAAGAAAAAATCTCGGGGCAAGGCAATGATCACCCAAACTCTCCCAGACCTCCACCATATCAACTTGGTTACAAAAATTCAATCACCATAGTTACAAGATTGAGATCCATGATCCTATGCAAAGAACCATTACTTACGTTCACCATGCGCCAAGTCAAGTATAGCACAACCAATAATCCCCACGATGATCACATGAACCGAGTCCATGGCATGTAAGACCGAATTCCTGACACAATTCGGAATCCACCGAATCATCAACATATATGAACAAATTTATTATGTGGCTAAGTATTAGATAGAACTTTAAGAACTTGATGAATAAAGATATTGAATGTCTAGTCTCTCATTTCAGCTCCAATCAAAACCTTAGGAAACAGAGAATAAGAATCTAACCACGAACATGATTTTGAAAGAGCAATTTCCTTTTTTTTTTTTCGTCCACGGAGGTGAGGTAGTTAGCGAAGCTAGCAAGCTTCCATACTTCAATATGTTTAAAGTTTGATAAAGAAAAACACGCTTGCAATATTTTCTAGTGAGCCAGAGTAGAAAAGTAGCATTCAACATTTCCCAACGAAGTTGGCCAATTATCCAATGGTGTTTCAAATTCTGTTCTGATTACAACCATTGCCAGTAGCACAGTGGAAGTGGGACCATGTAACTATAGATTTTGTGATGGGTTTACTGAGGACTCGTAAGAGGCATAATGCCATTTGGGTGATTGTGGATCGATCGACTAAATTGGCTCATTTTCTACCTATTTGGAATAAGGACTCTATAAAGGAGCGGTGTCAGTTCTACATCTGGGCGATTATCTGGTTACATGGTACGCCTTTGTTAATTGTGTCAGACCGAGACCCAGTGTTTACTGCACAATTCTGACAGAATTTGTAGGAGGCACTAGGGACTCCATTGTGTTTTAGTACAGTTTTTTATTCACAGATGGACGGACAGTTAGAGCGGACTATTCAAATTTTGGACGATATACTACAGTCTTGTGTGTTGACCCTAGGAGGAAATTGGGAGAGCCATTATCATTAATTGAATTTGTGTATAACAATAACTATCAGGTGAGTATTGGTATGGCTCGTATGAGTGTTGTATGAACGACCTTACAGATCTCCGTTATGTTGGGCTAAAGCTAAAGAACCTGTGACGGTTGGTCTTGAATTGGTGAAACAGGCATCAAGAAGATTCAAACGATCCGCCAGAGACTTTTGGCAGCTCAAAGTAGACAGAAAAGTTGTACTAATAAATCAAGATGGCCGTGGGAATTTCAAGTAGGTGATTTTGTATTCTTGAAAGTCTCACCAAGGCACCAAGGCAGGGTATAGTTTGGTTTGGAAAATGTGGAACACTTTCTCAGAAGTATATTGGGCCTTTTGCGGTTATTGGGAAAATTGATGAGGTGGCATACAGATTAGCGTTTCCTCCACAATTAGCTAGGATTCATAATGTGTTCCACGTATTTATGCTTTGGAAATATATGCTGGATCCTTTTTATGTGATTAATTGGGAGGAATTGGATATTGAAGAGGAAGTGACATTTGAGAATCTGCCAGTTCGGATTAAGGACAGCGAGGGCAAGTTTTGCGTGGCAAGACCATTCCTTTGGTTCGTGTGTTATGACGACACCGTGAAATTGAAGAATTTACTTGGGAACGTGAATCGGTGATGTGGTTGAAGTACCCATCCTTGTTTTCTGATTAAAACATGTTATGTAAATTTCGAGGATGAAATTTTTGTAAGGGGGAGAATGTAATACCCAGTACTTATTTTTGGTTATTTATGTACTATTTTGAATTAATAAATAATTATTTTGAGATTTAATTGATTTATTTTATTTTTCCTTGGGCCGAGTATGATCCGATTGGCAGTTAGTTGGACAATTGGGCCAAGGGGCCAACTCATTTTCCTTATTTTCTTTCCCTTCTCTTTTTTTTTTCTGGCTTTTTCTTTTTATTCTCTTGGGTGGCCAGAAGGAGAAGGGAAAAGGAGAGGAAGAGAGAGAGGAGAGAAAGGGAAGAGAGAGAAAGAGTGATCTAGAGCGAAAAGATAGTGGATCGGGGTAGTATTCGAGGCCATGAACGTCGGGTGACGTCTATTTTGCGTGATTTGGCCTAAGGTGGAAGAAATCGGCATTTGAAGTTCAGGTGCCACAACCTAATTCTTCTAATTTCTTCTTTTCTCTTTGGATTCGAGATAAGTAGAACCTATATTCGTGTTTTAGACGTTGTTAGGAAGATTTGATATATATATATATATGTGCTTGATTTAGTGATGTATCATGTGATTCATGTATATATGTATATATATGTTATGGGTTGTTCGTATAAGCTCAATCTTATTCATTCTGAGCGTTATAGATATCAAGATATAACTATTGTTGTGAGTTATGGTGCCATTTTTAAGCTTGAGTTGTTTGGATTGTGGTGTTTGGTGCTGGATCGAGCTTGTATAGCTCAGATCTATGCTGTGGACCTCAGGTCGGGAACAGGCTTCCCGTGGACATCCCACGAGCTTCTCGCGAGGCTAGGAGGCCCTCGCTTCTTCCCACGACTCAGAGCGGCTTTCCCACGGTCATCCCGCAACCTTATCGCGGAGGGCTATTTTCGACCCGGTTTGAGGTAGTTTTTACCCGATTTCGATGGTATATCATATAAAGGTTATATGTTGAAATGTTATGGTGACAAACCCAAATTTTGGGTTTCTTAGATTTGGTTAGAAATTGACTCCTGATTATGTTTTTGTGCCCTAAATTGAGTTATTACGTATATCTAATGATAGTATGGATCCCAAATCATCATTAAACCTAATATGAATGTGACTATGTAATAAGTTAATGTTTAATTACATGATTGAGCATATCATGTGCATGAGGTTTGGGCAATATTATCTAGATTGTGTTATGACTACTGATTGGTTGAGGGCGCCATATTTACATTGATTTTCTGCTTGAGATGAGTGGATGCCTGCTTGAGATGAGTGGATGCCTGCTTGACTAGGGGTGTAACACGGTTCCCTAACAGAAGGACCAGGAGGTGTACAACGGT
Source organism: Vitellaria paradoxa (assembly GCA_019916065.1). Taxonomy (NCBI): domain Eukaryota; kingdom Viridiplantae; phylum Streptophyta; class Magnoliopsida; order Ericales; family Sapotaceae; genus Vitellaria; species Vitellaria paradoxa. Next base: position 37,339,820 of record CM034238.1, read on the forward strand.
TCTCCTAAGTCTTAGCTGATTGGGGGTGTAACACGGTTCCCCATTTGGTGTAGATTTATATATTGAGATATACATTTGTCGTGAGCATAAATGGTACGGGTGGTGACCCATGTACAGTGCAAGTGTCAACCGTCCTAGGATAAGGTTGGGGTGAAAGGAGACAAGAGTGTATATTGATATTGCATTTTATCACATCCCATTGCACAAGATTACATTTATATTCCTTGATATTGAGATGTTGATATGTGTGACTGTGACATTGATTAATGGGATGTATGATTTATATTGTTGACTATGAGTTTGGTATTGAAATAGAGACATAAATAGGAACTACGGTGACCTAATTCTCGAGGTGGGATACGTAGATAGCTTAGATTAGAGTAGCCTGAATCCGTCTAAATTGTGGATGACAATGATTGTGTTTAGTTTTCTTAACTGAGAGTTGAATTATATTTGACAAATGGATAGTTATGAAATCAAATATATTTTATATGAGAATGAGTAACGATTTTAGGTATTTCAATAATTTTAATTCAGTGTGAATTAAATTTTATTGTTTATTTTGGTTCTCACATTTCTATACCGTCCGTCCCGGACAATTAAGTTAGGGGCATGACATCACTGTTTTGAGTATATTGTTCTCTTCAGGCCTTTTGAAGAACCCATGGAATGCAAGCAAAAGTCTTGGGTTGTCCCTGTTCCATAATCATTTTATTTGCCTCTATAAATTGCATTTAGATAAAACTAGATTTACATAGTATCCTTTTCTTATTTTTGTTCTCTAAAAATGACATAAGCAATGCACATGCTCTTTTCCCTACTCTACATTCACCTAATTCATTGATTCTATTTCAAGGATGTAGAGGACCTAGTACCATGCGGACCTCCAATGCTGCATGGACCACCGCTACAACCCCTAATTGCGGGGCATTGTACCACGTGGAAGGTAAGCATCCTCCCTCTTTCACAAGGATATACACGCATTAAACACTCTTCCCTCCGAATCCTTACCCTGATTGTTGAGTATCTTGTGATAAAGATTTCAAACTAGAAAACCACCTATATCACAATATTGATCTCGTGACACCAATTTTTGAATAATGAATTAAACTTTAACGGTTTTAAATATATTTATATATTTTTAATTATAAAATTACTTAAATAAATATAAATTGTTAAATTTTAAGGAGTATTTGATTAATTAAAACTAACTAAAACTTACTAGTTTTTAACAAAAATTATACTTTATTCCAATTAAATTTCATCACATATTACGTTTACATCAAATTTTTATATTTTGCTCTACTTTTTGGCCAAATATTTTTACCGCAAACAGTCTCTTAATTAAATGATTCAAACACTTGACCACTCAGAATATTTTACTCCGGTTGTCCAGGATAAGGCCTCAAGGATCAGGTTTAACTTATCCCAATTTTTCGACTGCGTGAAAGACAAACCTCTGTTTGTTTATGGAAGTGCCCGGTTCTGTCCCATTTCATGCCTCCTTTTTCACTGTCAAAAGTCAGACTTGATTCACGCATCCTTCCCCGAAAGTAATTGCCTCACTCTTCTTAAACCACCCCCGACGCGGCCGCCGCCGCTAGCATCAGAACCTTTGCCGTCACCTCTTCCGCAAACTCTTGCCGCCGGTGATGGAGTCCGACGGTTTCCGGCCACTGGATGAGAAGTCTTTGTTGGACTACATAAAAGCCACGCCATCTCTGTCCTCTAAGCTCGGCAACCAGCTCGATGATCTGCAAATCAAGGAAGTCGGCGACGGAAATCTCAATTTCGTCTTCATCGTGATCGGCCCCTCCGGTTCCTTCGTCATCAAACAGGTAAAGCTCGGATTCAAAACTCGTAAAACAACAAAAATTCAAGCAAAAGAAGAGGGAAATATTCTCAAGCTTTATCGAGTAACTGATACTATTATATCTTTTTTTTTTTTTTTAACTTATTATGCTTTGATTACCTTAGAATTGAATTCACTTTTAACCTTCAATTCGCATTCTCTGATTACCGAAGAAAGGATTGTTTTGAACACAAAGTAATCTTTGAGCTCTAAAATATGCCGAACAAGATGTGGATGTTAGGCGGATTTGATCTTTTACAATGTAAATATGCTTTAGATGTATGGAAATTTCGAAAATCCTAATAAAAATTCAATTTGTGTCTAATTTCTTTGTATTCTAATCGAAAACATCATTTCAATTTCCAAATCTTGTTTTGTGTTTGTAAAGTGAAAGCTGGATAACTAAATCAAAAATAATTTTCCACACTCAACCATTGTGGGTGCCTCTGTGTATTTATACTGATTGTGTAAAGATTACAACCAAATAAAAAAACTCCACAAAATACGCTAAGGAAGTTACAACATAATGATAACTCAAATACTAAGTTAAAATCAGTTAGTTATTGCTAACTGTAACCGAAGAAGTAGGCTGATTTGGCACTGATTTGGACTGATCGTCAATATGCCCCCTCAAGCGAACTGGTAGTGGAACAATCCGGAGCTTGTCGCGTAAGAATTCAGACCGAGCCGAAGTAAGAGGCTTTGTAAGAAGGTCCGCCAATTGATCCTTAGAGGAAACAAACTTAACAACAATGGATTTGTTGGCGACCATTTCCCGAACAAAATGAAAATCAATTTCCACATGTTTTGTACGTGCGTGAAAGACTGGATTTGTTGCCAGGTAGGTGGCACCAATGTTGTTGCACCAAACTGTTGGTGCATTGGGCAGCTGAATCCCAATTTCCCGAAATAAAAATAGACCCAAGTTAATTCTGCACATACATTTGCTAAGGCTCGATATTCGGCTTCGGTACTCGAACGAGTGACCATACTTTGCTTGTGAGATCCCACGAAATAATGTTTGAGCCGAAAAAGATACAAAAACCGGCAGTGGATCGATGGTCATGAGAGTTGCCAGCCCAATCAGCATCCCCAAAGGCTGCAACAGTGGCTATCGGGTGAGGCCGAAAATGCAACCCGTGGTGTAGCGTAGACTTGAGATACCGTAACACTCGTTTAACCGCAATCCAATGATCCCGTAAGGGATTGTGCATAAATTGACACAACTTGTTGACGGCAAATGAAATGTCAGGGCGAGTGAAGGAAAGATAATTAAGGGCACCCACAATGCTACGATAAAGTGACGGATCATCAACTGGATCTCCCGTTTCTTTGGTCAATTGTTGCATTGATGACATTGGCGAAGAAACAGGTTTTGCACCAAGCATGCCAGTGCGTTTGAGAAGGTTGATAATATATCGTTGTTGAGTGAGATGAACACCATCGGGGTTGCGATGAACCTCCACACCTAAAAAGTAATGTAGATCACCTAGGCTCTTTACTGCAAAGTCAGAGCTTAGAGAAGCAATTAGAGTTGAGATTGCCATAGGTGAGGATCCTGTTACAAGTATGTCATCAACATATACAAGTACCAAAACAGTATGAGAGGTATGGTGTAGTATAAATAACGATGTGTCAGCATGAGAGTTGACAAAACCAAGTGATAGAAATTTTGGCTCAATCGATGATACCATGCTCAGGGGCCTGCTTGAGACCATAAAGGGCCTTATGAAGACGACAAACATGGTCGGGAAATTGAGGGTGTATAAAACCCACAGGTTGTTGCATGTAAACTTCCTCCGAAATGAACCCGTGCAAAAAAGCATTTGAAATATCAAGTTGTTTCATCGGCCAATTCTTTGAAACAGCTAGTGAAATGACAAGTCGAATTGTTGAATGTTTCACAACGGGACTAAAAGTTTCATTATAGTCCAAGCCCGGCTGTTGGTGAAATCCCTTAGCTACTAAACAAGCCTTGTGCCGATCAATGGTTCCGTTTGCTTTATGTTGAGGCGAAAAACCCATTTGCATCCGACAATATTCTTGTTTGGAGGACAGGAACCAGAGTCCAAGTCCCGTTGCGCATTAGCGCATCAAATTCAGTACACATGGCAGCACGCCACTCGGGTTGTTTCATAGCTTGCGTATAGCATGTAGGTTCTGTCATGGAAGGAGAACAAGTAGCAAGTAGAGCTTTTGGTACGGATAGCAGATCGTGCCATCAGTTCTTGATTTTGGACAAATAATGTTACTCCGAGAATGGGTTTGCATCGGGTGAGGAGGCGGGTCAGGGACACTCCGAGGCACTGTACATGTGAGAGGTAGTGAAGTGGAAGGTGGTTGGACTGTGGTAGGTGGCTGGATTGTAGGGACCGAACTAAAGCGATTCAGGAACGGTGGACTTGGTGTGGATTGGGTTTGATTGTCTAGGATAGGAACCAAAGTTAAGGGTAGGGAAGATGTTTGACATGGAAGGCTTTGTGGCGTGGGGTTTCGTTGTTGTACTTGGCTGACGTGACTAGGATATTGGTTGGGTGGGGATTGGAATTGGGTCACACGTAAGGAGGGAGGCAGAGTTAGAGGTAGTGAGCTAGGAGGACTTGCAGGCTGAGATGGGGGAAGAAAATGGGAAGCGATGTTCATAAAAAATGACATGGCGAGAGATATATACACGATCCGCACTTGTGTCAAGGCATCGATACCCACAATGGGAAGGGCTATAGCCTAAAAATACACATAGTTTGGATCGAAAATTTATTTTATGTGTGTTATACGGGCGAAGACATGGCCAACAAGCACACCCGAATACTCGGAGAAAAGTGTAGTCTGGTAGTTTTGAAAAGAGTTTTTGAAAGGGAGATATACCACCGAGGACTGGAGTAGGTAACCGATTAAGTGAAAAACATGCGGTGGTGAATGCATCGTCCAAAATTTTAGAGGAACGGAGGACTCGGCTAAGAGCGCAAGACTCGTTTCGACAACATGACGATGTTTGTGCTCGATAAGACCGTGTTGTTGATGGGTATGGGGACACGGTAGGCGGTGTATAATTACATTTGTTGTGAAAAATGGGCTTAACTTGCGAAACTCGCCACCCTAATCTGTTTGAACTTAAAGGGTGTGAGAACTGTTTTTCCACTTGAGTTTTAAATAAAATAAAGGTGTGATAGACATCCGATTTTAATATTAAAGGGAAAATCCATGTATAACGGGAATAATGATCAACAATAGTTAACAAATATCGACACCCATTTATTGATAACTTAGGCGAAGGACCCCATACATCAAGAAATAGCAAATCTAAAGGACTAGAAGAAATTGACTCAGATAAAGAAAAAGGCAATTGATGGCTCTTTGCTTGTTGACATGAGTCGCAAACAGAGTGAGAACGCGAGTTGACACTAGGTAATTTAAAAGCAGAGACTAAAGATCGAACAATGCGATATGACGGATGGCCAAGACGGGCATGCCACATCATCGGGACACGGACGTTGGTATAAGTTGCTGAAGACAAGACTGGCTGACTCGGGTGGAAGGGGTAGAAGCCATTCTCACATTTGCCTTGGTGTAGGAGCGTCCCCGTGTGCTCGTCCTTCACAAAAAAAAGATGCATGAAATTCCACAAATACAGAGTTGTCCTTAGAAACTGATTGATTGAAATTAGATTCTTGTTAATATCCGGGACATGTAAAACATTGGATAATTTAAATGATGAGGTAGGGGTAGAGAAAGAAGAGGATCCCACGTGGGCAATACGCAAACCTGAACCATCCCCAACTTGAAGTTGATCAGAACCGGGATAAGGATCAGCAGTAATATTCAAGTTTCGCAAATCCGAGGTGATATGGTGAGTGGCGCCGGAGTCATGATACCAAGGGTCCCAGGAATAGACTGGGTCGTGGCAGTGTATGTCGAGGGATTGGTGGGCACCCCCTGGAATGAGTGATCAAATCGGTGAGGGCACTGAAGCACTGTATGGCCAGTTTCGTGACATAACTGGCAATAAATTGGTCTCGGATTGGACCCCGTATGAGCCACGACCTCGGGTGCGATTGCGGTTGCCTCGATCGGAGTTGTTACCACCATGGTTGAGGTTATAATGTTGCTTTGATCTTAGACCTGAAGTGTGCTTGCTGCTTTGGTTTGGTCGAGAGGCAGAATGAGTTGCCAAATTCGCGAAAGGCAAGTGAACATCGGAGCTAAGTTGTTGTTCAAGTTGGTTTTCATGCGCAAGAAGATGACCATAAATCGTCTCGAGCGGAAGAGGGTCCACACGGGTGTGAATGGATGTAACAATAGCATCGTAGGATGCATCCAGTCCGGATAGTAGAAATGCAGTAAAGTCAGATTCACGAAGGGGCTCGCCGATTGCGGCAAGTGTATCCGCCATTGACTTCATCTTATGGTAGTATTCGTCGATAGACAAATTGCCTTTTTTTAGAGGAGACATACGAAACTTAAGCTGAGTTTCGCGAGCACGTGAGTGTGACGCAAAGTTCGTTCCAGGGTGAGCCAGGCATCACGAGAAGTGGTGACCCCAACGATGTGGGGTGAGACATCCTCAGATAAGGAGGAAATAAGGGCGCTCAAAATGAGCTGATCCTGTTGGATCCAAATTGCATGTTCTGGGTTGGGAATGATGGCATCAGGTTCGGCAGATGTAGGAGCAGGGATGGTAGTGAAGGACAAATAATAGAGCCGTCAATAAATCCAAAAAGATTCTGGCCTTCCAGGTAGGGAAGAATCTGGGTTTTCCAAAGTAGGAAGTTGTCACGGGTTAGTTTTAGAGTGATAAGGTGATGAAGGTTGGTAAGTGACTGAGGCGAGGTCGTCGTGGCGGTAAGGACTGAAGGGTGGAAGTTGTTTCAGTGGTGGAACATTGTTGCAGGTGGGTAGAAAGGTATTTGAGGAGAGAAAAAAAAATGGAGATTTAATCCTTATGCTCTGATACCATGTAAAGTGAAAGTTGGATAACTAAATCAAAATAATTTCCCACACTCAACCATTGTGGGTGCCTCTGTGTATTTATAGTGATTGTGTAAAGATTACAACCAAATCAAAAAACTCCACAAAATACGCTAAGGAAGTTACAACAGAATGATAACTCAAATACTAAGTTAAAAATCAGTTAGTTGTTGCTAACTGTAACTGAAGAAGTAGGCTGATTTGGCACTGATTTGGACTGATCCTCAATAGTGTTTGTAGGCTCTTCCATACATACGTTGCATAGGGGAATCATGGCCGATGACAAAGGAGCGTGCTTACTTCGAGGCTAGGGCCCTAAAAGAGCATGGCCGTTTGTGTCCTGCTAATGTTCCAGAAGTTTATCATTTTGACCGTGCTATGTGTTTGATTGGCATGCGCTACTTGGAGCCTCCACATATAATCCTGAGAAAAGGGTTGATTGCTGGAATTGAGTACCCATTACTTGCAGAACACATTTCAGAGTATATGGCCAGGACTCTTTTCTTCACATCCCTCCTTTTCGGTACTACCACGGAGCACAAGCAAGCTGGTAAGTGTTATTTTTTGTCTTTCTTGTTTTAAAATTTTGTATTCCTTTTAGCTTTTTTTTTGAATGTTTTTGTTTATTTAATGTGGTTTGGATTAAGATACTGGGTATGAACTCATATTTATATTTCTTTTTTCTTAGTATAAGAAAGTTTCCATAATATGGAAAACATATGCCCATTTATCCTTGGTGGATTGAAAAGAGGTACACCATTAGGTGGCATTTGGTTTGTATTTCTATTTTTTGTTTTTGTTTTTCTTTTTTGGTTCTTGTTTTAAGGTTCATGTTTTAAAATACTAAAAAAAAAGCATTTGGTTTGATATTTTCTGTTTTACGTGATTTGGGATTGTCCTTGTTTTGAGTTAAAAATGCTCAATGACTATTGGCCATTTTACATTTTATGTTTAAACTCATTTTTTGCTTTCTAAAATAGATTTTGAAAACACGAGTGACCAAATGTGTTTTGAACTGTTTTCGTTGTTTTCAAAAGCGCAAAATGGAAAATGGGCTCAGACAGAAGTATCAAATGGCAACTCATGTAGAGAAGCTTTGTAGTTTTGGACTGTTTCTTATCTTGGTCAATTAAATTTTCTCATCTTGGTCAATCAAATTAAGTTGTGGAGTTCCATCTAAAGGAGTGACGTAGACAGCAGTGGCATTGACCTGTTTGATTAAGCAAAGATCAGATATGTTTGGATTGTTGAAATGTTTGAAATTTAATGGCATTGATATGTTTGAATTTTTGAAATTTATGTCTTTATCTGAATGGTTTCTGCAGTTGCTGAATTTTGTGGGAACGTGGAGTTATGTAGGCTCACTGAGCAGGTTGTATTTTCTGACCCTTACAAAACATCTCAGTATAATCGCTGGACATCTCCTTATCTTGATTCTGATGCGGAGGCTGTTCGTGAGGATAACACTTTGAAACTTGAAGTCGCTGAGTTGAAATCCATGTATTGCTGCCATCTCAGTTGAACATTTCTTTTGATAATTTGAAATGGCTTTTGTAATTGACCTGGTCCACACGGATAGTTTTCCTCGTATAAGCTGGTGCCAATTGTGCAGGTTTTGTGAGAGAGCCCAAGCCCTTATACATGGTGATCTCCATACTGGTTCTGTCATGGTTACTCATGATTCAACTCAAGTTATAGATCCGGAATTTGCTTTCTACGGACCAATGGGGTTCGATATTGGAGCCTTTATAGGAAATCTAATTTTGGCTTTCTTTGCACAAGATGGTCATGCAGATCAGAGGAATGACCGAAAGGTATGTCCTGTCTTCTCAGTTGTCTCTTAGTTGTTTTCAGGCACCCTAGCTCTTAAATACCTTTTTTTTGAATCTCTAGTATTTGCCTTTCCTCTATTTCCTCATCAATCCATGTCATTTGTGGCTTATTAACTTGGACATGTTGGTTGGTTTCTTGATTTTAATTTACTGTAATATTTATCTTGTTCGTCCATGGTACGAGCTAACGTCTTATTGAGTATTGACCATTTTGGAGATTCATCATTCATATATTCAGCTTATCTCAACTGAAGCCTTGTCCAAACTACATAAATGTTGTTTTCCCATTTTGTCATGTGCAAGGTAATAAGCTATCTTTTGATGATTTTTGTGGCAACATTTTCAGTGCAACATAACAATTGATGGGTTCTCTGGCGATTCATTTGAATTCCTAAAGATCTGATTTGGTGTTATTTGTTTGGTTTATTAGTTCATGTTTATTGAAATCAAGTTCTATCCAAAGATAGAATGCACAACATGACTTAAGCCCTAGCATCTTGTTGGCTAGTAGACCCAGAGGATTTCATTGCCCGTTGGTGTGACAATGTGTTTTTTTCTTTCTTTTTGCCCTTGCTTGAATGGAAAAACCTGCTCCTGATATTTCAAATGCCAATCAGACTTGTTTCTTTTTGGTCTGAACTCCTTTCAGTTCTGATGGTTAATGGAATGAAATAAAGGAGTGAATTCTCTTGACACCTACCAAGTTAAATGTGAGGGATGGGTATAATAGGTATATGCCTAACTTTTTACCTAGCTTCTTGTATTTAAAGTAATTTATTTGTCTACCCATTTGATAATGTTGTCTGTACCATTTTGAAAAAGATCCACGCAAGAAATGCACTCTCTGAGAATAAAAAATTCAGTATCTCTCGTGTGGTATTTTGGCCTAAATTCATTTATGTCCTGATATGCAGTCAAATGCTTTTTTGGATGATTGGGTGCATTTCTGTAATAGCATATTTTATAATTCTCAAACTTATTATTTGTGGGAATAGTAAATCTTCAGTAAAGTTTTCGATTTCTCCTTGGCTACGCAAACTCTCATGTGCCTCACATTCAGTCTTTCATGCTTCTACTAGCAGTAAAACATTTTAAGGAGCCTGATGTATGATATCAGCTCAATAATGAAGTGCAAACCAACTTACCTTTAAGACAGTACCACTATTTTTGTTTTTTAAATTAAAACCCTTTAGCGGGAGGGGGGTTTGGTAACAGCACCACTTACTGGAGATCTTTGATAAACCAGTTAAAAGAAAAATTTTGTTTGGGAGTCAACTGGAAGAAGGTATAGAGTTGAGTGGTAACTGGGAAACTACATGAGTCACATGTGAAGTATGTCCAAATGTCCTAAATGAAATGCTATTAGTTAAAATTACTGAGGGAATATGACCTAAGGTAAGATGCAGCACATGCCTGTATGAAAATTTTGAAGAAGAACCAAAAGCTTGGTTATATCATTAAGCTGATTTTGTTTTTTAAAAACTAAAATTTGATTTTCTTTTGCTTCTGAGGTTTTTTTAGGCATTTTATTCATTTTAAAAAAATAAAAACTAATGACTAAATACTTAAAAATATGCAAGAAAAGTAATTTTGTAGCTTTTTATATTTTATGTATTTTTTCTGTCAATTTTTAAAAAAATTGTTATCATACATAAAAACCTCAAATTAAAAAATAAAAAAATCTAATTTTGGTAAGAAAAGAGTCCAAAAGCCGAAAACAAACTATGGAAAAGCTAGCATTTATTTCCCCCCCAAGTTTTCCTAGTCAAATCACTAATCTTTGTTACTTGTTAAAGAACAAAAAAAAAAAATCAGTAGTTCTTTGTTTTTGTTGTGTGTTGGGAAAGATGATTAGCAGTTTGAGTCCTCTATGGTCCCCCCCCCCCCCAAAAAAAAAATAATAGAACCTTTTCTACGGGTGCTTCAACGCTTGTGGAGGTGTTTATGACATTTAACTTATCATACTTTCTTTCATTTGGGTCAATGGTTACTTCACTGCCAAATTGTTGCGCAGGCATATAAGGTTTGGATCTTGAGGACAATAGAGGAGACTTGGAATCTCTTTCACAAAAAGTTTAGTGCATTGTGGGATGAACATAAGGATGGCTCTGGTGAGGCTTATCTTCCAGCAATTTATAATACCCCTCAGCTTCAGCTGCTTGTTAAACAGAAATTCATGAGAGATTTGTTCCACGACACTCTTGGTTTTGGTGCTGCCAAAATGATAAGGTGAGATACCGATTTCCTTTAATGCTTAATAGAATTTGTGTACTCGTATCCTTTCTTTTGGCATTTGCCAAAAGTTTTCGTGTCTTTGAATTTCCTACTTGCATGGCCTAATTTTTTAAGCATTTTCACAAAATTTAATTTTTATTCCAACAAAAATGGAAGTTATAAGGGGCAGTGATAATTTTTCTCGTGATCAAGCCTTTAGTTCCACTGTCTCAATTAACTTCTATTTACTTATTAATTTATTTTTATGGTTGGTTATTTTTATTGAACAAAAGTTCGAAGTGTGCAGAATCTGGAAACTGGTGTCTGTTACCCTTTTGAATTCAATGAAATAGTTGATCTCAGTGCATTATGCATACTTTTTTTTTGGAATGAATTTTAGTGAAAGTAATTTCAATTAGCCTTTCAAATGTCATACAAAAATGGCTTTTCCCCACTTTTTTTTCATGAAGCATTATAGTCTGAATTTTTTTTAGAGTTAATTACATTAATCAAATCCTATAGTTTACATTGCATTGCACATTAATCAAATCCTATAGTTCGCTGTGTCGCACTTTGGTTCCCGTAGTTCTAATTGCAAAAGTCAACCATTTATAGTTTTGATTAAGTAGCAATGGTCATTCTATCGGCAGCTATTTGTAATTGAGCCATTAGCAACACATGTGAACATCATGTGACTAAAATTCAAGAGTAATGAACTAACACTATTAATTCCACTGAATGTCTCATTTATGATCAGACAGCTCTTTTTTTTTTTTGTCCAAATTAATTTTGTCCTAAAAATAATTCTTCCTCGATCAATTACGTCCTAAATGAGCGTCATACAGATCGTATATGAGGTTTTCAGTAGAATTGATAGTAGGTGTGTTGGAGTTGTATAAAATTGTATAAAATAATATAAAATTGTAAAAATAAATGTCTCGTAATTCGTGCAGTAAGTGAAAATTTAAATTTTACTGTCTCGTAATTCGTGTTTGTGAGATTTGTAGGATTTTATTTTATTTTTTGGAGGCTCCAACGCTGCCAGTGTAAATTACTTTATTTCCCTTGAATTCTAGTCATAGTGTTGCTAATAGCTCAATTGCAAACAGTCTTGGACAGAAGGAGTATATTGTTACTGATTGATACTGTAAGGGTTTTACTATTATAATTAGAGCTATAAAGACCAAAATGAGACACATTGTAAATTATAGGAATGATTAATGTAATTTACCCTACTTTTATGAACTGGTACTTGCTTATGTGAGTTTTGCTTTTAAAAATATGTATATTGAAAATTTACCTTTTGCCAAACAATCAATCAACAAGCAAAAAACTGAAGAGATTGAACACAAGAATTTAAAGAGGATAACCTTTCATGAATGAGTGTAAAAAAAAACCTCCAGTCACAGAGATAAAAAATCATTCAGTTTGCAAAGTTCGGTTTCAGCAAGTTGGCCTACAATAGCATACATAGTCTGTCCCAAATCTTGCTCACACCAATCTAAGTGGACTGCCTTTACAAACACATGATCTTCGTCCCCACATGACAAGCGAACACAACTTCGAATGCCCACACACTACTGTTTGAAAGATTTAACTTTTGTGGCTACAGTGTACGAAAATAATCTTCTTTCTTTCTTTAGAACCCTAGGAGGTTTCTTTATATAGAGCATAGATATCGCACCTTGAATAGCCACGGGAATTCGCCCTGCTGGACGTGTTGTAGCGACTTTCTAACTTCGAACATGCATTCAGAATGGCCTCACTATCATAAAATTCCCATCATTCACTGGGATGAAATTGCCAACGAGCTTAATGAATCTGTTTTTTTCCTTAGCGACTCCCCAACGAATTTCAGAAAGTCCGTACACAGATTACATTGGACTAGTTTTTTCCCAATGATATCCATTGGGAGCCTCACCCCTCTGGTTCTGCTTCACTCCAATGCTGCTTCACTCTGAATATGCTGCTCTGTTATGCTCTGTGTTGGCTCATGTACACTTGATACTAAGCCAAATGTCCAGAGAATATAAGTTTGAAATCATTGTTGTGTTCACATACAAATGCTACAAATGCTGAACCTACATAAATTTATATACTTACGTACACCCATCAATATATCCTGATTTTGGAATTAATTGATGAAGTACGCTGCCATTTTTAATCTATGGTTGGCAGGAGAATCGTTGGGGTGGCTCATGTTGAGGATTTCGAGTCAATCGCAGATGCTGGCAAGAGAGCAGATTGTGAACGACGAGCTCTTGACTTCGCTAAGATGCTTATGAAGGAAAGGCGGAAACTTCAGGGCATTGAGGAGGTAATTTCTTCCATTCAGAAACTCCATTTGCGATGAAGTATTCTGAAACATTAGTGGTTAATTTGCAACAAAATTTGGTCATTCAGTAGCTGGGAGGAAGATGCTATATGCATTTCTATTCAAATAAAATGTATGATTTTCTTGTTTTTGCTGCTGATACTTTTGTACGTCGCTCCGTTTGTGTTTGGAATGGTAAATTTGATAAAATTTGATTTGATTTTATTTGGTAATAATTTTTTCAATTCTTATGTTTGAAATTAAAGTAAAATTTTATGAGTTGAATTTGATTTTATTTTATAACTTAAATTTTAAAATTTTATATCATTTGAAATCTATCTTAAAACAATAGAATTTGATGAGTCGTAAGCCATCTAAGCAGGTAAAAAAATTTACTCTCAAATATCATATTTATTGTACTTTTTTATTTTTTTATTAAATGATTAAATTTGAAATTTCTCTTAATCAATTTTATTTTAGATTCAAACATGTGTTTCAAACTTTAAAAAGTTATTTATCAAATCAAATTTATTCCTTTTATTAAAAAAATTAAATCAATTTCTAAATAAAGCGTATATTTATTTGGGCTTCTTCCTAATTTAATTTTTTTTTCTATTGATTGTCACAATCGTAATGGGTCTATTAATAAAAAATGAAGAAAGTTTATTCTCCCAAAGTTTGAACCTTAACTTACCAAGTTAAGCAAATTAACTCTATATCGTAATAATTAAGGTAGACATTATAACTTCGGTTTATCAAAATCAATCTTATTTTCGTAAGCCTTGAAGTTAAAACATATTAGCTTGTTGGGGGCTCGAAATATTGTATTTTTATTTATATATTATTTTATTTATATGTTTATGAAAAATTAAGTTTAATTTATAAGAAAATATTTATTTTAACACTAAACTATTTACTTTTATGATTTTAAAATGATTTTTTATCTGAAAATATTACTTAATTTAAAAATAATAAATGAGTTTATATTGACGAACTTGGGAATTAACTTAAATTCGATAAGTAACAAATTTATTTTTAATTTGAACTGGACGTTATCTATACCTATTATAGTAAGGAAAATCCACTTCTTAATGCTCATTAACCATCCAGTGCATCCATAATTACCTATAACTTAAAAAAAAAAAAATATGCAAGTTGATAAGATCTCCAATCTACTAAATAAGTCCCCACACCCCACCCCAAAAAAAAAAAAAAAAAAAAAAAGAAAAACAAACTATTCGAATCCATCTTCCTACCCCTAACCCATCTATTGTTGTGATTTCACTTTTACCTAAAAAGTAAAAAAATACTGCAAGTAACTTTTTAAAAATTATTATTCATTTAAATAATTTTACTTTCAATCTTTTTTAATTCTCACTTTGAGGGGTATTCAGTCGCAAAATTTTTAGCAAAAAATTATCAATCTTTTTATGTTTGAGTGTTTGGTAAACCATCAACTTTTATCACTTTTCTACTTTGTTATAATAAATTACTAAAAATTGCTAAAAGTTATTAAAAGTTACTAAAAAGTGTTAAAAGTTACTCAAAAAATTTTATCAAATCTTTAAAAGTATAGAAAGTTGATAAAAATTGTTACTTGCTTCACCAAATACACAAAAAATTACAAGTAATAACTTTTGATAAAAATTACTAAAAATTGTACCTCCAAACATCTCATTTCTCTTGAAAATTTGTGTAAATGGGTAATAATTAATTATATGAATTGCGTATACATTTACCACGGAGGGCACTCCCTACATTATTTCAAGCAACTCGTACTCCCACAATTCTGTGATTAAGCTATATGCTCCGTTTGAGTATACTGCTTCCACGATGAACGAGCCCTTCCCATTTCTCATCGAACTTCCCTTTGACTTGTGTGTTATGATCATAGATCTCTTTCTTTTTATGCGAAGCTTGTCGAGGTTTTTGGCACCTTTAATATAAACAAACATAGTTAGTAAGGGTAGATCTATGAAGGGGCGAGTGGGGGCAGTTGCCCCGACTGATTGCTAAAATTTTATATATTATATATATATTTTGTATAAATTTTTTTATCTTTTTAATATATAAATATATAAATTACCCCCACCTGAAATTTGGTTGTTATTTACAAATTTTTAATGTTTACTTTTTTCTAAATTGGCCTCCACTCAACAAAATTCTTGGATCCGCCCCTGATAGTTAGCATATATTATGTCATTTCAACTACATTATAATTATCCTAAAAAATGGGTTATATTACAGACAACAAAAAAAAAAAAAAAAGGTTCAAGTGGTAAACGCTCTCTTACCTTAGACTAAGAATAATACAAAATTTAAACATATCTTCTCCCATGTCATTTAAGTGTGATTTTAAATATACTTCCAAAAAAAAAAATTATAAATAAAAATATTTATTTTAAAGTGGTGATTGCATATGTTGTTTTAACTTGTTTAAGTTGCTTGGTAGATTTTGTGTCCATGTCTAGAGAAAAACAAAAATAGTTGGGTTGTATTTAGTTATTTATTTATTTTTAAAATAATAACCCATACATAAAGTTGGAACATTACAAAATATAAAGACAATTAAATATACAAATAGTTCCAATGCAAAGAGGAGATTATTTCTTTTTTTTTTTGACGAACTTTTTAATTTCTAAAGCAAAGAGAAGATTACTAGTTTGTTGTGGTAGTAATAATAATAAGAAAAAGTCTACTTATCAATAGCGGCCAACTTGAGATTTTCTCTCTCTTTTTTTTTTTTTTTTTTTAAGGAGACCTAATGCAAATAAAATTACATAATGGAGATGGGGCCATGGAGCTACTTTGACAAACCTCTCATACTCAAACCTTGGTTTCCTTACTGCTCATATGAAAAAGAAGAGATAAACACAATACTTATATGGGTTAGATTTCTTTATCTTAAACTCCATCTATGATCCGCAAGAACCTTAACTAAACTTTCAAGTCAAATTGGTCAGCCCCTATTCACTGATAGCATGACAGCTCCCAAGCAACGCCTTGCTTTTGCTAGAGTTTGCATTGAAGTCTCCCCAAATCCTAACCTCCCGCAATGGATTGAAATCACAGATCATGATGGCTCGGGTATATATGAAGTGAGTATGAATGGGTTCCATGGACTTGCAAGCAGTGCAAAAGTATTACTCATCCAACTAGCAGGTGCCCTAGAATAAAACCGAATGGAGGCCTAGAACCAACCATGACAATGCCACTTTTCATCAAGCGCCAAATTGTAGCCAAGGAAAGTTAGAGAAATGCCTAGACCTCAAGCAAGGTAGCTGCTCTATTTCACAAGTTCAAGAGAAGGTATTAGCAAATGACAATTCAGTTATAATGGTGGTTAATAAATTTGTAGCACTTAAAGTTGCTTCCTAAGCCATTGGACACACCAGTTAATGCAGCTAAAGGTCCTATGCTACTTAACTCAATCGCTCATGATGCTATTACTCTTGATGTAAAGCCTCTTCAAGCTTCTCATAACTGCAATTCCCCTCAACTGCTGGAAAATCAAAAGCTGACTATGGACTTGCAGATTATACAATCTGATGCAGCAAGTTTCCAATATTCTGAAGCTAGCTCAATGGAGAATGCTTTGGACCATCAAGATGATGATAACTCCCCCAACTCCAGAATTTTTGATAATGATAATTGGGACCAAATGCTGTCAAAGAAACAAAAGAAGAAAAAAGAAAAGCTTATCCATGCCTTTAATCATAAGAGTAAGGCTTCTCAAGCCAACTTCCCCTCACATTACTCTCCTAAATGAATCTAGCAGCACAGAATACAAGGGGTTTGAACCACCCTTTAAATCAAGCAGACGTAGGGAAGCTAATTAAGAGTTATTCTCTTGTTTTACTGGTCTTTTGGAAACAAAGGTTAGACATCATAATATAAAGAGCACTTGTAGTGCCATTGGCTATCCCTTCAATATTTTGGTAACCAAACTGATGACTCTTCTGCTAGAATTATACTTTTGTGGGATCCCTCTGTTATAAAGGTGTAAATCCTTTCATGTATAGCTCAATCCAATTTTTGTCACATCTCTCACCCTCAGCTATCTATAGATCTTTTTGCCACTATTGTCTATGCCTATAATGACAGGAAAGGTAGGGAATCACTTTGGAAAGATCTAAATGCTCATTACACTGTTATTGATAATGCAGCTCCTTGGATTCTCATGGGGGATTTCAATATTGTTAAAGAAGACAATGAAAAGAAAGGTGGTAGAAGCATTGATAAACAAGTTGTTTATGAATTTAATGAATGCCTTGATGCCATAGAAGTAACATAATTGTGGCACTCTGGATGTCAATTCACTTGGAGCAACAAGAGGATGGGCTTGGAATTTTTAACAAATTGGACCGTGCACTTGTCAATGAAAAATGGCTTAGTTTCTTTCCAAATTAGCCTTTTTTCCCCATTCTAAGCATCTCGGATCATAGCCTTGTCATCACAAGCATTCGGCCCAGCATCAAATAGGGAGGAAACCCTTCAAGTTTTTAAATTTTTGGACTAAGCACAAGGAATACGTAAGCCTTGTTGAGGAGATATGGTCTCAACCACTATTGGGCCCCCCCAATGATCAAGCTTTGCTCCGAGCTTAAGCTACTCAAGCAAGCTCTCAAAACTTCAACACTAAGCATTATGGCTACCTTTCCAACAAGGTCATAGCTGCTAAAGTGGAATTAGCCACAATTCAAAAAGAGATGCAATCCAATCCAAGCCAAGCCCTCATTGATAGAGAAGCAAAAGCACTTGAAACATACTCATAACTAGCCCTTGCAGAGGAAGCTTTTTATAAACAAAAGGCCAGGGATAACATCATCAAGGTAGGTAATCTTAACACCTCCTACTCCCATAGGAAAGTCAAAGCCCATTGCTCAAGGAATAAAATCCTCTCAATCATGGATGCCGATGGTGAAAGACATGAAGACTATAAGAAAGTCAAATCCATTTTTATTGAGTACTATAAGAAACTCCTTAGCACACCTGTTGATTATCCTCAAGAAGCTTTCTTATATGTCCAGGAGGTCATGCAAGTTGAACCTCCTTGGGACATCATTGATTCTCTTGATCTTGAAGTCACGGATGATGAAATTAAGGACACAGTATTTTCTTTACATGATCATAAAGCTCCTGGAATAGATGGATTCATTTCTCATTTCTTTAAGGTCTCATGGAAGGTAGTTAGGGAGGATTTTATTGCGGCCATCAAATCATTCTTCCATTCTAGTAAACTACTGAAGGCCATTAACTATACCATTATTGCATTAGTCCCTAAAGTTCCTAATCTAAGCTCAATTACAAACTTTAGGCTCATCTCTTGTTGCTCAACCATTTGTAAGTGCATATCCAAGATCATTGCCAATAGACTCAAGAATCTTATGTCTCATGTCATTAGCCCTTCACAGGCTGCATTTGTCAAAGGGAGGTCCATCTCAGATCAAATCCTTCTCATGCAAGAGCTAGTGAGAAATTACCATAGATCCAATTTAACTCCTAGAAGTGCTTTGAAGATTGATCTCGTGAAGGCTTTTAACTCAATATCATGGGACCTACTGCATGACATACTTCAGGCCATTTAACCTGCCAGCAAAGTTTAGAGACTGGATCAAAGCTTGCATCACTACTCCTCATTTCTCCATCTTTATAAATGGTACTCTTCAGGGTTATTTCTCTAGAGCTAAAGGGCTTAGGCAATGTGACCCTCTCTCCCCCTATCTCTTCCTACTTCATATGGAGTTTTACTCAAGGTTATTCAATAATCTTGCTAAAAAAAGGGAATTCACTCTTTACCCCAAGTGTTCTGAGCCTCTCATTACCCACATATGCTTTGTAGATGATCTTTTTCTTTTATACTCTCCTAATATTACCCTATTCCATGTAATTCGCAAGGCTTTGCTAGAATTTCATAAATATTCTGGACTCCAACCGAATGGGCACGAAAGTAAAGTCTATATCACAGGTGTAAATGAGAATGAAAAGCAGCATCTCTGCTCAATTCTTGGATTCCAATTAGGAGACCTTCTAGTTAAATACCTGGGGGTTCCTCTCATCTCCACCAAGCTCAAGATCGAGGATTGAAAAGGCCTTATTGACAAGATCACTAAAAGAGTCTAGAGCTGGTTCTCCAAATTCCTCTCCTATGCTGGCAGGTTAATCTTTGTCAATTTTGTTCTATTTAGTATTCAAATTTATTGGAGCATGCATTTTATACTTCCTAAAATGGTTACTAATACTATTGAGCAAATTCTAAGAAGATTCCTATGGTCTGGCATTGAACTTAAGAAAAGGGGATGCAAAGTAACATGGGATGAAGTATGTCAACCAAAATGTGAGGGGGGCCTCAGAATTCGCAAACTCCATGAGTGGAACAAGGTTTCCATGGTGAGACATATATGGGCTTTATGCTTTAGGAATACATCCTTATGGGTGCAATGGTGTCATTCCAACCTCTTAAGACATAAATGCTTTTGAGAAATGAAAGCACCTTCAGATTACTCATGGACTTGGTGTAAGCTACTCAAAATTAGAGAAGAGGCTATCCGCATCTCCAAATACAAAGTGGGCAATAGTGAATCCATCTCTCTTTGGTTCTCCAATTGGCATCCTAAAGGGCCGTTGATCCCAAAATACACCCCAAGAATTGCTTATGATGCTGAAATACCTAAAGGGGCAAAGATATCAAGTGTGATTGATAAAGGGCCATGGAAATGGCCGTTCCCAATTACTTGGGAGCTCCAAGAGGTAATACTTGAATCTCCACCTCATTACTCACCACAACTGCATCTTCAAGACTAATTTGTTTGGCTTGCACCAAAAAATGGGGATTACAATGCTTTAGCTACTTGGAATGCTATTAGATAAAGATTTCCAAAGGTGGAATGGCATAAACTCTTATGGTTCCCTTATCACATCCCACTGCACAGCTTTATTCTTTGGCTTGCTATTAAGGAAAGACTCTCAACAAAGGACACGCTACTTGCATGGGGATTGCTTGTTGACTCTACTTGTATCCTATGTGGGATGTGCACTGAAAACATAGAGCATCTCTTCTTTTCTTGCCCTTACTCTACTGAGTTACGGAAGAAGGTCCTACAAATGTGCTCAATCACCAAACCTGCTCAATCATGGCAAGAGAAGATCTCATGGGCGGTTGGTAAGTTTAGTGGGAAAGATTCAATAACATTATGTGCAGAGTGGCATGGGCAGCCTTAGTTTATCACATATACCAAGAACGTAATGCAAGAACTTTCAAAGGGATCTCATCTTTTACTATAAGCATTATCAACAACATTAAGCATGTTATCAGATTAAGGGCTTCTTAATTTGCTGTCATCAAATACACTGAAGAAAATATTAGATTTTGCAACTCTTGGGGTATCCTAATTTATAATTACATAATATACAGGGGTATATCCCTAAGATAATGTAAAGTTTTTCCCAATTAATCTAAATTATACTTATTTACTAAAACAAATTATATAAAAACACATTTTGTATGAAAATTCAAAAGATAGTAACACAAAAGTTAAACTAATTTATGAATTTAATTTACATTTGACTCCACGATTTTTCATATTTTGATAATAATTCATGATATTTTTGTTTGACAATTGACCAGAAGAAGAAGAAGGAGGAGGAGGAGGAGAAAAAAGAAAAAAAGAAAAAAAAATGCTACAAGGAGTAGGTTGAATAATTTGGGCTAATAGCAATTTCGTAATAAAATTAAAACACCGAGGGTATTTTAATTTCCTTCTCATACCTAACAGTAATCCACAAACAATCCCAAAGCTGCAGCCGGAAAAGTAATCAATTCATATTATTACTTTTTTTCTAACATGATTCGGTGTAATCAATTCATATCATGACTTTTTTTCTGACACGATTCTTCCTAATTGGATTAATCACTAAGTCAAAAGAAGATATTCAAGTTCATTAAAAGTATTTTTTATTAATATAGATAGCCTTGCCGATTGGGCATTTGGTCTAGTGGTATGATTCTTGCTTTGGGTGCGAGAGGTCCTGAGTTTGATTCTCGGAATGCCCCTTACTTTTTCGTAGTTTTTGAATCATGACTTGTATATTCCAAATCCAATTTTTTTCCTTCTTATTTTTTTTTTATATTTTGAATAGAAATTCAATGCCCCCTACTTTTTCATAGTTTTGAATCATGACTAGTATCTTCCAAATCTAATTTTTTTTCTTTTTATTTTTTTTTATATTTCGAACATAAATTCAATGCCCCCCTACTTTTCATAGTTTTGAATCATGACAAGTATATTCCAAATTCAATTTTTTCCCTTTTTATTTTTTATATTTTGAATAGAATTTCAAAGTCTGATTTGAAAATCATGGTTCTAGTTTACTATTGAACAATCTATTTTAGTCTAGAGTCAACTTGGACACCTCAACCACATCCTAATATGTGGTAGTGTTTGGATGTCCCAAAAAAAAAAAAAAAAATGCAAAACATTATTATAAAAGAGACAAGTGCCAAAATTTAATTGAAATACGCTAGAAAAAAGTTAGTAAAAATTAGAACTTTTTTAGTGTTTCTTTGCTAAACCAAACATCCCCTATATTGTAGCTTGAAGTTGAGTAATTT
The DNA here is from genome assembly GCA_019916065.1 of Vitellaria paradoxa. Lineage (NCBI taxonomy): Eukaryota > Viridiplantae > Streptophyta > Magnoliopsida > Ericales > Sapotaceae > Vitellaria > Vitellaria paradoxa. Next base: position 37,361,608 of record CM034238.1, read on the forward strand.
TCACAAAGCATGCAAACCATATGCACCCCTTACCTTCATTAAGATTAGAAAATGTCCTAGCTTTTGCTTTTATGTGATTCTGTGCTAAATCTTAAGCAGTGTAATGTGATCTCAATTCAACCAACATGCCTCCCAATCCAAAATATATGTTTCTTCACAAGATTTTTCAATAGAACATTGATAAGCAATAACCACACAGGAAATTAATGATACTAATTTAATGCAGGTAGAACTTTGTAACTTGACAGTTGCTGCTGCTTGCTTGCTTAGAAAACCTAGAAAACAGAGCATTTATATGGTCAGGCTTAATATATTTATGAGTAACAAATGAAACACTCCACCAACAGAAAACATTTTGATAGCTAGCGTTGTGCATTTTTAGCCGAACGATCATTTAAATTTCATCGCCATCGCTTGTTCATAAAATCTGAATGGAAAGCATTTAGACATTCCTTGACCCTGGTTTACATATCCATGAAGAACTAGTCAACTAAATAACCCAATAACTAAAATTTAGAATATGGTTACCCAAATCCAAATTCAAGATAAAATGATCTAGCTATATATATGTATATAACTTATAAAGCAAGAAAATATATGGAGAATAGTCCCCAGGCGCAGCTGCGTTGGTTAGTGGGTATGCTCCCTACATAAACGGCGCGGTTACAAGTCTCGTGACTCAATTGGGAGGGATGGTCAAGGGGGTCGGTCATCCGTCCCCTAGTTTACCCGTTGACAAATCCTGGCAAGTTCCAGGTCACCAAAGAGGAAAAAAAAAAGATATATGGAAAATAGCTTTCTGATCAGCCATTGTTACTTTTTTAGATTATGGATCTATTTGGCTTTCAAAGTTTTACACAATTGGCTGGGGGCTACATGTAGTTTAGCTTACATTTTGGTATTAATTGATTCTTTTTTGTAGTTTCATTGATTTTGGATTGCACTTGTAGCGTTTTTTGAAAAGCAACAGATATCAATATCAAGCTGGCTACTTCAGGAGTAGAGGTGTAAGCTTTTTTTTTTTTTTGGTAATTGTAGAGGTGTAAGCTAACAACTAAATTAATACCACAAATTAATGTGTCATCCCATGACTAGTAATTCCAATGCCAAAATTAATTATTACTATCAAAATTGTGTCAACCAATCAAATTGTAAGTAAAGAATTAAGCAGTCAAACAAGATTGACGTTGCAATTGTCCATTGACTAGTCTAGGGGCATGTATGATTCTCTCTGCAATTCTCTGCAGTCAACTTGAATGTAACTGGCATCAAAGTCCGGGCATTTGGTCCATTGGGATGGTTATATTGTTCATCTGAATATCTTAATATATATAATTCTGATAAGATTCTCCATTGTAGATCGAGAAGAAGTAAGTAGCAGAAGATCAGTATTTGACATAAGGCATACAAACCAAACAAATCTGTAGCTTCATTAAGATTAAAAAAAATGACTTGGGTTTTATACTTATCAGTACTCTGTAATTCTCTGCAAAATCTTAAGCACTGCAATATAATCTCAACTCAACCAAAATGTTACTAAATCCAAAAATAGATTTTTCCTTAACAAGATTTTTCAACAATGTATTGAGAAGAAATAAGTAGTAGATATCAACACCAATTAAGGATTGAACTATGTAACTCATTGCCACTGTTTGCTCATAAACTTGGAAGGCAAAGCGTTCATTTGGTCTCCCTGATACATATGCAAAGTGCAAATCACCATTGAATCAGCTAAAACAATCTGATGCTAAAATTTTAGCATTGGTAGCAAATAAATAAATGCAAGATAAGGTGATGTAGGATTGAACCTATAACTTCATCGTCATCATTTGTTGAAAACCCTGAAAACGAAATCATCTATTTGGTGTCCCCTTCTTGGCCCTGTGATGAGAATCAACAAGCAACATTTTACATGAGTTGGTTGGACAAATTACAAGGGTTAGGACTAAGAGGATCAAAGAGACATTAAATGGGCTGATTCATTACATTTGGGCCAAGCAAATTTTAAGGAATTCTTCTAAGGTGGCGTCAAGTACAAAGTTGGGCTTAAAGGAGGATTTAGATTTAATTTATGTGATCCCAGTAAAAGATGGAGCGGTTTAGTATGTGATATGGAGGTTGATATACAAAACTTATGCGGATTGGGTCTCAAGAAAATTGGGTTCAAAAAGATTGGGTTTCATTAAATATGTGGCATAAGTTTTGTTTAAATTATTTGTATTTATATTTCATTTGACATGTGCCGGATATTAATTAATTTTAGCCCATACTTAGTTTTAGGGTTTGATTAGATTAGGATTAAATTAATGTTTGATTTAATTTAGGTTTCTTTATGCACTAGTAGAAAATATAGCTTTGGCCGAACAAAATATCAGGTGACCACTAGTCGCAGCTGCTAAAAGAAGTATTAGTGACCGCTAATCATGTGGTCATGTTTCTAATGCGCAAGGGGTTATTGGCGAGAACAAAAATCGAACGACCACTTTGGCAGTCGCAAATACTTCTTTTAGTGATCGCCATGGCGACCGTCATTAGTGGTTGCTAATGTTAGCCTAAAAATCTACTGCGAACCTCTTTTTCCTTTCCTTCTTTTTTTTCTGCTCTCCCTCACTCTTGTTTCTATTGCTTCTCCATGCGGCTGCTCCCTGCCACTGCTCCTGCAGCTGATCACGCCAGTGAGTTCTCTCTCTCTCTCTCTCTCTCTCTCTGTGGATATATATATATATATATATATATGATTTATCACTATTTTTTTTATTTGCACCCAAATGGGGGTGTTGTTTCAGATTCTAATTTTTTTGCCAAATACAGCTTGAAGGTATGTTTTTCTGCTCAAATCATGAATTTTTGTGTCTATATACAATGAATGAATACAAGGAATTTATATAACCTAAATAAAGAGTAGGAAACATAATTGCAATTAAATGGGAATGATTTCTAAATAAAGAAAAAAATATATAATGAATAGGAAATATCCTAAATTCTACTCTACAAAATTCTTCACAAATCTTTCCCTTAATAGTTCAGGACATTTGACCTTAGAAAATTGAGTGAAAGTTTACATTAAAACCATCAGCTACAAAATGCTAAACAAGACAAACATGATTTCACCGGATAATTCATTAATGAACAGTAACATAAATGAGTGCATAAGAAAAGTTGAATTCACTAACCATGATTTTACTGTGCTATTTTATTAAGTTTTGAACCTTGGACCATAGTTATAAGATCAGGGGTCAATTACTTAAAACCACATATATAGAAATGTCCTAATGTGACAAGTATAGTTTCACCTATTCCTTCAATGATATATATGATGAGTACATAAGCAATGGAACGAAGATCAAGGTAAGCAAAATCCAAAATCTTTGTGGTATAGTTCAAAAGTAAACCTCTAATCTTTGCCCGCATTGTTTTTTCCTTGTTCGGGTCATTGCATTTGTTATTTAATTTTAAATTAGCCTCTATTTTTTTATTACTACCATAGCAATCCAAAATTAATTCAAGAACTACATCAAAAGTAGTACAGATGCAAAATTATCTCTCACAAGAGTAAGCTGAATTTAAGCTTGATTAAAAAGAAAAAAGAAAAGAAAAGAAAGGAAAAATTAGCATATCTCGCCTCAACCAGGAGAAAATACAAGATCTAACTACCAACAAATAATAATAATAATAATAATAATAATACAAAATAATAATAAATATCAAGGTTATACTATATTCAAAGCATAATATAGATTAAGAGAGATGAAATTTCAAGTTAGTCAACATGCTTTTGAAATTCTCCCCAGCAATTAAAGAGTCTAACTCAGGCTGATTCAGCTAGCGCATTTGGTCTAGTGGTATGATTCTCGCTTAGGGTGCGAGAGGTCCCGAGTTCAATTCTCGGAATGCCTCGACTAAATCCAACAAAATCAATTGCTAAGTTATCCAACCTTTTATTTTAATATAATATGAAATTTACAGCAATGTAATCTGATCCAACTCAATCAGGACAATTTTACTCCATCACCAGTACAAATATATATATACATACATATATACTAGCAATAAATTTATTATATAGTTGATAATTTAGTGTTTTGGTCAAAAAGTACCATAATAAAAAATTGACAGTGATATCCACTAAAATATAATGAAATTTAAATTGTTCAAATTGTTTTGTAAGATAAATTGTAGGTAAACTCATCAAAATAAAAATTAAACCAAAAATTAAAAATATAAAAACAATCTCTATCTTTGAATAAAAGAAAAAATAATTTTTAGGCGAATTTTAATTATAATAATAGGTATACACATATATTAATATATTTTCTGGCAACATTAATTAATAGACTTGAATGTAAGAGAGAGGTGGGGACAAAGACGGATACCTTGTAGGCAGGCAGGTCAATATAAAACTAGCAATTCCCTTCATGAAATTTACCAAAACGCATTAACCACACGATTACAATGCCTGTATGAACAATTTTAAGGATAATTGAGAAGTGAGTGAACTGCACACGTGTATGATGAACTATAAAACCATGGCTAATTTGTGTGGGAAGCTCTACCTACTACCCTCGTTTCAGTGTGAACCCACCTTTTGTTGCAATTCAAGAGCTGATAAATTAAAGAAAATACTCTTTTTAACTCTTATTCGGACAATTGTTAGGCAACATTCTACAACACAACAATACGCAAAAATTAAGAGGTTTATAGGACTGACTTTGAAAAGGACGCTTTGTTTGGTTGCCGAGAAACGGTGGGAAAGAAATAGAGAGAAGAAATGATCGGTTCGAGCTGAAGGGGGGGATTTTATCTAAATCATAGCGGCAGCGATTGAAAGTTCGCGTGAAATTGATTTTCTTTTGACTTCAAAACTTTCCCAAAAACGTCGCATTTGAACTTCAATGCAAATTTGAAGGGTATAAACGTCTACTGATCAACTTTCAATTTCCTTTATTGATTCTCGCACTATAAAAATTTGTTCTTCGATCCATTAATTCTTTAATATTATATTTGGTTGCTAATAAATATAGGAACGAAAACGTGAATATAAAAAAATTTTAATTTTTATGCTACGTTTGATTAGTTATATGATTTGAAAATCGAAATAAGAATGAAAATTCTCATGTTTAGTTGATTTAATCAAAGAATTAGAACATCCATTTTTCAAATTAGCAAAATTATAAATTATCAATGTGGTATTTGAGAGATTTGAAATAAAGAAACTATTAGCAACATGTGAATTAACAAAATCATCCTTATATTTCAAATATATTTATAAAATAAAGTAATTTAGTCTTTCAAATTAAATGCTCATTTAATTTTTAAATGTATCCATTCTTACATAACACGCACTATTAAAAGGAATTCTCATTCTAATTATACCCTCTATTTCTTTCAATATATAATCTATTTCAAAAAAACACTTTTACTCATTTTTTTTTAAATATTTTTCCCTGACATGAGGAAAAATATTTTTAGAAAATATTTTACTTTGAAAGAGACATAACCTTAATACTCATGACTTATACTTTAAATCATCTCGTTTTTTTTCTAGTACATTTTATACTTTTCACTATTTTGTCAAATTTATTAACAAAAAAACACTACATGTCTAATATGGTTAGCAAGTTTGTGATGTTTTTCATCATATTGTTTTAATGATAATTGTTGAATAGAGTAACGTAAAACTGAATTAAATATATATGGAACAAAGTGGGATGATCTAAAATATTAAAGTAAAATATATTGGTGATAAATTTCAAGGGCAGTTAAGTATAATTTAACCTATATTCTGTTATTGTTCAGGTTTGTAAGGGCTGATCAAGAATGGGAATTAACATGTGTTCAATAATTATATTGATTGGAGATTTCAGGCATTAAACTTTCTTTGCCCTCATATAATGGTGTTATCATTAAGATGTATGTTTCAGCATTCTAGTTTTGACCCATTTTTCCAATAGTCGAATAAATATCAATTGCACAAAAAAACACTGGGCCAATACCTAATATTTATCTATAGAGATGACAAAAAGACATTTTTCCTCTAAAGGATATTAGCTTGACTCGTTTTGTTAAAAAAGAGTATAAAGATATTTTTTGGGAAATGAAGATAGAGATGGAATTTTTAAGTAATTCCCGAACGGATACGATAAAAAAAAAAAAAAAAAAAAAGAAGAAGAAGAAGAAGGAAGATGACAATCTCCATTTTGACACACACCTATTTACGTACTCATTTATATATTAACTATATTTGTATTTAAAATATGTATAATTTTTTATTTCTAATAATAGGATAAACATACACAAGTCCAACGTCGCTTGCCACATCACGTTTTGGAATTGACTTTATTCTAGTACTCAGTTGAAATACAAAGAAGCTTGGCAAAAAATACAAGTTGAGATAAAATTTGCTGTAACACTTTAAATATCGATTTCGCATAATAGCAAACAATAATGTACATCTAGTCCCCAATGCATCATTTGGTAGTTAGTTTACGATTTCAAAGAGCATGAGAAGTAGAAGTTCTGTGCAAAACAGAAAAAATATATTGGCAATGCTTGGAGTAACAAAAAACAATAAAAAATGTCATTTGGGTAATTTTTTGGCGTTTGACGTATAACTACTGATAGTGGGGGATCAGTCGGGAGAGTTTGACTAACTCAGTCAATCGATCAAGTATTTTCTGATTAGGATTCCCGACCGATCGATAGGACCGGGCTAAAATTTCTCATGCCACAATCACGTATATAACCGCCGTTTGACGTGTTTCGTGATATCTGCCTATAAACATGCTACTTGCCCAATAACGGTTTAGATAACTAATTATGAAATATCTGCATGGGGATTTGTGAGTACACGTGGCACAGTTTGATTCGATAAGAACCTAAATTCGGTGTGGTTCACACATATAGAGCCCATGCAAGTTCACTTCCCCTATATATATATATCATCACCCCCGATGCACTGGTAAGATATGCATTCTATACTTTACTATTATTCTACCAAAATACTCTCTCAATCTCCTTATTTACTAACTTAAGCATTAGAGGTTTCTTGGTAGGCACCGTACCGGTGTCAAGGCAGGATTCTGGGTACGGGTTAGGCCATTTGCAACACTTCCAGTGAGCTGCATTATTAGTTGGCGTTGTCTGTGAGAACCAACTTTTCTCACTGATTTTCAATTTCTCTCACTGATTTTATGGTCCTAACCAGATCCCGCATAAACACTCAACCTACAGAGACGATTGACAACCAGAATGATGAAAGACTTAATGCCATGGAAAGGCAAATGCAAGAAATGATGGCCATCATGCAGACTCTGATGGCCTAGAATCAAGCATTGCTCTGGCAAGTCAACGCCGCGCCTTCTTCCGTAGTTCTGCTTCTGGCTCATTTGTCAGTTAACGGAGCTCACAATGGAGGGGCGGTGGAGCATAACGGGGAACAAAAGAAAATGTCCCAGTGGGGGTTGGAGTTAGCTTCGCTACGGGACAGCAGGCTTACGGAGCCGGCATCGTTGGGGAAAACGATGTCCCCAACAGACTATCGGAGGAATCCAGGAGGGGGGACAGGACAGCAAAACCCAACAGACCCATCACTGCCCACCCAAACATGTCTAAGGTGGAGTCAATAGACATGAAGGACATCTCTGCCAATCCCTAGAAAGAGCAGCTTCGCGCTATGCAGGCACAGATGGACAGAGTCTTAGCAGCCGTCAAGGCAGCGCACGCCGTAGAAGACCTGCTGGGAAATGCAAATTCTTCATTTACTTCAGCGGTAATGGCCTGCCCGTTGCCACCCAAATTTAAAGTGCTAGCACTCGATTCATTTAATGGGTTGCAAGACCCATTGGATCACTTAGAAACCTTCAATACGCTGATGCACATCCATGCTTATCTGGATGAGATTATATGTCGGGTATTTCCTGTGACACTAAAAGGACTGGCGCGCTTATGGCTTTCCAAAATCAAAGCCGGTAGCATCGCCACGTTCTCCTAATTAAGCAAGCTCTTCGTAAGCCACTTCATTGGGGGGTAAAGGCAAAGGAGGCCTACCACTCATCTCCTTACAATTAGACAAGGAAAGAAAGAATCCCTCAGGGACTATGTTGGGAGATTTAATAAGGAGATTTTAGAAGTTGTTGACGCAGATGACAAGGTAGTCATGATCGCTTTCATGAGCGGGTTGAGATCACCCAGATTTATGGCTTCGTTAGTGAAAAAGCCCCCACCGATATGGTTGAGCTCATGTTATGAGCTCAGAAATATATTAATGTGGAAGATGCTATGATGGCTAAGAGGGATAATAATGGAGCCGGAGGCTCCAAGGAGGAAAAGAAAAGGCCAGTTGGCCCTGACGTTGCCAGAGAAAATAGGGGCTTCAAGAGCCAGAGAATAGACAATCGATTTAACAGAGGCCCCAGGCGGTTTGAAAAACGACAAAACTTCACTTTTCTTAATACAAGATTGGAGAATGTTTTCTTCGAGATTCAGAATGAACCAGCTCTGCGGTGGCTAGAGAGATTGAAGACCCCAGCAGAAAAACGATCTCGAATTAAGTACTGTAGGTTTTATCGGGATCATGGTCATGACACCGACGATTGTTAGGACCTAAAATGACTGGCGAAGGCATCTTGGTCGGTTTGTAGTCGGTCGAAATAATAATGGAAGGAGATAACACAGATCACCCGATCAATAGAGTTTGAGGAGGAGAAGTCCTGAACGAAAAAGTCTCAATTAGGGCAGAATGAACGAACAGTCGATCGGAGAAATATGGGTTATTTCTGGAAGATTCCCTGCGGAAGAAAAGTCCTTGACAGCCTGAAAGAAGCATACATGTGAAACCAACCGACCTAGAGAAGTGCTTGCAACCGATCGATGAGTAAAGAAGACAAAGCCTGAGGGCCAGTCGATCACTTTTACAGAAGATGAAGTGAATGAACTATGCCAGCCCCGTGACAACCCCCTGGTGATATCGGCTGTCATAGCCAACTACAAAATCTGGAGAATCTTGGTAAATAACAGAAGTTCAGTAGACATCATATACTGGGGGGCATTCGAGAAAATGAAGATCAGCTGAGAAAGGTTACAGCCTATCTCTTTCCCCCTCGTGGGATTCACAGGCGATCGAATTACACCAGTCGGGTGGATCACGCTGCCGATGACTCTAGGAGAGTAGCATAAGGCAACTAAAATGATCAATTTTTTAATTGTGGACTGCCCGTCGGCGTAGAATGTGATCTTGGGGAGAACGACCCTAAACCAACTCTGGGTTGTTATATCCACATACCATCTCCGTGTCAAGTTCCCGACTGAACACGGAGTTGGATGCGTCAAAGGCAACCAAAAGATGGCCTGGGAATGCTACATGTCTTCTCTAAAAGAGGATATGTGAAAGGAAGCCCTAGTGATCGATGGATTTGAAGTGAGAGATGATAAAGAAATAAGAAGAGGGAACCTGAGATGAAATGGAGGACGTGATTATAGGCTCCATTGAGCCAGGAAGAACAATAAAGATAGGCTCGGAAACCCTGGAGCCTTTGAAAAGCAAAATAAAAGATTTTTTGTTGAATAATGCGAATGTCTTTGCATGGTCCCACGAGACATGCTAGGGACAAGCACAAGTGTAATCGCTTATCATTTGAGTATTCATCTGATGGCTAGACCAATGAAACAGAAAAGGAGATTTTTTTTCCCGAGCGTAACAAAGCGATTGCTGAAGAAGTGGATAAGTTACTGAACGTCAAGTTCATCACGGAAGTTCACTACCCTACCTGGCTATCAAATGTAGTGATGGTGAAAAAGTCGAATGGCGAATGGAGGATGTGTGTAGACTTCACCGATCTTAATAAGGCTTACCCGAAAGATAGTTTTTCCCTACCAAGCATTAACCTCTTCGTTGATTCTACAGCTGGTCATGAATTGTTGTCTTTTATGGATGCATTTTCTGGGTATAACTAGATAAAGATGGCTGAGCAAGATCAAGAGCACACGGCGTTCATAACCGACTGGGGACTGTACTATTACAATGTTATGCATTTCGGGTTAAAGAACGCCGAGGTAACATATTAAAGATTGATGAATAAGATGTTCGAGGGCAAATTGGCAGAAACATTAAAGTATATGTAGATGATATGCTAGTAAAAAGCAAGAAGGTTGATTCTCACGTTGCTGACCTACAAAAAACATTTAATACTTTGAGGAAGTATGGAATGAAACTCAATCTAGCCAAATGCGCATTTGGTGTGGCATCTAGCAAATTCCTCAGCTTCATGGTTTCCAGCCAGGGAATAGAGGCAAACCTTGAAAATGTGAGAGTAATAATGGAAATACAGCCACCAAGAACGACTAAGGAAGTGCAAAAATTGGCTAGAAGAGTGGCTGTCCTCAATAAATTCATTTCTCGGTCCACAGACAAATGCTACCCCTTCTTCAAAGTGCTTCAGAAGGCCTTCGAGTGGATGGCAGAATGTGATGAAGCCTTTCTACAACTAAAACAGTATCTGGGGTCAGTGTCATTGCTTAGCCATACTATCCCCGAGGAGGAGCTTTATTTGTACCTCTCTATTTTTACCACAGTTGTGAGCTTTGCACTTGTAATGGAAGAAAACGGTGTCTAAAAGCTAGTTTACTACACGAGCAAGGCCTTAAGGGGGGCTGAAGAATGTTATCTGAAGATAGAGCTAATGGCCTTTGCTCTGGTAATAGCATCTTGATGACTGAGAGACTGAGAGCCTACTTTCAAGCTCACATCGTTGTGGTTCTCACAAATCAACCTCTCAGGAACATCCTACATAAGCCGAAAACCTCAGGTAGATTGATGAAGTGGTCGGTCGAACTAAACCAGTTTGACATTCAATACAGACTAAGGTTAGCAATAAAAGGGCAAGCAACAACAGATTTCATAGCGGGGTTTGTGACCCACCCTCCTGACCCGCCCGACGAAGAAAATAATGATCAACTATGGACACTTAATGTAGACGGTTTCTCTACTCAGATTGCAAATGGAGCGGGCATTATCCCCACTTCCCCTGACGGTCACAAATTTGACTATGCCATACATTTCAAATTCCTGGCCTCCAACAACGAAGCTGAATATGAGGCCCTACTCGCCAAACTCTGGATGGCTCGACGAATAGGGACACAGCAAATTAAGGTTTACAGTGACTCTTAGTTAGTTGTGGAACAAATGTAAAGAGATTATGAAACGAGAAGCGAACACATGACCGAATATTACCAGAGTGCGAGGGATCTGTCCCAAAAGTTTTCAAAGTTCCAGCTTTAGCAAATTCCAAGAATGGAGAACGAGGAAGCCGATTAACTAGCGAAAATTGCATCTTCAAGGGGGAAACTCTGAAATTCCAATTAAAGTACTCAATTCCCCCGAGCATCCGAACTCCAGAGATTAACCAGGTAGAGGAAGACGCAGAATGGGCTAGACCAATCAAAGCTTACCTAAAGACTGGAGAGTTGCCCATTGACAAAAACGAGGTTCGAATAATACAATGCTGAGCAAGCAAATACCTAGTCATGGATGGAGTTCTCTACAAAATGGGGCATAGCTCCCCATTATTACTATGCTTGAACGAACGAGAAGCAGATTATGTGATGAGGGAAATCCCTGAGGGGGTCTATGGTAATCACTCAGGTGGTAGAGCTTTGGCTAGAAAAGTCTTGAGGGCTGGTTATTATTGTCCTACCATAGAAATGGATGCTCGAGAATTGGTTAAGAAATGTGACAAGTGCCAGAGATTCGCCAACATCCTAAGGAAACTAGCTCAAGGACTAACACCAATTCCGAGTTCTTGGCCTTTCGTGCAGTGGGGAATTGACATCCTCGGCCCATTCCCATTGGGCAAGGGACAGAAGAAGTTCGCGGTGGTAGGAATTGACTATTTTACCAAGTGGCTCAAAGTTAAAGTTGAAGCCTTGCCCAATATTACAGAGCAGAACATATAGAGATTCTTGTCGTAGAATATCGTATGTAGGTTTGGCATTCCGAAAGTGGTCATAACAGATAACGAAAAGCAGTTTGAGGGCCGGCAGTTTAACAAGTTATGTGAAGAATTGGAGATAAACCCTCACTACTCATCCCAGAACACCCTGAGGTAAATGATTAGGTGGAGGTTGTGAACCGATCACTCCTTAAGATTATTAAGACAAAGCTGGACAAGGCCAAAGGTCTCTGGGCGGATGAACTCCCCAACATCCTATAGGCTTACAGAATGATAGAAAAGGGTGACAACCGGCCATACTCCATTCTCTCTCACGCATGGTGTCAAAGCTGTAATCTCAGTAGAGATCAGACTCCCCAGTCCCAGGGTGCAGAACTTTGATTCCAATGGGAACAATAACACTTTAAACGAAGAGGTTGACTTACTTGAGGGAAGAAAGTTACAGGCTGCAATCAAAGTGGCTTCCTATCAACAACGAATGTGTCAATATCACAACAGCAAAATTCGTCCACAAAAATTCGTCCACAAGAGTTTGCTGTTGGTGACCTGGTGCTAAAGAGAATCAATCAATCTACAAGAAATCCTCAAGAGGGAAAGTTGGGACCCAATTGGGAGGGACCCTATGAAGTGCTGGGCTACACTAGAAAGGGGACCTACATGCTGAAAACGCTTGAGGGCAAGGAATTGCCTCACCCCTGGCACATCGAGCACTTGAGGAAATATTACACTTGATTTATTATTCCCATCAGTTTGTAACATTCAATTATTAATGACATTATTTGTTTTACAAGATCTCATGGTCTCGAAGGGTTTTTACTATGAGAATGTCTTTATGCGACAAAAATATTCCTGATCAATTGACTTGATCGAGCAGTATGAAAAAGTCTCACGAGGCCAAATATTCTTGTTCGATTCACGTGATTGAGTAGTACGAAGAAGACTCACGAGGCCAAATATTTCTAATCGATCGACGTGCTTGAACAGTGCGGAGAAGGCTCACGAGGCCAAATATTCTTGCTCGATCGAGCAGTGCGACGATGGAAGAATGAATGAATTGGAAGATAATATATGCATAGTCTAGTTTGGAAGAACAAACAGACTCAGTAAGTTAAAATTCATTTAATAAATATATGCGACATGTTTTCTTGCCTCACATATTTATGTCTACATTAAAGTTCATGAGACATTGTTGATATTAATAATTTAGACTATAAAGATAAAAGAACAGTAAGAATGGAGACTGAAAGAGACTGTTCATTACAAAGGATAATATTACACCCAAAAAAAAAAAAAAAATCCACTTTAATATTTGAGCAATGCCAGAGCAAAAAAAAAAAAAAACAAATTTTACGAAACATAAATATTGTTCATTACAAAAAGAGAAAAATGAAGTTTTTAGCTCTGGGCCTCCACTTTAAGGCCACTTTCTTCTAGCCCCTTGTGGGTCTGATCAGCTTCACCTTCGGTGGCCTGATCAGCCTTCTGTTCAGTCACCTCACCGCCATCTGGAGGTACCTCCCCAGCTTGATTTTCTTTTTCTTCTTGCTTTTCCTCACTGAGGACAGTTTTAATTTCTCTAGGCTCTAAACTAGATATATCAAGATCAAGGAAGTTGTGCTTGAAATGGTCTTTTGCATTGTTGAACCCTTGCATAAAGATGGGGTAGATCATCGCTTGGAACTCGTCTGTCTTCTTACAATCTGCAATGGCTCTCTCTCCCGCATCTTGCAACTTCCCTGAGAGCTCAGCCATTTTTTTTTCTAAGTTTTCTTTATGTTTAGTAGCCTTATTGAGCTCATTCCAGAGGTCATTTCTCTCCTTGTCCAGCTTTTTGTTCTCCTCTATAATCTTACGGTTATGTTTGAGAATTTATTCCCGTTCGGCTTGAGCAATGGTGATATTGTCTTTGGCTTCTTCGACCTTGGTTAGCAGCTCCTTTTGCTTCACCTCGAACTCAGCAATAAGGGTTGCATTCTTTTGTTTTCCTTCATGAAGAGCCTTTTCCGTGCTGGATAGGCAAGTATAAATGGCAAGTGACCAAACCACAGCCTGTACAATGGAATTAACAAGTACGATAAGTCAAAAGAGGTACCGAGATGCTCAAAAAAAAAAAAGAAAAAGAAAAAAAGGAGAAGGTGAACCTTAAAAATGTCATGATTTAAGTCGTAGACTAATTTAGAGCTGGAACCTCGTCGAACAGAGGTTAGATCAGCATCAGATATGATAGCAAGTAGCTTTTACCAAGCTAGCTCACCGCTCGACACGAGCGTCTGATTGGAAGACACTCCAACCTCAGAACCGGAATTAGTCGCCTGTGACCTCACCGGTGGAGGGGGAATTTCCAACTCCTTCGATTGGTAAAAAATCTCTTGGCCTTCCACAGAAGTACCCTTCTTTGTTTTAGTCACAACAAAATGAGAAGTGGACTTAGCTGCTAGAGCGGAGGGTTTTGCTGTTCGGGCCCTTTTTGGAGCAGGGGGCTATTCCCCCACCTCCTTTGGGGGCTACTCATTCATCCCCTTCAAATAGCCCAAGTCGAACGCCATGTCGGATTGATTGGACTCTCCAGGAGCGAGGCTATCTTCAAAAAAGAAAACAGAGGCTAAGTTCAGAATGAATAGATAGACATGATCCTTAAAATGCAAATGTAAACTCACTTCGCTCACGTTCGATAGCCAAAGCCTCCTTTGTAGGATCGGGACCGAACAAGTAGAGAGTGAGGTTCTTTACTGTGATCAAGAAGTGAGAATCTCGAGTAGAATGTTTCTTTATCCGATCAATCAACTCCTTCTGTTCCCGAGTGATTGAGGGTTGTTTTTGAGCTGGTTAAATAAAAAAGAGGGATAAGAATCCTAGACTCTAGACTCGTCAGAGTGATATTAAAAAAGAAACTAAGGGAAATTAAAAGGAGGGGAACCTGAGTGTACCCTTTAAGGTAGGCTGACGCCATTGGTGAGGTACTCGAAACTTTTTGTCCTCATCAGACCCCCATGGTTGGGACTCTCAAGTGCTTCCCCGGATGAAGAAGAACTTCTCCTTCCATCATTTGTGGGAGGATGGCATGCCCGTCATGAAATTGAACTCGAGCCTTCTCACGAAGAAGTACCACTAGCCCGAACCCCTCTTCGTAACTTTGTAGAAGTTGAGGAACAGGTCAGTCGTGAAATTTTCTCCGGTAGCAGCTTTCTAGAATATGGTGTACCCAATAAGAATCCTCCAGCTGTTTGGGAGGATTTGGCCTAGAGCTAGGCTCAGTTGGGATAAAATGTCCCGAACGAGCCTTGGTAGAGGGAAACATAATCCCCCGTCCAGGGCGCCCTTGTAAATAGTAATTTTCTCCGATCTAGGAGAACACGCTGCATCTTTATTCCCCAGTTGTCCAAGGCTTAGGTCGGAAGGAAATTGGAACTCGGAGACTATTTTCGATATTCTTTTGGTTGAGATGGTAGACCGAATTCCTTCTACTTCGTACCTAGCACCCTCTTCCTCACTGCTAACTATTCGAGCCCTCTTAACCTCTACACGAGGCTCAAAGGCATCAACTATGCGGTCATCCCCTTCGTTTCTACTTGTACCAGTAGTGGTAGGGTTTTGTTGACGGTGAAAAATGAGCCTGTCGCTGTCGAAGCTATCTAAGCTTGATAGACTAACCTTATCAACGTTTTCCATTTTTGTAAATAGAGATAACCGAGATAAACGGACTGAATACGACAAAAACATTAGGCCACTAACGACAACCCTAAGGTACCTAAGGTTTCCTACGAATCCTATGGGGTTTGTAAGCCTATGATTTTCTACGTAAAAGAAGGCACTCCTAACTAATACCTACCACATCAAGGCCAAAACGAGAAAAATAGTTAGTTAAAATTGCGCAGAAGATTTCTTACTTGAGATAAGCTCAAAAAAACTTAGAGAACCTTTGGAAAAACAAATGGTGGCGACAGGGAAGGCAGTCGGAAGTGACACTGGAAATAAGCAAGGAGCAGCAAAAGATTTTTCAAAAATTTGGACGCATAAAAGGGAACTCAGTACCGGGCGCCCCTATATATAGCATTGGCAAAAATATATATATATATATATATATATATATTGAATTTTAATTTTTGAAAATCGACGACTTAGATTGAAGGCGAGAAAAACCCAATCCAACGGCTCCCCAGAATCGACGATACACATTCGGACGACGCCTATTGTGGCCGTGACACGTGGAGGGGAGGCTAAACAACTGCGGCTTTTCGCTGTACCGCTGCAGTTAATATGCCACATGTGTAATAAATACGTGCCCCAATCACTTCTTGGGGCTCTCCCTCGGGACTGGGGGCATTTGATCAAAGTACCACTCGATCGATCATGGCCACTGTGGTTTCCTTTCAGCTTTTTTGATTGACCAAAGGAATCGGGGGCATCTGATAGTGGGGGATCGGTCGGGAGAGTTTGACCTAACCCAGTCAATCAGTCAGGTATTTTCTGATCGAGATTGCCGACTGATTATGGAATTTAGATAACTAATTATGAAATATCTGCATGAGGATTTGCGAGTACACATGGCACAGTTTGATTCGATAATAACGCAAATTCAGTGTAGTTCACACGTATAGAACCCTTGCAAATTCACTCCATCTATATATATATATATCATCACCTTCGATGCATTGGTAAGATATACAATCTAAACTTTGCTATTATTCTGCCAAAATACTCTCTTAATCTCCTTATTTACTAACTTAAGGATTGGAGGTTCCTTGGCAGGCACCGCACCGGTGTCAAGGCAGGATTCTGGGTACGGCTTGGACCATCTACAACACTTCTAGTGAGCTGCATTATCAACTACTAAACCATGTTTTTTAGAGAAGAATAATGTAACTTTTTGACTTTTTCGTTAGTAAGTTTGAGAGTGAAATCGTTCCAATGGACTTTTAGGTCTGTTCTAGTAGATTTATGTCAAAAAGTTTTTGAAAATTGTTGAACTTTTTGACTTCTATGTCGAAATGTTGGAAAGAAAAACCGTTCGAACATATTTTTTGATCAGTGCCAACAGATTTATGTCAAATTTTTTGAAAGTTATTGAAAAATTTTTGAAATTTGTAGAAAAGTTATTAAAGTTTGTGGAATTGTTATTGGGGTTTGTAAAAATTTGATAGGGCAAGTAGATATATTTAAATTTTTGTAAATTTCACGAAGTATGAAATGAGCAAAATGTGTTAGAGAATTTTAGTAATTTTCAGAATTCTTTAAAAATCTTTTTGACTTTTTTAGCAAATCAAACCTACCCATTATATGTTTGACAATGAGTATCTTATATTTGAGTTTCGGTCAATTTTTTTTGGGGTTAGTCAAGAATTGTTGTAACTAAATTTTAAACAACAATATAATGCATCAAATATATTCCAAGAGGTTCCTTCTTTAGGGGAAAAAAAATCCTTAAAATCATAAAAATTCATAAATGCTATTGTATATTTATCTTTGTAAGGAAAATAATTTTTTTGCAATCTAAAAATATTTTAATTTTATGATGATGTTTTCAAATCGAAACAAAGGGACTTAAAATTTCAATTATGTTTTTGTGCAAGCCAGGTATGAATTGGGGGAAATTTGTCTCACAAAAATTGAATCATAAAAACATTACACGTTTTCCTTGTGGTGATCATTGCCATCAATAGTCCAATACCATGCATGCAGTAATTAAGTTTTGTTCTCTTATATTCTTTACTATTTATTGACCTCTTTGACAGATGCACAACATGGCTCAGACCCATTCAATGTGCTGAACTAATTCTTGTTGATTTTCCTTCTAAATATCAATTCTGATTTTGCCTACTCACATCAAATCTCCCAACAGTCTGGAATTATTATCTTTATTTTTCCTTAAATAGCAGGCACAGATTGGATGATTTAGCCTTTTTAGAAATCACAGCAAATCACAATTTAAACTCACAACTCTCTCTCTCTCTCTCTCTCTCTCTCTCTCTCATTTGATTAATTTTTTAGCAACTACACACAACTGTCAGGAAGCAAAATTAGCCTCTACCACCTTATATATCTGGTGACAACCAACTGGAAGTAAGCATTAAACCTATCTAGCTCTTTCTACGTCCCCGCCTTTATTTTTTGTTTCCGAATTCGAGAGAGGAAGACGTATCATCTGCATTCACATTTTATTTGTCATCTACCATTGACAATACCGTACGAAAATGGGTAATGGCCGAGCATCTCTTTTCATGTTGCTTTTCTTCACAATTGCTCTGACCTACTGTGAAACTGCAAAGGGTCACGACGATATCCAATTCAAGGAAGTATCAATTCACGACGGCTTGCGCGCTCTACTTTATGCGCCCAAGTCCGCTAATCCCAGCCAAAAGCTTCCTCTCGTAGTTTACTTCCACGGAGGATGCTTCACATACGGAACAGCCTACGACAATCAAACCGACAATTACGTTAATTCGATTGTCAAAAAAGCCAACGTTGTCGCTTTGTCTGTTGATTATACACACGGAGTCCCCGCCGCTTACGACGACGCTTGGGCAGCAGTTAGGTGGGTTGCCTCTCACTCTTCCGGGCATGGTCAGGAGACATGGCTAAACAGCCTAGTTGATTTTCAAAATTTTTTCTTATGTGGAGAGAGTGCAGGTGCCAACATAGCACACAACGTCGCCATGAGGGCGGGTTTGGGTTCTGGTGAGAAAGTGGAAGGTCTCAAAATCAAAGGGATTGCTTTACTCCATCCATACTTCTGGGGGAGCAAACCAATTGGCGATCATGAGCCAAGGGTTGCCATAGCCAGAGCGTTGTGGGATAATTGTTGGTATAATGCCAATAAGGAATATTCATCCAGTGACCAACTCGATGACCCGCGGCTTAACCCACTCGTGGACCCAAATCTTTCAAGGCTCGGGTGCAGCAAAGTTTTGGTTGTCATCGGTGATAGCGATGATTTTGTAGATAGAGGCTTCTATTACTATCAAGCACTAAGGAAAAATGGATGGAAAGGGAAAGTAGAGCTGATGAAGTCCAAAGGTGGGCACTGCTTTTTTTTGGCGGACAAGTCTGCTAAAGCTTCCGCCGTGCTCGAACGTTTAAGTTCTTTCTTGAACGAAGCCTAGGCTTGCCCCATCTCACCTGTTTTCGAGGACTGCGGTAGAAAATACACAAATAATATCTTGTTGATAAAATTATAAAGCATTCATGATAAAAAAACATCATCAACCAAAAATAATATACCATTCAGTGATGAGCAATTGGGAAGGAGTACACTATACGCAGGCAGCTAATATTTTTTTTTAATTTATATTTAATGATTACTAACTAAATATTACTTTGTTAAGGTCAAAAACAATATTTTTAATGGTATAATATTTTTATTTGGGGGTGCCAAAAATAATATTTTTTAAGATCAAATTAATTTTCTTTGTAAGATATTATTTCCCACTAATTAAAATATTTCTATAAAACAAAAAGCAGAGTGGTGCACGTTTGAAAAAATAATCCAATAAAAAAATACAAATATAAATAATTTTTTTTAAAGAGATGTTAGCAGAATGTATATGACACGGGATATAAGAATTCTCTGTTATATCTATGTTGGCGTAAAATAATCCAAATAAGTGGTAAGGTGCTTTCCTACTATTATATTGTAGACTAATATTATATTTGCATTTAAGTCCACCCTTCCTCACGCTATTCAAATTGTGATTTCAAACTTACTTTCAGAAAAAAGGCCACATTATAAATGGTAAGGTTGTGATTGTATATGTTATTTTTGTTGCCTGTTTCATAATTTTTCGTCCAATAATGACAAAAATCTAACTGAGATACAAGGTCGGAAAAATTTTTGAGTTTTAAGACAAAATATTTAATAAGGTTTATTTAAAAAAATTATAAAACCTATTTAAAAAAAATTTTAAAGATGAATAAACAATAAATGATATATATATATATATAAGTGGGGCCTTTTTAAAATTATAAAGACTAAGATATTTGTCTTAGTAGGGTCGACAATACTGAATCATCACCTTCTAGGCATGTTTGCATTTCTCAAATACGTTGTTTTTTTTTTTCTTTTTTTCTTTTTTTTTGGGACAATTAATTTAGCCTTGGTGTTTATGTATGTATTTTAAATTATTTTTGCTAGTTCTATTGGAAGTGAGCAAACATTCAAGATTGTACCTTGATAATGACCAGGATAGACTTTTATGCTTTGGAACAATACATCATTAGGTATATTCTCTCCAAATGAATTCATGTTGACAGTACGAATACAAAATGGGCAAGGGAAGATGTATAACAAAGAGACCACTAAGGGTTGGAATTAAGAGTGACAGGCAACTTTATAAGGACTCCGGAAATAGTATAGTTTGTGACCATACAATTAGAAGGTGAATACTTTGACTAGGATTCTTAGTATTTGATAATTTACTAATCTCACAATTAGGGGTGGAAATGAATCAAATCGATTCGAGTTTCACCTTCTTCAAATTTGACTCAAGCTATTTATAAAAGGTTGGAGGTTGAGCTCGACTTGAACTTTTATATAGACTTGAGTTTGGTTTGATAAAGAAGAATATAAATTTGAGAGTGGTTTGCGAATAGCTCTATTAAACCATACCCATCATAATGACTGAAACTTAATCCATGATCCATCATCCTATATCCCATTACAATTTCCTTTATCCTAATGTTTAAACATTCATCACATTAATTAATATTATTATTATCAACAATATAAATAAACATATACAAACAATATTAAACACGGTGGAGAGAGGTACTCTACTAGACAGGTTCATGGCCATAGACTACCAACTTGTACTCTTTCCAGACTTGCCATGTATCAACCTGGCCAATATGTATGAATACACGATTCTTGCGTCTGCCAATTGGGATTCATCTCAGGGAAAACTATGTTAATCTAGCATCTGCCATACTTTGTAGGTTTTTACTTTACTAGATTTGTGTACCCATACTTATGCAAGTTTTGGGACTCTCAACACTTTAATATTGTAATATTTCATATTTCTAGTACTTCCCAAAATCAAATGTCAAGTAATACAACATAAAACAAAATAAATAAATTCATTTCAATATAAATTTATCAATTATCAAACTATAATAGTAAGCAACAATCCAATATAACCATTACAACATTACAATACCAGCATCAACATTATAATAATATTAATCTAATATTTATCTTTTGATAGTAATCTCAATCCCAGCCTAACTCATTTTATTCCTCATTTATTCATTTTATAGATTTTCAACTAGAATCTAAGTTCCAACAATAAATCTAAATATTAATTTTATTAACCTCAAAAGTTAACTATCATATCACCATTATTATCTATCATATTTATTTTATTTGAATCATCTCGACATTTTACCATGTAAAACTCTCCATCCAAAATCTCATAAACTTTACTAAGTGGAACATCCCTTAAAATTTCTGTTTACCATTCACTTTATTTGATTGGTCTTCCCTCTTACCCAAGGTATCATCTTCATTTTTGCCAAATTATTAATTATTTTATGGCAATTCTTATTACTTATCCACCTTTCATTATCATAAGATCAAAATTTTCATTTTATCTAACACACTTGTCATTTTGACAAATAACACCGAACATCTTTATCAAGCTTCTATTCAACTTAATGTACATACTTGCATTCTTAAACTTCTCTAATCATGGTAAACCAAACCTAACATATAATTATTTTCTCTTTTGCTCAACTCTTTCCATTCATACTCTTTAACAATTATTATTATTATTATTATTATTATTATTATTATTCATTTCAATATTTCTCGGATAAAGTTATGATATATTATTCTCATTTTCATACGTTTTCATCCCATTACTAAATTTACATCTTTACATCATAATCTAAATATTAGCAGGATGGAGTTTATTATCTAAACATCAATTTGAACAGGAATGCCCCACCACTGCCGTTCAGATGGTCGTCTGGACAAAAGCTCGGTTCAAACCCACATCTGAATGTCACAACACAAATATGATATTCTGGGCTATGTTTAACCTGAACACAAACCTTCCAACCACTCAAACCTCTTATCTTTCAACATCAGATCATTTAAACATGTATTAACATGGAAGAATATGGATAATACCATATTACTTATGGTTTTAACGATTCTTTAACAAAAAACCTTGTGCATACTAACTTACCCACATTCATTTTCATGCACGCATGTGTGTTACAGGTTTACAATTTCCTTCTCTTTCAAACCATTCTATGCCCACATACACAAACGCCATCATGTTTCTCACACATGAACATAACAACATAAACCAAACACACTCCTACCTCACATCCAAGCTTTAGGGTACAGAAGAAAAGAAGAAGAGGAAGGTGTAGCAGCAACGAGGCAGAGGAAGGAGAAGACCACCACCACCACATGAGCCACCCACACCTCATACTCTTCTCTTTTTATCCCTGACCTCTCTCTTTCTTCCTTTCTTCTTCCTTAGCTTTCTCCTTCTAGACCTATTTTTCTTTTCTTCTTCTCTTTCTCTTTCCCCCATTTTCTATTTTTTCTCTCTCGATTTTTTCCTATCTCCCAAACTCTTTAGGCACACCCACACAAAAAATACACCTAGAGGGGTGGAGGGGCAGCCTAAGGAGAAAGTAGGGTTAGGCTAGGGGTGTGGGTCCGCAAAAAAAAAAAAAAAAAAAAAAAGAAATGACATGACCAAAAGTCAGGAAAAGAGGAAAAGAAACTGATATGCTTTAGAACCAGAAAAGGTCATTTGGAACCTCGTTCGAACAATACGTTATCAAGACCCCGTCTGAACAAGTTTTCAACACTTAAAAAAATTTTGAAAGATTCAGTGTTATTCTCAATTATGGTTAAATACTAACTTAACTTTAGTTCAAACTAACCCCATTCTCAACCCAACCAACTAACCATGATTCAAATAATCCCACCACAGCACAAATCATAAAATATAATATAAAATAATATTTTGTCATTATATAACTATTATTAAATGAATTTTCTATTTTTTATAAGAAATTTGGGATGGTAAAAAAAATTGTCTGTTTCATTTTGATGATTCAGAATGTGTTTGCTTGATAAGATTGATTTTTTTGAGTTAAAATATGATTTTTTAAGTCATTTATTTGAATTTTTAATAATTTGGATTAATTTCTTTGTAATTTTATTTCTTTGATTTCAATTTTAATGTCTTCTAAAGATATGTTTTTGAATGTGTTGATTTAGATATGTTGTTGATTTCATTGTTGTAATATATAGGTTTATCAATGAGGTGGATTTGGTTCAGATTTGACTTGGACCAAATTCAATAACATGACACTAGATCTATCCAATAAAATACGTGACCCAATAGATCTAGATCTAGATGATTGACCAGACTCATTATTTTTAAAAATAAAATATTTGAAAATAAAAATAAAATATTTTAAAAATATTTGAAAAATAAAAATTTACGTGGAATAAAATCAAACATTTTAACTATTTTATTCTACTACATGACATACATGAATAATTATATTTATAATTACAATATATATACAATTCTATTTACAGATTGTGCACATACTATCATTCTTGTTTTTTTTTTTTTTTTTTTCTTATTTTTTTCTCCGTTGTCTACAAGAAAAAGTGCACCATCCTAAGCCAACGCCAGCAAGGATAGCACTGCTATGAAAGGAGCTGGACATTAAAGGAAATATTTAAATTTTTGTTTTTTAATCTTCTATTCAAGTTGCTAAAAATGTAGTCTTTCTTAAAAAGAGTGATACAGTGCCTATTTTTAGGTTCCTATTCATCAATAGTTCTTCAATTTTTGTTTCTACATAAACATAAAATGGTACTTTCTGAGAAACTATTCAATCGTAATATATGCAAACAAAAAGAAAAAAAATGTTACTTCATTAGATTTTTATTGCTTGTGTATATATATTTTGAATAAAGTATATTTTTTATTTTTATGAAATGATGATTTATACAAAAATTATTTTTCAAAACAGGTTGGATCTGTCAGGTATATGGATATGGATTGGATTTTATAAATCAAATCCAATTACTTTTACATTTGGATTAGTTCCATTATAATTGGATCTAGATATGATGAATTTGATATAGATCTACCCCATTGATAGGCCTAGTAATATGCATATTAATTAGGGTAAATTATACTTAACACTTGTGTACTTCACTGTCTATCTCATTTTATAACCTATCCTATTTTCTCCATTACATTTTTCTTTTTTTCACAATGCAGTTAAATTTATTGACAAAAAACACTATATCATTTTTTTTAACAATAATTAACTAAAGGAGCAACATGAAATTGAATTGAATTTACATCTAATTCTCATGTTTACACGTATGAGGACCTTAAAATTTTTCATATTTTTAGTATAGTTCTTTTATTTTAAAAGATTTCATATGGAAACAAAATTTGAATATAAAAGAATTACAAATCTCGATCGTCAGCATTCAAAAGCTTTTAATCTCAAGAAAAAAAATCAAAGGATAGAGTCATAAGATTTAAAATACATGCTCTAAAATAAGATTAGTTGTCATGACCCAAATTTATTTTAAATATCATTTTTTTATTCATTTACTAATTTATTTATTTACTTCATCAATTTGCTAATGTAATCCTTTAATTTTGTGTTATATTTAAATTCGTTTGGGTTTAATGTGGATACATAGGATTGTGTGGGTTTTTCAATGTTAGTATATTTTGGTAAATATAATTTATATGTACATATATATAAATATATATATTTGTGGGATTTACATGAGTTTTAAAAAAATTATAATAAGATAATAGTTTAATGGAATCTAAATTGCTCATTTAATCTTATTTAACTCTACAATATGTATTTCAAGATGTGTAACAAGCATACAAATCGGAAGAGTTATCCTACTTATATTAAATATAATTGTATCAAAAGTCTTATCCTATTTATATCTAATTGGGTGCATGCTGCAAAGGAGACTAGGGTTGTTAAAACCATCTCACAGACTACAACAAAAAAAAAAAGTGTCATTTTCGTTGAACTGCTATTGTGTTTTCTTTTTTTCTTTGCTACATTACTTTTTTTTCCTGGTTGTACTGTGCCTCTCTTCTCTCTTCCATCTCTATATGTGCCACCGAGTCCTAGGTAAGGGAGAACCCTTATTGATTTTGAGTTATATAAAATAGATATGAGATGATGTTTTGTGTATACATATCCCGTAGTGTATATATTCATATATTCAAATTTGTATACATATATATAAATACATACGCACTTATCCAACTATGAACTATATATATATACACGCTAATGAACCTTGCATGTTATAGAGAATGAATTCTTGGTTTGCATAATATATATGGATGTGCTAGTGTGCTAAAAGGATTCGCTTGTTATTGAGTTAATGGAGATGTTTAACGAATGAAGCTTATGACCCAACAAATTGAATTGTTGTTGTAGGTTCAAAAGCGATACTTATATATGTTTAAGTGGTAGTTATAGCTATTAAGTATTGTTTGTTTAAAATAAATACTTGTTAGCAGTTATTTCTCTCTATTATTGTTGTAGTTCTTTATGGTTTATTTCTAGTTTGTTTGTCTACCTACCTACCTACCTTGGAAAGGTTTGAGTAGGAATGTCAAATATTTAATTAATTTAAGGTGTATATAGGAAAAAAAAATATTAGTTTATGTAAAATTTTTAAACCATTTATATATTTGTTATTTTTATTATTTTAATACAATATTACCACTCCGTGTAATTTTAGTTCATGATAAAAGATGGTAATGTTTTGTGATATTAGCGTAAATGGGGACGTTTTCATAAAATATTAATTAAAGGGATAAAAATTACTATTGTGGTTTTGTTTCAATTGAGAGATACTGAAAATATTGGATATACATATTCAATCATTGAAAATCTCAAAACTCATAGAGGGTTGGTGATTGTGGCTAGTTAGCTAGTAACTTACGAAATTGAACAGTTATCTAAGGGTGGCATATATTATTCCTATTGCTTTGATCTAAGAAGTAGATATCGAAGGATAGCATGATTATTATTCCTAAGGCTTTCGTCTATGAAGTAGACATCGAATGATGGTTTATGTTGCTTGAGTCCTATGGCAACACGACAGTCAAATAGCAGTAGTTGAAACCAACATATTTTATTTTGATATGTTATGTGGTGTTAATCTATGGCTAAAATGTGAAAGTAGAGAAATATGAAAAATATAAATATAAATTTATTTGTTAAAGTTATTGTTTGAAATTTTTTTTCATGAATGAGATGTTTCACTTAGCAGCATGCTAAAGCATTCATTACATTTATATCATCATCATCATCATCGGCATCATCATTATTAAGGTAAATTATACTTAAACCCCCTAAACATTTGTGTAATTACATATGGACCCCTCAACATTTATATATTAGAAAGACTTCCCTTATTTTAAAAAGTTTATAACATCCGACCCCCTTCTATTAATTTAGAGCTTAGTTTTGTTAAAATTCTATTATAAAGACAATATACCCTAACTGCTATTTCTTTTTTTTTTTTCTCCCAAAATCAATTCCTCTCTCTCCCGTTTTTATTTTATTAAAGTTATAATTACCTTTCTTCCTCTACCACTACCATAGTCGACAACTTATCAAAAATCCATCAAACCCAAATAAAGCTTCCTTAAGATTTAACTACCAAACTCATTAAAAATCCATCAAATCAAAAGAAATCATCCTCAAGATTTAACTACCAAAGTTAAATTCATCAAAATCCCTCTCATATCTCTTTGATTAATAAAATCACAACAGACTAATACACATACACACACATATTATATAATGAACTTAAAGGAGAGTATAAAAAATCCACGGATTTGAAAGCACAAATTGATTTTATGAAAAGTTTTCAAACTAAAAAAAAAAAAAAAAGAAAAATTGTAAAACAAAATTTTCAGAGATTCTTTGGAATCATTGGTCTGATTCAAAGACGGTGAACCCAGAAGGTCTTTTTTAAACCGAGCATGGCCAGTTCTGGCAAATCAGTGACAATTTCTCAAGGAAATCTCTTTGAAAATTAGTTGTAGATCTCATAGCAGCGGAAATCTATTCAGCGATTTCGTTTTGATTTTTTGTTTCTGTTTTTGTTTTTTTGTTTTTTTTTTTTTTTTTTGAGTAAGTCTTGGTTTGGTTTTAATGTTGATTGAGAGATTCGTGAACATAGTAGAGGTGTCTATGGGTTTTTGTTGTGCACCGATAGGGACCATTAGTGTTTATCTTTGTCCTTATTTTGTATGATAAGTCACCAAATACACGTGGCCTTGTGAAGATAACCATCAGTGTTTTATAGAGGTTTAACTGTTATAATTGGAATTGTAGAAACTAAAGTAAAATTTACTACAGATTGCAAAAATAATTTCTATAATTTACCCTTTTAAGTAAGATATTTCATCAATCATATATTTCCATAAGCAAATAATTTATCTGAAATATATATTTAATAAAACTAATATGTACATTCTATATATGTAATAAAAACAATCTATCCACCCCAATGAGCATAAATAATCTATAACCCTTTTTAAAAAAAAAAAAAAAACACAAAATAGCATAGCTAGCCAATCGTTCTAAGCCCTGTTCTCCTATAAATTTGATAATAGTGTTCAAAATAAACTTCATTGACACACATGGTTAGCAAATGACATTAAGGCAAACATCGGTATTTGTGCATATGTAAACTTTTTTATAATAGGGATGGCTGAAATATCTTTAACTTCATCATTTGAGAAGAGGTTTCAAAGGATGTTGGAGTTCCACTAGCAGTTGGAAGAAGAAATGAGATCCTTAACCATAGATAAAGTGCAATCAGGGGGTTTAGAGGATAGGACCTGGAAGGTATTGGAGGTGGGGATCCAGTTGTCTTCCCAGATATTGATAGATTCACTAGTGGCTATGTTCTATCTCAACTCAGTTTTCAAAAGGTCCCTCCCTTGGCAAAGACTCGACCAAAGCCATGAAGCTTTGCTAGCTTTTTTAGCATGTAATGGAGCAACTGTTGGGAAGTAAATGCCCATGAGGGTCTTCACCCAAAGCTGGTTTAGTTGTTAGATCAGTCTCCAGAATTGTTTGGTAAGGAGGGCTAAGTTAAAGCATTCTATATCCTTAAAACCTAGGCTACCAGAAAATCTTGAGGTCAGTATTTGCTTCCATTAGCACCAATTAATTTTTGTTTTGTCTTTAGATTCTCCCCGCCAAAACCTTCTAACATATACATTTATTTGATGACAGAAAGTTGAACAGAACTTAAAGCACATCATAGGGAAGGTGGGGATGGCTTGTGCCACTGATTTAACCAAAATTTCCTTATCAGCAGGTGATATGAAATTTTGTTCCATCCTTGAAGCTTTGAATTCTATTTTTCCCTTATATAGTTTAAGGCTTCTTTTTTTGATGATCCCTAATCAGTAAGCAAGCCTAGATATTTGGCATGGCAGTCCATGGTTTTCATTCCCAAAGTCTACATAAGTTCCTCTTTGATAGAGCTTTCTATGTTTGGGGAGAAAGAGATAGAATACTTCTGTAAATTTATGGAGAGACCTCATGCATTACTAAACTCATAGAGGATCTTCAAAAGATAGTTGCACTGATCCTTGTTTGAATGTAGAAAAAATAATGAGTCATCTGCAAAGAGCAGATGACTAATTGGAGGGCAATTTCTTTTGATTTTTATACTTGGGATGGAACTAGCTTCCATAGCTTTTCTTCATGAGAAAGGAGAGTGCATGGGTTGCAATCAAAAAAAGAAAGGAAGAAAGAGGGTCGCCCTACTTGAGCCCTCTATTAGGATAGATAGAGCAATTGGTTCCTCTGTTAACCATAATAGTATATTTAGTAGTCTCTGTGCACTGTTTAATCTATTGAATCCAAGTGGCATTAAAGCCCATTTTCCACGACTACTTCAAGATAATCCCAACATACACTGTTAAAGGCTTTGTTTAGGTCTAGCTTAATTGCCATGGCTGCATTTCTCTCCTTTTTCTTTTGCTTCAGGTAGTAAAACATTTCATGAGCTACGATTATGTTGTCTTGGATTTTCCTTCCTGCAATGAAAGCCTACTGATTATAAAAAATGATTTTATCCATTAATGGTTTCAGTTTGTTGGCAATGACTTTAGAAATAACCTTATAAGAGAAGTTACAAAGGCTAATAGGTCGAAAGTTGCTAGCAGGTCAAAGGAATTTGGTTTTTGGTATGAGAATGATGTTAGTGTTGTTAAGTTCTTGGAGAAGGAAGCCATTGGTGAAGAAACTCTTGGCAGCTTAAATGAGATTTGGTCCGATTGTGTTCTAATAATATTGGTAAAAGAGGCCTGGGTATCCATCTGGGCTAAGGGCTTTAAGAGGGCCTATTTGGAAGGTAGTTTCTTTTTTATTTCCTCCTTAGACACATTGTTGCAGAGGCTTGTGTTCATGGAATCATTGATCTTCGTATCAAGATGTTACGTTGCCATTGCAAATAAAAACTAACACAATAATGATCCTAGCCCTTCAGGGCAACCTTCTTCAAAGTTTTGAAAAGATGTGTGGAACCTAAATACTCTCCCAAAAGTTAGGCACTTTTCATGGAAAGCTATTAAAAATTTCCTCCTTTCCAGATCGAATCTGGTAAGAAGAAAATGCTCTAAAGATCCTACTTGTCCTATCTATCACTCTGAGGATGAAACCATTGAGCATATCCTGTTTAGATGTAATTGGATTAGGGGGGTATGGTTTGGTAGTCACCTTGACTACAAAGTGGATCCCTCAAGCATCACAACTCTAGCCAAGTGGTTTAAAGACACTTTACTCAGTTTAGAGAACAATCTATCTAGAGATATGTCGTTGTGCTCAATTGCTAATTTCTGTTAGATCATATGGAGGTTAGAAAACAATTATATTTTCAATGGTACACTTCTTTCCCCCCTTGATACCATCATTTCAGCCTTTATTGTCACTTGTGACTTCTTGGAAGATCTTTCAATTAGGAATCCCAAGAATCCTTCTATGCTTTCAAATTCGAGATCCTCTTAATGGTGGCCTCCTCCCATGAACCAACTTAAGTTAATTGTGATAGTGTGTTTTGTAATTCTTCCAAGACTATTACTTTCTCCATTATTATCAGGAATACTTTTGGTGCTATCTTGGATGTCAGCTATGGACGTATTTGTGTGCTTTTGGCACTAGCTGCTGAAGCTTGGGCCATCAGAATTGCATGTTTGATAGCTTCTTCTTGGAGTCTCAAAGAAGCCACCATTAAGAGTGATGCTTATGCCATTATCTCTTCCCTTCAATCTAGCTCCAACTATGCACTTTGGGAAATCTCTTCCATCATTAACGATATTCATGCATGGAAATCATCTCACTGCAGGACTTTCTCTCGATGCAAAAGACAAGCTAATGGCGCTATTCATTTTCTCACTTCAAACTGGTTGAAGGGCTCTCTCCCTCCTAGGCATTCATTTGTTTGCTTCCCTTTATAATTGATCCACATTACTGAAAGTGATTGTCTTATAAATCGTTAACTTGTTTCATTTAATAAAATTTTTCCTATCTCAAAAAAAAAATTATAAAACATATATACTAACATACAAACATTCTGCATTTATAGGTGCCTCTTCTTGTTTTCAAACGGTATAGATAGTGTTTTATGAAATATATATGCTAGAAATTGTCTGTACTCACAAAAATTCATAATTTAAATTACAATAAGCTCAAATGTAAAATTATAAAATAAATTTAAATAAAAAATTGAAGAGATAAAAATTACTAATAAAAATGATTTTTGTTTCTATATAGTGTTTGATAAATATACAAAATTTATTCCTTACCTTCCATTGTTTTACCCACAATGGATGAAGAGGGTCACCTGATTCCAAAGCTAGCTTGTGTTCTGAAGATTCAAGATTGCCGTTGTGGCCAGTGTCAATACCAGGAAGCCTTGGTAAAATGGGAGGGGCAATAGTTAGAGGAAACCACATCGTAGCCTTTGAAGAAGATGATCTTTGAATACCCTGACCTTAAGGTCAAGGTTGATTCTGAAAAGGGGAAGTGTTGTTACAGACCTACAATTGAGATATAACAGAAGAAAAAGGAAATGAAAATAGAAATTAAGAAGAAGAGAAGGATCTAGCAAGACAATGGATAAAAATATTAGAAGAAAGAAAAAAAAAATAAAGGAGGAAACAGAATTAGAACTCAAGCTTGGAGAGGGTAAAAATATTTGTGTGGAAGCCCTTGAAATTCAACCTAAGCACATATGCTGGAAGAATGAAAACCATCAAATGGCTCTAGGGTAGATGGGTGTGGGTGGCTCAAATTAAGCCACATGTTTTTCAATCACTATCATCCAACAGCTAAAAGGATTAAGGTTGAAAAGGGTCCAATCGTATCAGCATCAATGAGAGAATACAGAAGGTCAGAGGTGGAGATATTGAAGAGGCAAACTGTAAAAGAAGTCATGTACAATATACCTTCCAAACCCCAAGAGGTTAGATGGGATGGTCTTGGACTGGGACTTAGGGGCTTACCACCCCAAGGTCTCAAGTTCAAGTCTCCTCTCTAGCAAAAACTTGGGGCCAGCCTCCCGGGCGCAAAGCGTAGTAAAGGTTGGTAGGACGGGCCTCCTTGGCTGGACGAACCGTATCCAGTTCTTGGGTGTGGGTCCGACTCCCCGCCGCTACGCGAGTTCGCGATTGACCGCTATACATGTTGAGGGGCCGGTATGTGTGGCACAAACCAAAAGAGATTCACTCTCTAGGGGTTTGACCTAGGGAGTGAATCTCTCGAGGTTAAATCCTTTTTTACAATATACCTTCCAAAATATAAGAGAAGGCACACAAGGGTCATTATAGCAAATTAATACACGGGCCAATTGATCCAGTTAGCTGGTCCAAGATAAGAGACATGAAGCCTAAAAGAGAGACCAGGCCTGACCATTATTAGAAGAACCATTCATCATTCGACCCAAGTTCAATAAGCCATATTATCCAGCCTAACATTTTTAATTAGTAACTCAGCTCATTTCCAAATAATTGTAAAGGTCCAACCAAGCTCAAATGGGTCTTAGACAATTAGGGTAATGTAATAGACATATAAATGTGCAATTTAGGGTTCTACAAGGGGTATGTAAAGACTAGAGGTATTTCCAACTTTAATGGAGGCTCAACTAACCTCGAAATGGTATCTTTCCCTTTAAAGCTTTCTATTTTTCTCCTTTAATTTTTTCTGTTACAATCAGCAAAATAGGAAAGTCCAAGGCTTTAGGAGCAGGTCCACAATATTCAGTCACTTATATGTGTGCATTTCCTAATGAGACTTATATAGCAAAAACTTGACAACTCAACTGCGTATAGTGCTCTTGACAACTCAATTGCATATAGTGCTACTCAAATCTAAGTTTATCATAGTCACTATTTCCTTTATTCTTTCTCACCACCAAATTGAACACCATGACAAGGGAATTTTGCAATAAAACCCTAAATTACTTATATGTGTTGTCCAAAAAAAAATTTTATGCACAATTGTGGCCTTGACTAAGCAATTTCAACCACTCACGTGTTTGTCTCCTAATGAGCCTTACATATACAATTAAGATAGCATAAACTTGGCAATTCAACTGCACATCGTGCTACACAAATCTACATTCACCATAATCACTACTTTTATTCTTTCTTCTCAAATTGAACCCATCACAAATGAATTTTGCAACAAAACCCGAATGGTGTGCTTGGAGTTATAATTCATGAACTCTGAGGAATTTTTAATGTATGAGTTATGAGGTGTTCATACAGATTATGCTTAGAAATTTTTAAGTCATAGATTTTGAGTTATTCTCATGCGTTTGCTAAACATCTCAGAACCAATAAATGATATTTTTTTTGAACACCCAAATTTGGTGGTTTTTCATAACTTTATAAAATTTTGAATAATAATACCCTCGTTAACTATTAAAATCCAAACTTAACTTTTCTTAACAAAATCTTATTACTTAAGCTCTATTTGGTAAATTTACGTTTACTAGATAATATAACTAAAATATTAATTAAATTAATTCATATTTAATTAATTAATTTATTATGAAATATATTTTATTACATTATTTTTAATTTTATTATTATAATTTAATAATATTTTATTTTTATTGAATTAAAATATTTTTAATAAATAATATAATTTAATAACAGAAATAATTAATTTAATTAATATAAAATATATTTTATTAAATTCAATTATATTCATTAAAAATTAATAAAATTAAATATTTTATTAAAATAAAAATTAGTTATTGTAAACATAATTATATTTTCAAATGAAATTTCAGTTTTCATTTAAAAAAACAAACGATAACAAAAAATAAAAACTAGAAAACACAAATAAAAAATGGCAGTATTGCTAAATGGGCCTTAGAAAACCTATACTTAGTTATATCCTAGATGAGCTCAGGTTCAAAGGGCCTGATTAGGAACGGTAATTAATCACATGTTCAATATATATTAGGGGTGGACACCAGCTCACTAGCCTAAAGAACTCACCCAGCCTAACCCGATATTTGTACAACTTGGATTTGGGAATTTAGCCTATAGGACTAGGTTAGGCCAATTTTTAGCCTGATCTATTTTTGGGCTAGATTTGGATTCTAGCATCATAGCCTAATCTGCCTCGATATGGCGCGATATTAATAAGTGAGTCAACCAAAAATCCCAGACCCCTCCTCCACACATAAACCGTAGTCTTGCTCTTGCTCTTCCTTTCTTCCCCCACAAACCCCAAACACTCAACTACTCTTTCTCTCTTTCCTGACAAACCCTAGCCCAAACATCTTTATCTCGACAAACCCTAGCCTAAACACTCAGTCGCCCTTCCTCTCTTCTCAGTCTGTAATACAAACTTTATATCTCTCACTCTCACTCTCTTCTTGGTCTCTTTTCTTCATCTTTTCGACTTTTGTTTTTCTCTCTTCTTTCTTCTTCGTCTCACTCTCTTTTCTCAGTTTCTCTGACTATCTCTTCTTGAAACTCTCTAATGTTATATGTGAATTAGCATTAGATCTCTTTAGCCAGTTATGTGTAGGTCATTAATTTTAAAACATGATAAGAAAAAAAAAGGAATTAGTAAAAACCTAATTCTCTTTCTTTCTTTCTTTCTTTCTTTCTTTTTTTTGGTGAATTCATGACCTATCATTCTTATATGTTTCCTGTCATTCTAATAGATCTTTGTTTAATACAGCAGCTTAACATGGCAACTGAAAGTAATTTTTTGTTATTCTTAGCTATTTTATACAATGAATAGGTTATTGATTGTTTTTGTATGATTTTTTTTAATGTTTTAATGCTTCATCTTTCGATCCAATAAACGGGCTTTGGTTTTAATTTTTCAGTATTAGACGAACTTGGATTCACAGTTTTCAGACCGATATTGGGTCGGGTTTCGCTTGGGTCCAATACTTAAGGATTCAACCTGAATCTGCCCGACCCAACCTATCTCATGTCAACCCCTAATATATATACATAAACCGATTGTCCTTTCAGATGTTAAATAAATATCAATCAAATAAAAAGGCACAATTTTTGCTCATCCTTTTCTTCGACAATTCGTAATTCGTTACCACATGATGGCACATAAACTGAGAAACCCATTTGATCAACACAAATGCAGTGAATAAAAAACAAAAAGAGGGCTAAATTTGACATTTTTTTGTCTACTTTTATCCCAATTTTACTTTCAAATGGAATTTATTTATCCAGGTAATTAGGACCTGGCTTTTTATTTAATTGTAATGTGCTCTTTGCATCAGTTAAAGGTTCACACGTCGATTTTTTAACGGTCTAATTGTCCATTTTTGATGGATTAAAAGCCAATGTAACTGACTAAATGAGTAAATTGGAATTGAACAAAATATCAGACATTTATTCATCGTTACAAAAAAACTTTACATTTTGAAATAAAATTTTAAGTGAACCCCACAAGAGAAATGACATTAAAAAAAAAAACAAATGAACAAACAAAAAGACAAAATTATCGTGCTTTTGTGTTCGGTACGATATGATGGCACATAAACATCCAAATGATGGCACATAAACACTGCAGTGGATTAAAGAACACGTGTAAATTTTATTTGGGTAAATTACATTTAGATCCCCTAAACATTAGCAAAATTACACATGGATCCTCTTGACATTTCAAAATTACATTGACTCCCTTATTTTGAAACGTTTGTAACACTTATCCCCTTCCGTTAGTGTGCCGTTAGAATTTCTGTTAAAATGATGACGTCAGCAAAAAAAAAATTTCAATATATCAAGTTTACCCTTCATATATAAATGGACAAAAATAACCTTTTCCACATTTAAAATTTACACACACACACACATATACATATAACTCAAATCAAACTTCAAAGAGAAAAAAGGATTTCACCAGCACTTCTGAAATCAATTGAACAATCAAGGCTTGCCCTAATTGTCTTCTTGGAAAACT
Source organism: Vitellaria paradoxa (assembly GCA_019916065.1). NCBI lineage: Eukaryota > Viridiplantae > Streptophyta > Magnoliopsida > Ericales > Sapotaceae > Vitellaria > Vitellaria paradoxa. The sequence goes on from CM034238.1 coordinate 37,397,070, forward strand.
ATGCTTCTTCCTCTTGGTGCTTGGATGAACTCGCCAAAATCATTTTTTTTTTCTCTGAAAGGTTCTGAAACAATTGGTTTACTGCATGTGTTCTGATGTTGTCGTCTTCGTTACCAGAAACACCCACGAGGACACGAAAAAAGGAGGGCAGAAAACCCCAAGCACACACAAATATATATATATATATATATGTATGCATATGTTATTAATACATAGAAGTGGGTATTTTGGTTAGGTCTCCACCCAATCCTTCCGTCTCCACCCAATCCTTCCATCTCCAGAAGTTAGTACCTGGGCGGATTAGTACCTGGCTGGTTGGGTCTCCACCAAATAATGGAAATTTCAAAGAAACCCATTAGAGGAAAACCGAAATTAGTACCTGTGCAGATTCACCCATTTTCCTAAAATCCCTTGTTAAGCTTCTCTCTCTCTCTCTCTCAGTGTAATTTACCCCATATATATATATATATAAGCTAATGGAGGATCTCCACTGCCATGGCTTCCGCTTCCGCTTCCGCTTCCGCCTTCCCATGGCTTGGTGGAGGAGATTAGGGAAATTGAGCCTGGCCGAGTTGGATGAAAAGATTACCTGAGTTTGATATCGAAACTCGCCGGCCATGGTGTCGGAAAATCCGTCATCAACAAAGTCCTCAGATGTGCCAGATCTGAAGGTGAGCAGATTTGAAGAAGCCGAAATTCAGGTCTAGGTCCGGTTCATCTCCTTCGAAATCAACGGGTTCTTCACGTGGTCTCCTTCGAAATCTGGGTCCGGTTCATCTCCTTCGAAATCAACGGATTCTTCACGTGGTCTCCTTCGAAATCAACAAAATCTTCACGTGGTAAAATGGGTTCAAAACCGAAATCACAATCCGGGTCATTTTACATATTTCTGTTATCTGTTAATCTTCGAAACAGATTCTTCCGAAATAGATTTTGTGATTTTGTGAAGATTACCAGATTCTTCCGAAACAGATTATCACGTGAAGATTTTGTAAAATGAAGATTACTAGATAACGATCCTTCGAAATCACGATCTGGGTTCGAAGCCGAAACAGATTCTTCTGATAATCTTCAGTGCCTGCGCTGGAGATTTTACATATTTCTGTTATATATATATATATATATATATGTATATATATTACAGATTGTTTATATGTGCATATATTTTTATTATGTTTTATTTGTAATTAATTAATTGAGGGTAAATTTATCTTTTTAATAAATTTTTAACGAAGTTAGTGACAAAGTTAACAGAAGAATTTAAGTGTTACAAACATTTCAAAATAAGGGAGGTCAATGTAATTTTGAAATATCGAGGGGATTTATATATAATTTCGCTAATGTTCAAGGGATCTAGATGTAATTTACCCATTTTATTTTATCGTTCCAGCTTTGGTCAAAATCCTATTTCAGGACTTGATCTATTTTTGGCGATAGTTAAGGGTCTTATTTTTTATTTAATTACAAGAAGTTCCACTCAGCAGTTAAATATTCATGTGTCAAATTTTTACAGGGTCTATCTGTCATTTTTTGACAGACTAAAAGTCATTCAACCGACGAGAGAGCAAATTATAACTCAATAAAATCTCAAACCATTAGTAAGATTTTAGATAAAACTTAGGAGATAAAATAAAATTTTTGAAACAAATAAATGGGTAAATTATATAAATTAGCTCTATAATTTACATTAAATCACATTTTAATCCCTATAATTTTAATTATAATAATCAATCATGTAATTATGCTTTTGTTTCATTTTGGTCCTAATTCCATTAAATTTATTAACAAAAAATGTCACGTATTAATAGTATAGGACGGGCAAGTAGTATTTTTTTGTTAATTTTCTTAATTTTTATAAAGATAAATATTAAAGTAAAACTTAACTATAATTATATGAAGTTGACTATTACAATTAGAACTATAGAAATAGAGTTGATCATTATAATTGAAACAGTAAGAATTAAAATGACATCCACTTTAGAGTACATAGATGAATTTTGTAATTTTACCCTTAGATAAAAACATCAATTGCTAATTAACTTTGTTTCCATGCTTGGCTCTGTAATCTCTCCTCCTCTTTACCCTATAACCTCCACTGCCATTTCTTTCTCCGCTCCCTCCATAACTAGCCTTGTACTCACTCCACAGCTCGTCAACTAGTCTCCCCAGCAGATCATCAAAGTACCCAACGCTAAAATCATCTCTCATCTTCTTGTTCAACGCAGCCACAAACCCAGGCTAAGCCCCTCATAGTACTCCAGAAATCGAGCCGTGAAATCGTATCCCTGGTCCCACCTCTCCCCCATTCCAGGTTCCGCGAAATCCCGAGGATTGTACCCCGCCTTCAATACTGTGTAATCCATAATCCCTTCCACGAGCCCGGCCGGGTTCCGGCCATCCCTGTTCCGCTGCCAAACAGGACTTCCCGGTCTGTCAATAAGTGTTGATAGGATCAGGAAAGGTTGCTTCATGCACAACCAAGGTAGAAGATTATACGGAACCAATAGTATAGGCCATGTACTATGATTTGCCCCAGTCATAGCCCTAAATAGGCTAAATCCAACTACAGCCAAGTTAAGGCATACATTGCACTATCAGCAGCAAAATCATGGTGTCTGTGATCAAAATCCTTCCACGCTAGAGAGTCTACTACATGGAATTACTTTTTGTCTTCCTCACTGTTCTCGACATGTCATCTCATCAATTTAGAAATCTTAGATGACATAAAAAGTCTCGTCAGCCTTGCTTTAAGTGGGAAATAGTGCACTTACCTTGCAGCCACAAGCTTACTACGATTTGAAACACCCAAAGTGTTCTGAGAATCCTGGCGACCCTCGACATCCTTCCACCTCAAACTCTGACACATGGTACACGTATCGGGGTGGACTTTCTCATTCTAAAACAATACACAACTGCTTGGACATGCATCCAGAATGCCATTTATAAATCCCTGATTCTCAGTTAGATTGCGAGCTTGATAGTACGAATCAGGAAGCTTTACTCCTGTTGGTAAAACTCTGTGTAACAACTGCAGTAGCATGTCAAATGATGTATCCGACCACTGATTTAACGCCTTCAAATGTAACAGCTCGATGATGAATGATAATTTACTAAAACCTGGCATCTAGGATACAATTTTGTCTGGGCATCGTCGAGTATTTCAAAATATCTTAAGGCTTTGTCATCCGTGCTCGAGCGGGAATTACTCGCACCAGTTAGATCAGTATCACAGCCTCTCTTTTCAAGTGTCAATCCACACGCAATATTAGCCAGCATTGCGAGTATTGGATCAACCTCCTCCATAGCCTTAGCCTTTACTTCATTAGTTTCCTCCTGACAAGAGGGGGCATACTCTTCTCAATGGAGAGTCTAATACTTATACTACTTCAAGAACCCATTACAAATCACATGTTTCTTGACGGGCTCCCATGTATAGTAATATCAGTTCACGCACTCTCTATAGGAATAGTTAATATACTCACTGGAAAACCCATTAGTGAATGTGATGAATTGATTAATCCTTTCCATATATTCCGTAGACATTCTATTCAGCAAATCAATCCAACTCTTGTCCATCTTGTTGACTATTTCTATGGAGTCCCGAAATGAAGACGAACAATTACCCTAAAGGATTGTGCAATATGCAAAATGCCTAGTCTTAAACTTCACCTTCTTACTATAGGGTGGTTGATTCTATCCCATCAAGAATACACAATCCAACTTGCACTCAACAACTCGATGCCTTTATCCCCTAATAAGCAAAATTTTGACAGTATGTCTGCGTGATTCTCCAAGTACTCGACACAGACACAACATTAGTCGTACTTTGTGCATGCACCCGGAGAACAGCAAGACGTCACTGAAACTCCATCTAACATCAAACATTGCATGAGTAGTTGAAGATAAGATGGATAATTGCATTCCCAAACTGTCTGAATTGGACAATTCAAGAATTGCATACATCAATCCTCGCATATTCATAAAAAATGACGAACTTGGTCGAAGACCTAATCCATCGCCTAAGGATGACCAAACACGTGGCGTACAAGATTCTCGAATGAGTCTAATTTTACTAATGCTTGTAGATAAATAGAGTAAAAGAGTTATAAGTTTCCTTTTGTTTTCTAACTTAGAATAAAGTAAAAGAGTTCTAAGTTTCTCTTTACTTCCTAACTTAGAATAAATTGGGATTTAGATTGGAGAGATAAGCCCAAGTAATATTATTAGATTGGATTGGGCCAAAGTAATAATTTTGGGCCTACATAATATTATTAATATAATTACCTAATTATAATATTACAATATTATTTACCTAATTTCTTGTTGTATTAATATTGGATTAGGAGTAGGCACAGGTAAGATTAGGGGTCTATGTATTACCTATTAATTTAACTAGTTAATTGTTATTAATTACCTACTTATAATATTATTATTTTACCTAGCTTTCTTACATTACTAATATTTGATTCGACTGAGCCGAAGAAAGATATTTGATTGGGCCCAAGTAAGATTAGATGTTTGTGTATTACCCACTAATTTAACTAATTAAGTATTATTAATTAACTATTATTAAGTACCTAATTATAACATTATAATATTATTATTTTACTTAATTCCCTTATTGTGTTAATACTGGATTGGAGTGGGTTCAAGTAAAATTAGGAGTTTGTATATTACTTATTAATTCAACTAGCTAAATATTATTAATTAACTATTGTTATTACCTAATTATAATATTATAATACTATTATTTTACCTAGTTTTCGTACATTACTAATATTTGATTCGATTAAGCCTGAGAAAGATATTTGATTGGGCTAAGAAAGATATTGAATTGGGCCTAGATAAGATTAGGAGTTTTGTATTACCTAGTAATTTAACTAATTAATATTATTAATTTACTATTATTACTACTTAATTATAATATTATAATATACTTAATTACCTAATAATAATATTATAATATTATTATTTTAATACTATTTTACCTAATTCCCTTATTGTATTAATATTGGATTGGAGTAAGTTCAAGTAGGATTGGGTGTTTGTGTATTACCTTTTAATTTAACTAATTAAATATTATCAACTAACTATTATTAAGTACCTAATTATAATATTATAATATACTTAATTGCCTAATTATAATATTATTAATTTACCTAATTCCTTATTGTATTAATTTTGGATTGGAGTCGGCCCAAATAAAATTAGAAGTTTGTGTATTACTTATTAATTTAACTAATTAAATCTTATTAATTACCTAATTATAATATTATAATACTTATTGTTTTACCTAATTTTTTACATTACTAATACTTGATTCGATTGAGCCTAAGAAAGATATTTGATTAGGCCCAAGTAAGATATTGGATTGGCCTGGTAAGATAAGGGGTTTATGTATTAATTAGTAATTTAACTAATTAAATATTATTAATTATCTAATTATAATATTATAATATTATTATTTTAGCTAACTAATTTATTATAATATTAATATTTAATTAGATTGGGCCCAAGAAAGATATTAACTTAGGCCCAAGTAAAATTAGGTAGTTGTGTATTAGTCATGAATTTAACTAATTAAATATTATTAATTAGCTATATATTACTAATTAGCTAATTATAATATAGTCATAATATTATTATTTACCTAATTTTCTTATTATTATTACTATTAGATTGGATTGCCCCAAAAAAGATATTGGATCGAGGTCAAGCAAGATTAGGGGTTTGTATATAATTATTAATTTAATTATTACAATTTGAAAAGTTAAAAATCTAACATTTAAATAAATTAACTAAAATAAAAATCTACAACAACAAAAATATACAATACAAAATAAATTAATTAACAACTTAATTAATTAACAGTAAATAAATTAACAAATCCCCTATTTGGTTATTATACCATTAATCAAATCATCATTTAATATTTTAAATAATAATAATATTCTATTAACTGAGTATTACTAATTTAATTTACACTAAATTAATTATATTATCAATATTAACTAAATTAATTATATTAATATTTTATTAACTCAATATTACTGATTTAATATTATTATTATTTACGTAATTTTAGTATTTTTAATATTATTATTTAATATTGTGAAGATCATAATTTAATTTAACTAATTAATGTGACATGATTTAATTTATTTTTTATTATACCATTAATCAATTCATTATTTAATATTTTAAATAATATAATATTTTTAACAATTTAACTAATTTAACATAGCCAGCATGATATTAATCCAACTAATTTAATTTAAACTAAATTAATTATAGTAATTTATAATCCATTATTTAATATTTTGAATAATAATAATATTTTAATAGTTTAACTAATTTAATATAACCGGTACAATATTAATCAAACTAATTTAATTAATCCATAGCAAATTAATTATATTATCAATATTGTAATCCATTATCTAATATTTTAACTAATAATATTTTTATTAACTTAATATTATTAATTTAATATTATTATTTACCTAATCTTAATATTTTTAATATTATTATTTAATATTTTGAATATCATAATTTAATCTAACTAATGCAACATTAATTAATTTATTTGGTTATTAGAGCGAATGCACCAATGGCTAGTTATATTATCTAGTAAATAGTGTATATTTTGGGTTTAGCTAGTAGCTTTTCTTTTTCAAGCCACACCAATGCTAGGCATTTTACCAATTGTCTATTAAAAAATTAGTTTCTCAAAATTTTGTGAAAATACAAAGAGAGAGATCAACGAAGAGAAGTAACCCTGTATAAGGGGAAGAAGCGCGGGAGAGGAGAAAAAATAAACAATTAGATCGCTCGTGAACAGTACCTTGGCAATAGAAACGAGTTACTGTAGCAGGAGAAAAAATACCTTCGGGTTTAGAGAGATTGGTGCAGGGAGTTCTCTCATGTTGGCTAGCAAAAATACCTAAAATGCTTCTTTAGCTCTTCTGCTGCACTTGCTCTTACACCATTAATTACTTTATTTAATTTATAATTATTTTAATCTTTGCTAATAATTATCTATTATCAAAAAATTTATATTTTTAATTAAAATGTTATATAAGACAAAACAAAATAAAAACATGGTTTTTTAATTGATTCTTAATTGCTAAAAAAAAGTAAAAATTAAAAACAATTTCTCACTTTCACTTCCATAATCCTAAAATACAAACCCAACCACAAACTCATCCTATTCACTTCCAATCTCACCCAAAAACATCACCTCAACAACAATAAATACAATATTATCAAATTCCCAACATTTCACTAAAACAAAAAATAAATAAATAATCATATTAAAAATTATATCATCAACTTATAATTAAATACAACAATAGAAAATTTCCCAAAATTTCATTAGCACAACCCAAAAAAAATAGAAATTAAATATATAAAAAAATTACAACTTATATTTTTCCCTAAGTTACATTCACGTGTAATAATAAAAAAATTAAAAAAAGTTCATAAAAGGAAAAAAAAATTATTGATGGGTGTAGATCGATCAAGAGAAACCCAATTCAATAAAAAATCTGTCACCTCTGGAAAAAAAAAATTCCAACACCAAAAAATTTTCAAACATTTCATTAACACAAAAAAAATCTAAAATTAAACAACATATACATATATATTTCTCGATTCCATTCACACACAAAAACAAAAAATTTTAAAAAGTATATATAAAAAAAATATTTGAAGAAGGAATAGAGTTACTTTTTTTCCCAGTTCCATATTCGGCAAAAAAAAAGCCAAAACCTAAAAAAAAAACAAAAAACAAAAACAAAAAAAGAGTGAGTTAGAGAGAGAGATTGAGAACTAGGGAGGGAGAAGAAGGGAGGAGGAGGAAAAAGAGAGGACTTACTTGACGGCAGCAATCAGTAGCGAACGATAGCGCGAGAGAGTTGTGTGTGGGAATAGAAAGTAGGGGGAAAAAGAGAGAGAAGGGGAGGGAAAAGAGAAAAGAAGAGGTTCTGTCTTGAATATAATGGCAGTAAAAGCATTCGCTAAACCAATTGCGCAGATATATTAGCAGTTGCACAAATATTTCTATCGTGAATACTCTAGTTGCAGATAATTGGCAACCCCTAAATTGTGACCGCAAAAAACGGTTACTAATAAACCTTTTACAACCACCAAAAGGCAATTGCCAGACTTTTCAATCTGCCAAAACCTGTATTTCTAGCAGTGAATGCACTTTTTCATTAGTTTTCTTTATTTCACATTACTCTTTTTTATTAAAGTTATTATAGAGTGAGAGAAACTAATGAAAGAGTAAATATTCTTACCCGTTTATATATTTGCTACTCTTGTCTACTTTAAATGCTCTGTGAATATTGGTGTACAAAATTTTCCTTTGAAATTTTCATTACACCTGGTTAGGAAAAGAAAATCCTTTCTTCTTAGTTATTAGTGCTATATGAAGAAAAAGGAAAGATAAAGAGAAAATAAATTATTAACTTGTGCTAATTTTCATATTCAATTAAGTAAAAATCAATTTTCTTTTATAAATGTCTATTTAATTTTTTTTATCATTTTTCTAACCCAAGTCATTGCAAGAAATTAGGAGCAATTGCTAAAAGTCTATTAGCGATTGCTAAAGAATTTTTTACGACTACCAATGCTAGGTCAAAAAATGTCATCATTGATGCCAAGCATTCACGACAGTTTTAGCAACTGTTGAATGACTAATTAGCCAAAAGCATCGTTCAAATTTGGTAACCACCATAAAGCAATCACTAAAAGTCTGGCCTAAGGACTTTTTGCAATTGCTTATAGTGGTCACTAATGCCTCCTCGTGGTCATTAATGATTTTTTTTATTTTTTAAAAATTTTTCACATTCGGTTGTTGTGTTTAGCAGTAATACAAAATTTTATAAAATTTTAATATTAAAACCTTCCACATCTTCCAAAAAATAATCTAACATTAAATTTTGAATTACATTAAACAAATTACAAACATTAATTAATGTACAATATCCAATACAATTCCACACAAAAAAAAAAAAAATGTTGTTCCAAGTGAGCTTTGAATTTTTCAATTGCTTAATCAAACCTAAAAAAAGAAGATTCAAATAAATATTATTTGTCACATCAAAATTATCAATATAAATAAAAGTAAGTAAGACATTTGAAACTCTACAAGTTTAAATCAGTTTTGCGAACTATGAGCACTACAAGTATCAGATTCTTACACCACTGGTTCTCATATCTCACAAATGCCTTAGAAATTATGTGCATTGAGTTTCACGGATATCGAAACCTTTGCTTGGTTTGGAGGTTGAAGGCACTTTCAAAAGTTCTGTGTTTAATTAAAGGGGGAGAAAGAGAGAGAGATAGAGAGAAAGAGAGAGAGAGAGAGAGAGAGAGAGGGGGCAAAAAGTAAAGGAAAGATAGAACCTTGTGTCGAATCTGGAAGAAAGTAGTTGCAGGTTAGCAGCAGTAGTGGTCCGATGGGCGCCGCAGGGAAGAAATGGTGAGGAATGAGAGAAATGAGAGATGCAAATAGAGAGTAGATAAGAGAGAGTCCCAATGGAGGGAAGTTGATTTAAGAAATTTTATTGGAGGCATTAGTGACCGAAATGCAGTTGCTATAAACACATTTAGTGACAATCACTATATAAATGCATATATAAGTATAAGCCTTCAACATTGGTTTAGTTGGGTGTCGAAGAAAAAATAATAAAATTGACAAAACTATCCTTATTCTAATGCCTGAGTACAAACTAGGTTTGATGGAAGGACCCAATTGCACATTGACCAAAATTATAGAGCTTGGACTGTCAATTAAAATGAGAGAAACTAAAGTAACATTGGGCGTAAACTAGGGGTGATTTTTATACTTTACTAAAAAATAGTGAAGGCAAAAGTTTAATAACAGAGACTAAAAGTAAATTTTTTAAGTAACAAGGATAAAATTAATATAATCTTAGTATAATTTTTCAGGTCAATGAGGTAGTTACCAAACCGGGCCCTTAGTGCATCCCTATGACTGGGAGATATTAAAAGATAAGTCTCAAGTCATGAATCACTACAAGAAAAGGAACATTTGTCAACCACTTTTTTCCTGACCAAATGAATTTAGTCTTTAAACAAACCAAGTTGATCATAATAGTAAATTTTTTCTGACCAATTAGATTTAAAAATTACATTTTAGCAACCAAAATAATTTTGAAAGAGAAATAGTCACTTTCCAACCAATTGATCACCAAAATTTTGAATAATTTCACTTTTATCAAAAAATAAAAATTTAAAAATCAGTTGGTAAAATTTTTATTTTTCTAACCAATAAATTTGGTCATAAAAGTAAATCATTTGCTAATTAATTGGTCGTTAAAGAAATAAATATTTTATTATTTTTAGTAGTAAAAATAAATATTTTCTTTTCTTTTTAACAACTGAACATTTACCTTTTTCAACCAAATTTTTGTCTGCAAAAGATTTAATGTATATTGAAATTTTGCCTTTACTAGTTATAGATTACCAAGCAATCAAAATAATCTTAAAGTGCCAAAAAATAAAAAAGATTGAACACAAAGATTTTTACGAGAAAACCCTTCGCAGGTAAGGGAGAAAATCTTGAGCCATGAAGATTAAAATTTTTACTATGCACAAATGGTTACAAGGAGGACTATGGTAACACACACAGTCTATTCTTCAAACCCTGCGGCACGATCACCGTGGACACTTTCTCTAACACATGAACAAGAATCTTCACCCAGATTTGATGAAGACCACGCTTACGCCTTCAAACTCTTTGAAGAATCCGTGCACAAAACATTGGATAGTTAAAAACTATTGCGCCTAAGTTGAGAGAGATCAATTATTAGTTCACAAAAAAATGGTTCCTTTCTCACTAGATGTCTTGTAAGACCCTAGAGAAGGTTTCTACTTGTAAAGCACTAAGCAATCTAATTTTACATAAAATTATATTGTTTCTTGTTTTCAAAATCTTTTAAGAAACTTTTCAACCTCCCTGAACATTAGGAAACTTTCCATAAAATATTTCCAACCTTATTAAGTATTAGGAGACTTTGCAAAAATCTTTAAACTTATACTTTTGACTCCTTAACCAAATGCCTAAAAATATAATTTTGGAATTATTATTTTATTCACTAGTTTCCCAATTATAAAAATAAACCTAACAATCTCCCCTTTGGCAATTTTGTGACAAAACAATCCTATATACAATCTTAAAAAAATTACAACATTTCCCAGATTTAAACTAATCAAGCTAAACTTCCTCTCGATGTGTAAACTTGTGAACTCCCTTAATCAATGTTCCCATAAGCCTATACATCATTTAAACAAAACACTTTTGAAAAGTATTAAGTTTATAATAATATAATAAATTATTTTCCCATTTTTATCACAAAATTGGCAAGCATGAAATCAAGACAATAATAAATGAGAAAGTAGTGATGGAACATGAATCAATAAAGATAAGGGGAATGGGGAGAAATACGCAACAACTAATTAAAAGCATGCAAACTAACTAAAATTAAGATCTAAAAATTGAACTTCTCAAGTCAAGTACCTTAGTCTATTTTTGAACATGCTATGATCAAGTCTATACCTTAAGAACATCATATTGAAAGAATTCATAGAATTAACAACGTTCATGTCATGAGTTGTTCGCATAAGGCAAGAAGTGAAAAATGTTAGAGATGTGTGTGATTAAGTATCATATGACATGTAAATTATTCACTCGGTCATACTCCATGACCGACCCTGAAATGTGTTGGGTTCTACCTCTCAAGTGCAAGAGGGTGGTCGTAGTCTTACGGTGAGAACCAAGGTCATCTCCATAGGGAGGGCTTTATTAAAAGCTCCAAACTTATTCTCTTAGTTAGTAGGTGAACCTAACTTAACCTAAACTAAATTTGGATTATGGGAATGCTTAGTATGGGTTTGGTTGAGGATGGTGAAGTGAAGGAATTAAACTAAAACAAAAGCATTAGAAATAATATTAACTAAAACAATCTTGACTACAAGCCAAATCGGTATTGGGGTGGCAATGGTTCTCTCAAATACATTAATAACTCAACTCAACAAATGCACATGCGTTGTTGGGTCGGAAGATGTTCTTTAAAATTGATTTGTGGAAACCTCAAAGTAAGTAAAGGCTTTTGAAAGTAATTTTAGGTTCACCAGGACATTGAATCAAACACCTAGTGTGCACAAGTGCAACCAAGCTTTGATTATAACACAAGTGAGCCAATTTTGTAGGGAAGCCTATATTTTGGTTTTAGAAAATAAGTTCTAAGTCACCAAGCCATTGAATCAAACGCTTGATATGCACGAGTAAGAACTTGTTACCAAGTGAAGATTGTAACACGGGTAACTTGATTTCATAGGAAAACCTAATTTGAGTTTTGGAAAATAAGACTGACTCACCGGGACATTGAACCGAACACTTGGTGTGCACAAGTGAAAACTTGCAACCAAGTACAGTTGTAACACAGGCGAGCAGGTTTCGAAAGAACCCTAAATTTACCAAGAGATTTCAATTGAAAGCCAAAAAATTTGTTTTCGTGAAAGCCATTTACATCTGATTAAACCATAACTAACCAAAATATTTTCAATGGCTTGAAGCCAAGAATAAAACTAACCTACGAGTATAAGGAAAATCTAAACTAACAACACACAATAATATATTAAAGAAGAACAAGTGCAAGGAAAAGTAAATCAACACAATGACGAAATAAAACGAACAAAGAAAGTGCGTTGAAATTAAACTTACAAGTATTGAAGTACAACTAATCCGGAAATGAAGACTTGAAAGCTTAAAACCCTAACCCTAATCTAAACTAAACTAAGGAAAGAGAGAAAGGAGAAAAGAGGGAAAAAAACTTTTTGATAAGATCTGACATGCCTAAATTATAGACAACAAAATTTTAAGGGCAAAAGCGTCAATTCAAATATTAAAGTTAGCTGAAAAGTCCAACTCACCGCACAGAGGGCCGCCCATGATGGATGTGGGGCACCCATAGTTGGTGTTCCCAACTGTTTGATGAATTGCCCCTGTGAGTCGACTTTCCCACACAAATTGGCTCTCGGTGGGCGCCCATCTGATGAATAGTGGGGTGCCCATGACACCTATGAGATGCCCATGGTCAAGGTGGGGCGCCCGTCTGCAACCACAGTGAATAGTACTTCTTTGATAGATTTCTGTCCCTGACTTTCGATGTGATTTTGACCCTCAAGATGATCGATTTGGGTTTTGGTTAAAACACGAAAGTTGTAGCCCTTCAAGTCTTGTTTCTAACCCAAAAAGAATTGCACCACTTCGAGTTGTGAGGAAAAAGTTATGGTTGGAAACTGAGAGAGTGTTGAGCTAGAACTTCAACTACACACCACTTCAACCATTTTGCACTTTGAACCACTTCCTTCTCCTTGGCACCCATGGTAGTCGATCTTATGCCTTGGGATGGCTCTTGTGAAGTTGAAGATGTCTTGGGAGTCTTTGGACTTTCTTTATTCTGGCTTACCTTGACTTCTCCTCACATGCACCCTTGGTATCATTTAGGCCTAAAGCACCATATTATAGTACCTAAAATACACAAACACCAAGAATGCATGGAAATGAGATAATTACGCTAACACATTGCCAATAATAAGTATAAATGCATAATTAGCATGCTCAATATATATATATAATTGTACAATAATGCATGCTAATCACTCCAATGCATCCCTTATAGTCTTCGTGCACTATTAAATTGCAATTGAGATGAAGATTAAAATCCTTGAACTTTTCAACTAACTTCTCCCAATTCTGCAATTCTTAACTTTTTTCTCTATGATTTTTCAATTTAGCATATACAATCACCGCCAAGCCCCTTTTACAAATGCATGTGATCATAACTGCAACCAATCAAAATCTTTTCTTTTTGTTTTTGGCTTGACATATACATATACAATTACATTAATTAATCAACCTTGCAAAATATTTGCTCTAGATTTTTATTGTAACACTAAAGATTAATTAATTTACAGCTTTGACAAGGTAGTTTTTTAATCTACTAGGATTTTTGATTAATTTTTTTGATAGTTTTATTGGACATGGAATATTTCTAATATTGCTTACAAAAATGTTGAAGATGCAATGCATGGTTTTTTTATTTTAATAGTGAAGATTAAATATAATTTTGAAATAATAAAAATAATAAATAAATAATAAATATAATTGAAATACATCAAACTTTTAGCCACGAAAGACTTGTCGTAATTTAGGGGCTGTTTGGAGCTCCAACCAAGTTTAAAAAATTACAAAAAAACTTTGAAAGTTTCAATTTTTTCAAACTATAAAAAATTTCAACTTTTTCAAAAAATTTGTCAAAATCCATTGGATCAAACAATTATAATGCGTTCTAATGAATTTTGGCAAATTTTTAAAAAAGTTGGACTGATATTTGTACCAAAAAATTCTACAAAAGTCCAAAAGTTTTCAAAGTTCTCTTTTAAAATTTCACTGCGTGTCACTTTATATAATTTTTAACAACTGTATATCAAATCAACTACAAACATCTAACAATCATTTTAAAATAAATTTTTATACTCCATCTTTCAAAAAATTTCACTTTTATTAACTTTTAATTTTATTTTTGCTTAACATTCCAAACGACCTCTAAATATTGTCACAATAATAAATATAAATTCTAATAAGAATATCAAGGTGTCGTAGAATTCTAATTACAACAACGATGTCAATTTCTTCGTTGAAATTAATGAAAACTATAGTTTTTTCAAAGATTTTTTTATTATACCGTGAAAAATATACTCCATAATTATGCAATCAATTTTTTTTTGGTTAATAAATGCTACTCAATTTACAATTAATGTCATCATCTTCACTTTTATGACGGACTTGTGCATCGGGTAACGAGTGATAAATAATCATAAAAGCTTTTTAATACAATTTTTTTTTTTAGTTTTTTTTGTACAAATGGTTTTAATTTTTTTGTTAATTAGTGTTACATTTGCACCCAACTTTTACACTCCATGTTTACGTCCTGTCAATTTATACTAACCGCTACCCGTAATGACTAGTGCATTTAGTTCACAATCATCATCACAGTTGCAAAAACGTCGCTTTTACTTTTTTCCCCTATTTACGGGCCAAAACGACGTTATTTTTACAATTGTGATCATTTTGAACTAAATGCACTAGTCACTGCGAGTAGTGACCAATTTAAAGTAGTGGCGTGTAAACATAAATGTAAAAGTTAGGTGTAACATTGCTATTTTTTGCAACTATTCTTTTCATCGTCAAAAGTTAAATTTCTTGTGGTGGCACAGCCAGTGTCAAAAAGATATGCCTTTTCATCCACTTTTACGGAGTCGACGTTGTTGTAGAAGAGGTCTTGCAACAACAAAACAAAAGCTTGATGCCCGGATGATAAAAACATAACACCCCTCATTCTTATTACTTTTTCATATGACTAAAAGTGAAAATAAAATTAAAGTTTCTTTTAAAACACATGCACCAAAAAATAAAAATAAAAATAAACTAGTCTAAAGGCCATTTGCCAAAAATAAATTTGATTTTCATAGAAACGATGAATAATCGTTGTTCATACCCTAAAAATAAATATATACACATGTGATTCAGATAATTTACGCAACGTACAGATTCATGCCCTCTCAATTATAATAAAGCACATTCAGTGATTATGATGATATCATCATCATATTATTACAAAAGAAGCAGCAGTGACTTCAAGAACTACTGGGTTTTCCCGAGAGTGACCTAAAAAACCCAATCATGCTATCATAAACATCTCTCTTTGCACTCACACTCAGAAGAAAGTCTACGTGACCGTAGTTCTCGAGATAAAGCAATTCTGGTTTGGACTTCAATTCCTTGAGAGTGTGCACCAAATCCGTCGTGTCTGCCAATGCATCATTTCCCCCGCAGGCCATCCACAGCGGCAATGATTTGGGTATACGGCTGAGATCAAATTTTGGGGGCCTAAATTGGCCGTATATCATCAGGTTTCTCAAGAATCCGTAATCATACTTTGCAAAGGTACCTTTACGGATCACTGTCAAAAAGTTTAAGAGACAATCAGAAAGATTCATAAAGTAGGAAGCGCGCACAAATAAACGGAACACCCGCAAAACTGGGGAGAATAGTGACATTGAGATCAGAGGCCATTTGATTAAAATTAATTCAATGATACAGATGCATTTATGTTTTTTTTTTGAATTTTAATCTGACAACACTCCCGACCTTAAGTTCCCAAGTTGACATTGTTTTCGATATCAACCCCCAAATCTATGTAACCTACTCTTTGTTAAACCAAACTGAAAAACAAAAAAAAAATAATAATAATAAAATAAAGTTGACCAACCCCTAATGCCGCAGTTCCTTTTCACCAGCCATTCATAAAAGTAAATTAAAAATTTATAGCAAAGAAAATCTATCTTATCAGTACTTCTTGAGAGAAGTTACAAGTTTTGACGAGCTGAGCTAACTCAATCTACACCAATACGAATAGATTCTAAAAAAACTATATCCCATTAGCTATTAAAAATATGAGCAACTATTTAATACAGCCACTGACCCACTGATGCACAAACAATCATAACTAATGCACTATAATTCAATATATCCAGAAGACTTAAAAATTTTTAGAAGGAAGTTTGGGATCACTGCAAGGTAAGCAATTATCTTTAGAGTCGGACATTCTTTGAGGCTTCTAGATCTGGGAAAAACTCACTACTTCCAGTTTTTCACTTCAGTCTTATTGCATCCTGCTCTTTTTGCAGTTGCCAAAAATATTATGAGACAAGGAACAAAAATAATAATAACAATAATAAAGAATAGATGGTGTTGAAAAATGAAATGGAATTAGTTGGAATGCACACCATCATGCCTTAACGGTTAAATTAGCTTGATACAATTAGTTAGGATACTCATATTGACCTGTTTAATTAGAGTTATTAAGGGCACATCAAGAAGTAATGATTGTACTAATATTATAATTGTACACTCTTTTTGAAATATGAAATTTAGGTATCTTAATTTATATTTGATTCTTGGTTAGTTTAGCAAATATGAAATTATATATCCTAATAGTATTTATTATACAAATCAATGTGTTTATATGTATGAAATATAAATTTTTAATTACTAATCGTGCCGTGTAATTCGACCCCTTTAATTAACAGGTTATATGTGTCGTATAATTTAACATGTTTATTAAACAAATTACATTTATCATGTCATGCAACCTGTTTAACAAACATGATGTGTTAAGAGTTTAACACTATGACACATTTAATTACTTGGTTAGGTCAGGGTTAGACTTATTTGTGTCATGACTGTTTACAACAAGACTCGTTTAGACACATAAACTGAATTAACCACCTTGGGTCTTTTCCTATTTAAGTGTTAAAAAAAAGGAAAAAAAAAACACTCTGGGTCTTTTCCACCCTCTAACCATCAATAAAGTGTAAGCTGATGCCTTGCTTTTCCACTCTCAACAAGTGCCATCTCCTTTCTATAGCTCAAACAACTTGAAACTTCATCCTCAAATCCCTCACATAAGACCCCTATAAATTATTGAAGGATTCGGCTTGTTTCAGCACTCACTCAGAGATTGTGTTATCTCTATCAGAACATAGTCTCCTAACATAATAGAGTTCCCCCACCGACTTCTACACCATCAAGTGGCACACTAGTCAAGGGTGTGCAATCAAAATGGTTCAAGCCCTGAAACCCATCCCATTCTCTCATTCCTCCCTCCAAATAAGTTATTCCTTCTAACATCCCATCCCCTCTCCTTTCCCAATAATTCTGAGTCACCCTACTTCAACAAATTGTCTCCATCTCCCCTCACCACCCTATTCGAACACAAAAGAAGTAGAAGAAAGAACAATCCTTGTTTCAAATACTGCCCACCTATGAAGAGGAGGATACACACTTTTATAGAGGGCTGGTATTGCAATATGATAAGGGCTCTTAGACTTCTAATTCAATGTGATGAGCTTCATTACCACATTTAGTCAAGCCCTTGTAAATCCTAACTTTACCATTAGCTATTACTGTTGGCCCAACAACTTGCGAAATACCCCCAGCCCAACATCTACCACTTCCTTTCCTAGCCCACCTCTATTCTTCTGGTTAGCCAATGACCCAAATAAATTTTGGGCCCAAATGATTGGGCCATCTTCACCTTGCACCCAAGTCTGGGTCCAAATTTTCTTCGATCCAACTCCCATCTCCAACCTGACCCAAATTCAGTGGAATTCTTTGGAGCCACATGGTTAACATCCATTGAATTCAAAATCCCAATGCCCCTCTCTAGCTAGAAGAGAGGGGCTGTAGTAGAAGGTTACTACAGCCACTGCAATAACCCCAAAACAATACGTTTCGGCGTTTTTCATTCAAAATGACGCTGCTCCACTTAAGTCCCATATTCGCTATGAATTAATGTATTCGAATATGTATTCAAATGCATATTCAAATATGAGAACTTAAGGAACAGTTTTTTGAAGAGAAAAAACACCAAAACGGCGTCATTTGGAGTTACTACAGTGCTGCAGTAAACCCCTTACTATAGCCCCCCGCGTCCCCAACCTTTGTGCCAATCTTCACATGCTTTCTGGCACCTTTCTACACACGCATACACCTTATTCGGATCTAACAATCTTTACATGAACTCCTCCAAGTGGCTTCAATTTGATAAACAACTAAAGAGGAATTTCATAGCCAAAATCCCCAAAAATCACCTTCATCTTGGCTAGAATTGTCTCCATTGCCTTTGATGCGAAGTCCAGCCCATTTAAACTAAGTTCTCTCCCTCGCTCAACATCCATGGCCATGAACCCCCACACAACTCCCCTATATCCTCAAGGATCTTATCATCCCAAAGATGGAGAGGAAATGCATCAGACTTACCCAAACTTCATTCGACTCCCACCCGATCTTGCACAACACCCACACTTATTCCACCACTCTAAGAATATTCGTAGACCCTTGAAACATCCCTACAACTCACAAACCTTCCTCGTAAGTTCTATTAAAGGGAAAATGAATGGAAACCACAACCGTCCCAGCAATGTAGGCAAAGTCCAAGAAAGGTAGGAACACATCCACAAATTCAAGCATCTAAACCTCCAATTGATCAAATCGAGTAATGACACTAAACTCCAGCTACTTGCAACACCTCCCCTTGAATCGTCAGGCCATCAGTGCTCTGCTGCCTCCCACCAAATTCCCATTTTTGGGTTTCTCCTCCCCTTACTAGCTTCCTTAACAACCTAGCCACCCAATCAATTTCCTTGCAAGCAAATATGAGTCTTTTTTGTAAACCTTTTCTCTTCATGATTTGAGCTCCATCCAAAGTGTTACCTTCTACTATATCAATTGTTGTCGCATCTCTTTGGAATATCTTTTTTGCCAGAAAATTTTGCCCCATATTTTCGATCATTTGTAACTGTATGAATGGAAATACTGCAGAATCTCCTACTTACAAAAGCATCATCATTAGCAACAAGCATTCAATAGCAACAACTGAAGTAAGTAGTTTTGAATTATGTAACTTGATTAAATGAGAAACGATGAAAGTGCATATTCAAGCAGAACTAAGCAAGGGGAAAGCATGCCAAAAGAAAGTAGAACATATTACTCTGGAAAAGATGATTCATATTCTTTTCAATGTGGCATGAGGTTCATATTCAAGATAGAAATCAATTCGGGAGACATTAATACAACAGTTTGGCCCTACAAAGTGAATGAGTTTCCTTAATCATAATTGAAAAATATGATTAGTATAAAAGAATGAAAACAAGAAAGGTAAATGGACAAAGTATAAGATAGCATCACCAAATATAAATTGAGCACTTTCTGTCATTGCCAATTTCTTGAAAAGCAGATCACTGACAGACCATATTTTCAATAAATATATTTTCCTACCACAAGTATTGAGCAGAGCCACACTAATTATGCATTACATTGATGGTTCCATGATGCAATACAAACTCACAATTGCAGAAAAATATAATTGAACACTCACCTAAAACGTTACTATGAAGTCCTTAATAAGTAGAATAGCTTGTTCGATGAGGATCTAGTGATAAAAAAAAACTAATGTTATTTATTAACTATTCTAAAGGCTAATAATTGAGATATACTTGTTTCATGGAACAGGCAAAAATTAATATGGTACGTGCCTGTTAAAACTCCGTCTAGCTTTATGACAAAGAATGGTATGAAAATTTTGTGCATTCCAAAATAACTTTCCAATGTTTCTTCATATTTCCACGGGGCTCCTTTTTTCAACAAAGTAGACAAGAATGCATGTTTATTGATCTCGATAGGATATGAACTGCTCATGTAATTAACATGACCCTCAAAATAGGGCTTTTTTTCTATATATTTAGATGAAATTTGATGACTTTTTGTCATATAGGGCCAAATATCGGTTAACAATGCGTAGGGACTTGAGAGGTGGGATCTTATCATGTTGTTATAAATCTAAATTTTGAAGAAATAAATTTTCAATTTACTAATCACCACTATTCCCAACATCTAGACCACCACAATTGCCCATGAATGGCCTCCAGAAACCACTGCTATATTGACATAACCTGCAGCAGCAATTCTGAATCAACTAGACCTTTTCTTTCGGGGTGACAAGGAACCTTCCCAAGGAATGGCCATTAAACCCACCCTTATAGAATAAATCCTGAGCTCGCGAACCACCCCACAAGATCCATGAATTGAACAAGCATAGGCAAAGCCTGTGGGTGGCCTTGAGGGGGAGAAACTTTATGTAGTTTCAAACCCACAACAACGTTAACTCCTTTACTATAATCAATCCAAACATAATACATTTAACAATAAGGAAAGCCTCAGCCACTTAAATCATTCCTTGAGATTCCAGTGCCCAATAATTGACTCGACTGAATCTTTCAGTTTCATAATCCTAGAAATTAATCCAAGCGACTAGGAGCAATGCACCGGCATTAGCATGTATCCAATGTTCTATAAAATACAAACAACCTTGGTAAGGTAGAACTGTTACCCACCACTTAATTAATTCATTAATTCAAAATTCATACTACAATTAACTGAGACTTCTAAACAATCAGACCAACCATACCAGAGAGTTAGAAAATTGGTTCATTAATGCTACGTTTGGAACAAGGACTTGTGGAGGAAAAATTGAAGGGAAACTAAAATTATTAACTAGTGCAATTTTTTTTAATACTTAATCAAGTAAAAGTTAAATTTTTTTTTTTATAAACATCTATTCATTTTAGTCTCATTTTTCTAATTCAAAAAAAAATGAAATAAATTTAAAATTTTCACCTCAGTTTGCATTGCTAGCATTTTCCTTCACTTTTCCTTGCTTCCACAAATCCATGTTCTAAAGATAGCCTAAAGCACTCAAATTTATCAAGATTTAAGATTCTCAATTTCATTATTGGGTTACACCAGAGAGACAAGAAGAAAAAAAAAAAAATTCTTCTAGTAATGTAAAATAAGTATAAAAAAGTATTTCTCAACAAACATGGTTATTTGTCTATTAAATGCCATCTGATTTGCAAATGCATAAAGGAGGGTAAATAAGAAGAACCTGTGACGGAGGTCAGGACGTCACCACAGTCTACATACCCATCACATAACACTCCCAAGATTTCACTGCCAACATCATAATTACATTATAGGATAATATAATAAAATTAGAAAACTAAAGACTGGAAAACCTTGAGTCTGAATAAGGAAAACATGAAGTTAAAAGACCTTTTAAAATTAAGTTGATAAATGCCCAATGCACGAACCACCTATCCAAAGGAAATTAATGTACTAGTATTACTAGAAATCCTTTTCACACAGTAATATTTCCACATCAAAATGCTTAAGTCACCTGGTCAAGATGCATCCCAACCATTGTAAGAACAAGTGGAGCACTGACATGTTTTAAGTAGGATATGGGAGCAAGAAGGGCTGCTCCCTACCATTTTTATTATGTCCAGCTCAGTGAAAGTAGCCAGAGACATATTGTCCCCTGCAAAGAAAGCATTGAACTAGATAATAAATGGGAGGAACCCAAAGGCAAATTGCTGGAAATAAAAGCCAAGTTGTGAAGAGAGACAAGACCTGAGAATGTCCAACAATGAAAACTTTGGAGCTGGAAATCAAATTTACATAATGGAGCATTGCTGCAAGGTCATAAAGAGCCAATTCCTCCCAACTCCAATCCCAAAATTCCTAAAACAAAAGTTTGGAAAATAACATTACCATCTCAAGGGAAGAACCAAAAATACAAAAGCATGGGCATAACATGCAAAGGTAAGAAAGAAATTCTGGAAGTGCTTTTTTCAGACTGCCATTCAGTAAAAATACAGTCTTGGATATCAAACGAACCCAGAAAAAGTTTTCGCATATTCGGATAAATATCAGCATGCTATTGTTTTTTCTTTGTATGGCAGATTGTCTATTCATTGTGTGAGTGCTAGAATTTCCAATACAAGGCTGTCTTGATAATCGCTCCACATGATCCTGTCCATTGTCTCCCTCTGCTTTTAGATGCTTTCACTGCTGAACATAATTTCCTATACAAGAGAGAAGTGTTTCTCCTATTATGTTATTCTTGGAAGTTCACTAATTACAACATTAGGAAAAATGAAGGAAAAATATAATTTGTGACAATGGAATTTAATAAAGAAATTAGCCTTCCTTTGTTGTAGGAAGGTTGTGGATCAACCTTAAACCTGACACAAAGAATAAGATTGTGTAAATAATGTTAGTTTCCTCCCTAAATTGAATGGAGGGAACCCAAGGGTTGCTAGCTTTTTCTTTCATTATTCTTGCTTCACAAATGACCAGTTATGGTTCCTTTGGTTTTCTCATTTATGGTTCCTAATTGGTGTATAAATTGGGAACGGTTGTATTTGAGAAACTGTGGCAAAGAGATGTAAGGGTGGCAGGGAATATGAGGGCTAGATGCACCAGTTAGGAGCTTCAAGAAATAGTTTTTTCGGTTGGTTGTGGTGAGTGAGAATAGAGAGTGGGTTATGGGAGTTCGAGTGAGAGGGTGAATTCTCCTACTCTGACTGCAATAAATTTTCTTACAATTAAAAATGTAGGTTCTAAGTGAAATTTAATGTAAAGGTGCAAAGCATAATTTACACTGTAATTTGATTGATAAGATCATATAACAATCAAATAGTCAATTTACTTCCTTACTTCAAAAAGGTGTTGATGGAGGTTTGATTGAAACTTGACAAGAATTGTAGAAATTTTAACCATCACCTTTTGGAAGTGCAAGATCAAAGTGGAATTCGAGGTCAATTGCAAAGCAGCAAATAATTTACCCAAAATGATTTTATTACTTCCATAGAGACCTATAACGTTTAAAATATTATTTGAATTCAGATTACACGAGAAGTAATATGAATATTCATTTCAAACAACTTACCTCTTTTAGTTTATTTGTATGTTTTAGCACTTATCCTTTGTGGGGGATTGGAGTGTGTGGAGTACTCTGATGATCTAGGAATAATGGTCCTTATCGATATCATAATCTGGGAATAATGCCAGTTGTCATCGATGTCATGACCTCACTAGAATTAATGAGACAAGAAATGGGAGCAAGATAAGGAGATAGATAGATCCGGTAGCAAGACCAGGAGATAGATTAGATGGTGGTAGGTGAATGTATTCAATGTAACCCATAAATGTGAGGAAAAGAGAAGGTATATATGGCAATAAGAGATAGGTAATGATTATAGGTTAATAAGGGTTGAATGTGTCAGGAGGACAAATGTCAATGATGCATGGGACCTTGATGGTCAATCGAGGCATTGGGATTCGAGATGGAGGTGACAAATTATCAACTTCAGTCCGAGGTATTGAAAAGTTCAAGGTGTTGGGGCTTGTGATCAAATAGAGGAATATAGTGGTTGGGATTATTAAATATTGGTGCAAGTGCATGAAATGCAAGGGCTTCTCTCTCCTTAGGCTAGTCAAGGTGAGGCCTCGATAGATCCTCTAACTTTAGCCTCCAATCCACTTGTCCTGATGGTCCTGTGAGATAGCAAAGCGATCCCCCTCAAGTCTTGCTCCTAGCTCAAGGGATGGTACTAATGTGATATAGGTGGTTTTTCTAGTCTGAAATGCCCCCTATCGCAAGATACTTAACAACTAGGGTAAGGACTCGCAGGGAAGGGGGTTCAATGCTGTGTATATCCTTGTGAATGAGGGAGGATGCCTACCTTCACGTGGTACATTGCCCCGCGGTTAGGGGTTGTAGCAGTGGTCCACATAGCATTGGAGGTCCCTATGGTACTAGGTCCTCTACATCCTTGAAATAGAATCAATGAATTAGGTGAATGTAGAGTAAGGAAAAGAGCATGTGCATTGCTCATGTCATTTTAGAGAACAAAAATAAGAAAAGGATACTACGTAAATCTAGTTTTATCTAAATGCAATTTATAGAGGCAAATAAAATGATTATGGAATAGAGACAACCTAAGGCTTTTGCTTGCATTCCATGGGTTGTTCAAAAGGCCTGAAGAGAACAAATATACTCAAAACAGTGAAGTGTACTTAAGTATATAGGAAAAGACATAGGATAACCTTATCTTCCTCTGACAAAGATATATGACCATAACTCCATCGCGTCCCACGCACACTTGCAGCCCAAACATCAAAACCGTGATCACAAGGATGTAACCCAGCGATTGATTCACAGAATCCAAAAACCAAGCATCACCGGCCTATTTGAATATTAAAGCCCAAAAATTATCACACAAAAGTTTCTCCAATATAAGGAATATTACATTAGAGAGGTGGGGGAAGTAGATAACAAATTTATTACAAAACAAAGCTCCATAAGTGACAACATGTCTTACATACTTAATTGATAACTCCAAATTTCTTCACAAGGACACATCGATGAAAGCAAAATAAGAATTTTAAGCCAAGAAAACACCAGGGAGGCAGCCCTAGGTTTATACATGCCTTGAAAAATCATATGTAAAATCACTTAAATAGACAACCAATAATCAAGAAAAAAATTCCAACCAAAAGGCAATAAGAAAATTAATCCAACAAAGTTAAATAGACAGTAACTCTTAATCATAAGCTTACTATAGTATAGATCAACCACAAAACCATTCAAACTAAGAAGCAATGACATTTCAAAGAAGGTGTTGTGTTTATGTCAAACAACAATACTCATTGATCACCATCTAACCAAAAGGCAATAAGAAGATTAATACAACAAAGTTAAATAGACAGTAACTCTTAATCATAAGCTTACCATGTTATAGATCAGCCACAAAACCATTCAAACTAAGAAGCAATGACATCTCAAAGAAGTGTTGTTTATGTCAAACAACAATACTCATTGATCACCATCTAACCAAAAGGCAATAAGAAGATTAATACAACAAAGTTAAATAGACAGTAACTCTTAATCATAAGCTTACTATGTTATAGATCAACCACAAAACCATTCAAACTAAGAAACAATGACATTTCAAAGAAGGTGTGTTTATGTCAAAGAACAATACTCATTGATCACCATCTAACCAAAAGGCAATAAGAAGATTAATACAACAAAGTTAAATAGACAGTAACTCTTAATCATAAGCTTACTATGTTATAGATCAACCACAAAACCATTCAAACTAAGAAACAATGACATTTCAAAGAAGGTGTTGTGTTTATGTCAAAGAACAATACTCATTGATCACCATCTAACCAAAAGGCAATAAGAAGATTAATACAACAAAGTTAAATAGACAGTAACTCTTAATCATAAGCTTATTATGTTATAGATCAACCACAAAACCATTCAAACTAAGAAACAATGACATTTCAAAGAAGGTGTTGTATTTATGTCAAACAACAATACTCATTGATCACCCTCTAACCTGTTTTGGATACGTTCAAACATGTCCTGATAGTCCTTTTATTTTATTTTATTTTATTTTTTTATTTTTAGAATTGAAAATGACTCAAAACACTTGGTGAGCTAAGACACGTATAAAATTCGTATTAATACAATAATATCTTAGATGCATTTGAAAGCAACTTGATATAGGAAGAACCAATTTCTTACGTAAAATAAAATAGCCTGTACTTTGAGGCACATGTCCCCTATGATCATCCAATCATAGTTGTAGCAGACACAACCACAACACAATTTTTAGGTTGTTCAATCATTTCATTGTAAGATATGGCTCATTTATTTTGTTCTTCTTTTCTTTTCTTTTCTTTTTTTCTTTTCTTTCTGGTGGGGAGCAGTGCATGATTATTCCTAATGCGCATTTCTTAAAAAAGATAATTAATAAAATCTAAAAATAATCTGTACAGTGGAACATTTTTTCTAGAAAATACTTCAATTACTTGCAAGCCCTTTTAATTTCAACCACGATATGTCCTTTTTTTCTTTCAGGCTTATGGGGCACATCTTCAGTAACTCATCTAGAACTTCAAGGAAGGTTAAAAATTCTTAAATCATCTGCCTATGGAGAGTCATTGAGAAGGTATGGTGAATCCAGACATTAACAATGGGTGGATGTTTACATTATGTGTAGCAGGAGCGTTGTGTATTTGCCTATTTGGGGCTTTTTGAAGTAATATGGCATGGCTATCAATACAAATGATGTGGTTTCTAAATATGTAAGGAATTTAGACTTTGTAATTTTGTGGAAGCCTCAGCTCATCTATTTGATGCAAGAGTAGGAGTTGAAGCAGTGGAGAATTCTTTGACTTGCATTATGGAGTTGAGATGCTAAGAGGAAGGGAGGACAAGTTGGTGTGGAAATTGATAGGTGGTAGATTCCAAATTATGTTGTATTATTCCATCATTTGTAGCAGTGTGGGATCTTCATTTCAGTTGGAAAGTTCTTAGAGGCCAAAGATTCTCGGTAACGTTTTTTTCGATATTTGCATTGCAGTTTTAGGTTTCATTCACACCTCTAATAATTTAGGGAAAAGAAGCATCATTGTCCCTAACAAGTACTACAATTGTAGAAGGTAGAGGAGTTTTAAAGTCCCTCTTGCTTTGTTATAATGTTGTTAGGAACCTCCAAAGCCTACTAAAAATGCCTACTCCAGTGCCTTGACAGTTGATGCACTCATCATTATTAGTTTGTAAAAACTATGTAATTTTATAAAAAGAAAGTCACTCCATAAATGGCACAAAACCCAATATATATATATATATAGCCAACCTATACAAAAATCTTTGTTAGATTTTAGTCTTGTGTTGGCAAATTTCATGTCCAGATAAGATTTATAATTCTATAATTCCTAGCTCAATTAGGATGGTTCACTTTCCAATTTGGAACTGTAATTCTAATATGAATTTGATTTGTAATGATTTAGAAAAATTATATTCCTTAACTATTTAACTATTTAGGAATTAGTTTCCTAATTTGTTCTAAGCCTTTATGCACTTAGACATGGGGTTAACGTGTGTTAGGAGGTTATTGTGTCTTAGGTCTAGACTTGAACAATTGCAACAAAGCCCAACAAATCAGAATAGAATCTGAAGCACCATTGGATAATTGGCCGGCTCTACTGGGAAATGTTGCATACTGCTTTTCTACTCTGGCTCGCTAGAAAATATTGCAAGCGTGTTTTTCTTTATCAAACTTTAAACATATCAAAGTATGGAAGCTTGCTGGCTTCCCTAGCTACCTCACTCCTGTGGATGAAAAAAAAAATAGGAAATTTTTCTTTCAAAATCATGTTTGTGGTTAGATTCCGATTCTCTGTTTCCTAAGGTTTTGATTGGAGCTGAAATGAAAGACCAGACATTCAATATCTTTATTCATCAAGTTCTTAAAGTTCTATCTAATACTTAGCCACATAATAAATTCGTTCATATATGTTGATGATTCGGTGGATTCCAAATTGTGTCGTGAATTCGGTCTTACATGCCATGGACTCGGTTCATGTGATCATCATGGGGATTATTGGTTGTGCTATACTTGACTTGGCACATGGTGGACGTAAGTAATGGTTCTTTGCATAAGATCATGGATCTCAATCTTGTAACTATGGTGGTTGAATTTTCGTAACCAAGTTGATATGGTGGAAGTCTGGGAGAGTTTAGGTGATCATCGCCTTGCCCCAAGATTTTTTCTTGCTAGGGTTTCCTCATAAACATCTTGTGTCTCTTCTTTATTCTTCTATACATGATTGGCTTGATTGGCAACTATGGAATGGACAATTGAAGATACAAAATAGACAATCCCATTTCTTATCCACCTTGACCAATCAAGTTGTAGATAATCCCACACAAAAATCCAATCCACTATAATCCAATCTCTGTTTAATTCTCGAAATAAACAAGTCTAGATAACCCACAAAAAAATTAAATAGACCTACATATATAATGCAATCTAGTATACTAAACTATTATCTATCAAAATGCTATTCTCCAAAGAAACATAGCCATTGGGGTCAAAAATAAAATAATATAAACATGGCACCAAAGGATTAACCAGCCAAAATTTTCTCTCTCAACGTAGAACATCCATGACCCCAACAAGCCGTCATAGCATTACAAAGTAGGCATAACCTAGTTTCACTTCAAACAACAAAACAACATGCTCAAAACACCTCATAACTAGGCAACGGAGAAGAAGAAGAAGAGACTCAACAACTCGGACCATATTCTTCAAGTAAGCACCAATTCACAACAAATTTCGTACAACTTCCCCAGATTTTCCGATGATGGAATAGCTTTTAGGA
Source organism: Vitellaria paradoxa (assembly GCA_019916065.1). Lineage (NCBI taxonomy): Eukaryota > Viridiplantae > Streptophyta > Magnoliopsida > Ericales > Sapotaceae > Vitellaria > Vitellaria paradoxa. The sequence goes on from CM034238.1 coordinate 37,425,811, forward strand.
TGTCATCCATACAAAGGCATCTTCCGAGGCACCTTGCCTTTCCCACATCCCTTTCCTCAATGGAAAAAATAAAAAATAAAAAAAGAATCTCCCCTTGGCCAAATAAAGCACAATACAAGGATTAAACCGAGGAAGATGTACTTGTCAGAATAGATAAAAGTCATACTTCATTTGCTTTCGCCCAAAAAAAAAAAAAAAAAATCCTACAATGGCAATCTATGTACTGCTATGGTGTATTAATTACGGAATAACCATTCCTAGAGGCCTTGGATCATAAATTTCTAGAATTTTTGCTCCTTCCCATTTTTGAAAATTCATCCCAGTATTCTACTTATATCAGGTAATTGTTTGTACAAAACGAAAGGTTATCTTCAATTAATCAGCTATCTTTCCCCCTTGTTACTTCAGGGTTGAACATAAGTGAAGAATCAACTAACATGCAAAACTATCAACATATATACCAAAAACATCATCGACAGTTTATATTCTGTGAACAACAGCGAGAAATTAAGCTCACCATGAAGAGTCCATGTAGGAGCAAACGGGAGGACCTCTTTGTTCTCTCAAGATGTCGGCATGAGAATGAGACACGATGGAGGCCCAATATGTAACCATCCTTTGTCTGCACCTGAAAATTTTGAGAAGATAAATCAAGTAGCCCCCATTTTAATAAACAGACAACCAATAAAATCCTAGAAAATCCTTTTCAATAGCCAATAAAAAAATAATAAATATATATAAGCTAAAGCTTATTTGCATTTATTAAAAGAAATTATAAAATTATTCCATTTTAACTAACTATTCCCATGTATAATTTGAAATAACATAATTATCTTTGTAAATTTTTTTTTTTTTTACAAATTTAACAAACACGCCTAGATATTTTTTGTAAGAACTTAGGTTATGTGATATATGAGAATAAAATAGAATAGAACCGAATAAAAAGTGGAAGTAGAATGCAGGTGGGAATAGAATTATTTGGCTACCAACATGAAAATAATGGGACTAAATAGACATTCAAATTTTCAAATTTTGATTACATATTTTAAAGATAATGAAATAAATGAAATATAATAAAAATTATAGACATTAATTTTTTAAAACTATAAAAATAAAATTTATTTTGGATCACAAATTTGAGTTAAAAAAGGGCCTACAAGTAAAATTGTCATTTTATATTTTAAGTTCGAATTGGGCTAAAAATTTTCCTAACTATTAAGAAATATGTCAATAAATATTTTTTAGTTTTTTAGAATACCTAAAATACAAATTTCACCCAAAAAAGGTCCCAAGGGCAAAATAGTTATTTTATAATCTCAATTCAGATCGCACTAAAATTTATTTAACTATTAAGAAATATTTCAAGAATTTTTTTATCCTTTTAGGCATCTTAAAATGCAAATTTGGACAAAAAATTACCTAGGGATAAAATTATCATTTTACAATTTTAGTTCGAATTGAGATAAAATTTTATTAGTTATTAAGAAATACATCGACAAATATTTTGTAACCTTTTGGGAAGCATAAAATACAAATTTAAGTAAAAAATAAACTTATGGGTAAAATGGTTATTTTACAACTAGAGTTTGGGTCAAATCAAAATTTGCTTAGTTATTAAGTAATATGAAAACTCCGCCTATGTTTTTTCATGGCCGGTCCTAAGCTCGGATAAAGGAGGAGGGTTGTGTTAGGTAGTCGACAGCCAGCGTAAAACTTTGTCGAATTTTTTTTTATGGATTTTATGACACCTAATGAGATTTCGTGGGGGCGTTCCCTACTTAGCGACACGCTGTATGGTCCGAGTATAGTGTTAAACAAGCAAGGACCGCTGCATCGGCGCTCGGGTGCGGTGTTAAATAGGCAAGGGTCCTCGCACTTTCCTGGACGAGTGGGGGGACAAGGAAGCTAGTCCAAAATAGAAGGCTGAGATTAGGTACTTGGAATATTGAGAGCTTAACTGGGAAACTTATGGAAGTGGTGGATACAATGGAAAGGAGAAGAATTGCAATTGCTTGCTTGCAAGAGACTAAGTGAGTGGGACAGAAAGCTAAAGAGATTGAGAGGACTGGGTATAAATTATGGTATACGGGACTTAATAGATCGAGAAATGGGGTCGGCATAGTAGTAAGCAAAGACCTAAAGGAAGATATAGTTAATGTGAAACGCTGTGGAGATAGGATTATTGCAATTAAGTTAGTGTTAGGAGAAGAGATAGTAAACGTAATTAGTGCTTATGCCCCCTAGGTGGGCTTAGGAGATGGACATAAGGAGAAGTTTTGGGAAGACTTGGAATGAATGCTATTAGAGATACCTCAAGGAAAGATGGCCTTCATAGGAGGAGATTTGAATGGTCATATAGGACGCGACATAGATGGATACATAGGAGTACACGGGGATATGGTTACGGTGATAGAAATGAAGAAGGGAAGGATATTTTGGAGTTTACAGTGGCTTATGATCTCATAATGACGAACACCTTTTTTAGGAAGAGAGAGGAACATTTGGTGACTTATAAGAGTGGCTCCTCAAAGACACAGATTGACTTCTTCTTAACTAGGAAAAGAGATCGTGTAGCTTGTAAAGATTGTAAAGTTATACCGGGGCAGAGCTTGACTGCCCAACATAGGTTGTTGGTTATAGATGTGCAGCTTCAAAGGTGGGCTAGAAAAAGAAGTCGTATAGATGCTCAAGACTAAATGGTGGAACTTAAAAGGTGATAAGCAAGCAGCATTCAGGGAACGAGTACGAGAGGAAACATTTGGACGGTAAATGAGAGTGCAAATATTATGTGGGATAAGGTAGTAAAGTGTATTAGGAGGGTAGGGAAAGAAGTCTTAGGAGAATCCAAAGGGAGTGCTCCGGCACAGAAAGAGGCATGGTGGTGGAACGAGGCCGTCCAAGACAAGATAAGAGTTAAAAGAGAGTGTTTTAAATCTTGGCAAAACGACCGAATTGAAGCGAACTTGAAGAGGTATAGAGAAGCTAGAAGAGAAACCAAAAAGGCAGTTAGTGAGGCTAAGGCAAAGACATTTGATGATTTATATAGGCGACTTGACACTAAGGAGGGCGAAAGAGAGATATTCAAGCTTGTTAAATCTAGAGAAAGACGGACCAAGGATTTAAACCAAATTAAATGCATTAAGGATGAGGATGAAAAGCTATTAGTAAAGGAAAAGGAGATAAAGGAGCATTGGAAGAACTACTTCTACAAGTTATTTAACGAAAGCAGTAGTAGTGACATACATTTGGGGCAGTTTACCACTTTTAGGGAAGAATTAAATTTATATTCTATAGGAGAATCAATAGGGAAGAAGTAAAAGAAGTATTAAAAAGGATGAAGAATGGGAAAGCGGTTGGGCCAGATGGTATCCCTATTGAGGTTTGGAGGTGCTTAGGAGAGGATGGTATAAGTTGGTTGACAAAACTTTTTAATGTAGTGCTAAAGAGCAAGAAGATGCCTGATGCATGGAGGAAAAGTATCCTTATACCCATATACAAGAACAAAGGAGATATTCAGAACTGTGCGAACTATCGCGGGATTAAATTGATGATCCATATGATGAAATTATGGGAGAGAGTTATTAAGAGAAGACTAAGAAGGACAACAAACGTTTCAGAGAACCAATTTAGTTTCATGCCTGGAAGATCAACCATGGAGGCTATCTTTCTCTTGAGGAGGTTAATGGAACAGTATAGAGAAGGTCAAAAAGATTTACATATGGTGTTCATCGATTTAGAGAATGCATATGATCGGGTTCCTAGGGAGATCCTATGGAGAGTATTGGAAAAGAAAGGAGCGTGTGTCGCATATATTGAGGCGATAAAGGACATGTATGATAGAGCCATGACATCTATACGGACGACTGGTGGAGAGATTAATGAGTTCCCTATCACGATTGGTTTACATCAAGGCTCAGCGTTAAGCCCATACTTGTTTCCTTTAGTTATGGATGAGATTACAAGACATATTCAAGATGAGGTGCCGTGGTGTATGCTATTTGCAGATGATATTGTTTTAGTAGATGAGACGAGAGAATGAGTGAATGCTAAGCTAGAATTGTGGCAGGATACGTTAGATACAAAAGGGTTTAGGCTAAGCCGATGCAAGACGGAATATATGGAATGTAAGTTTAGTCAAAGTAGGATAACGAGTAGTATAGAAGTAAGTTTAGGCACACAAAAGATTGTAGAGAAAGATAAATTTAGGTACCTTAGATCTATAATGCAACAAGATGGAGGGATTGATACTGATGTAAGCCACAGGATTCAAGTTGGATGGACCAAATGGAGGAGTGCTTCGGGGGTTTTGTGCGATCGAAAAATCCCCCTCAAGGTGAAAGGAAAGTATTATAAGGTAGCGGTTAGACCAGCGCTGCTATATGGATCAGAGTGTTGGGCAGTAAAGCATAATCATGGTCAGAAGATGGCAGTTGCGGAGATAAGAATGCTAAGGTGGATGTGCGGGATTACAAGGAAAGATAGGATTAGGAACGAGGAGATTAGGGGCAAATGAGGAATAGCACCGATTGAAGATAAAATGAGAGAAAACCGATTAAGATGGTTTTGCCATGTTAGAAGGCGTCCAGTAGAGGCACCTGTTAGAAGGTGTGAAAGTATGGAGATTGTCAGGAGTAGGAGAGGTAGAGGAAGACCCAAGAGAAGCTGGAAAGAAACTATTAAACATGACCTGACCTACCTAGATTTATCGGAGGACATATCCCTAAACATATCTAATTGGCATCGACAAATCCATATAGCCGACCCCACCTAGTGGGAAAAAGCTTGGTTTGGTTTGGTTTATTAAGTAATATGAATGAATATATTTCTATTCACATTTTGGAAGCCCAAATTATGAATTTGAAAAAAAAAAATGGATTAAGGGATAAAATAGTTATTTTGTAGCCCGAGTTCGAATCTAATTCAAAAATAAGGTTAAAGGATAAAATGGTCATTTTATAACCCAAGAGAGTAATTGAGAGAAATTTTTTATTACAAATTAGTTGCTTGTTTTTTATTTTTATTTCTTTTCGATTTTTGTATCAAGTTTTAATTATAATGGAATAGCTATTCCATTATTTAAATTGTAGAATGTCTTTTCCCACTTTATGCGGAAATAGTTATTCCCATAAAATAATATTCCAACTTAAATTTTTTGATACCAAATATAAGAATATTCTAAAGTAGGGATGGATTTCATTTTATTTGCACATACCAAATATAGCCTTAGACTTACTTCAATACAAGAGAACAGAAAAAATGTTTTAAAAACTAAAATAAATTTTATTTACATTTTTAAAAGCATATAAAAATATAATTTATCTTCTAACTAAATCAAATAAAAAATTTAACTTATTTCCTTTTTTTTCTAACAAATTTTTGCCATCACGTTCAAGTCGTATAATAGTTTTACATGAACTTCAAAAAAAAAAAAAAAAAGAGAAGAAAAGAAAAGAAACAAACTATCTCAATTGAATATTTTTATAATATAAAACATTAAAAAAAAATCTGGAAGTGAAAATTTTTGTTATAGTAAGATTACTCCTACGCCATAATTGAAGTGATTTAAAATTTAAAAATTGTACGTAGGTTTATAAAACAAAAATCTAAAAATACAAAAATATTTTGATGAGTTGTTTTTCAATATTTTGTTTAAAATAAATATTTTCTGTTGTAAAATAATGTTACTTATAGAATTGTATATATGCTTTGAATTAGACTTTTATACAAGATTATTTATGATATTATAATTATGCAAAATATATAATAAAAAGAGGGTAATTGTGTAAATTCAATTAATAAAAATGCAAAGTAAAGTATAAAATAGAATTAATAAAGTGCAAATAAGTTTACCCATATATATATATATACATATATTTGCACTCATATACTTCTATGTATGAGGGAACATAGTTGGTGAAGTTTAAAAATGACAATTTTTTTTTTATTTTCCATTATTACCATCCATTTTAACTAATTATAATGGTGTGCAGGTAAATTTTAAAAAATCAACTCTATAAAAGTAAAAATCAATATGTTTTCTATTTTGTAAAAAATCAATATGTTTCTATATTCTCTTAAAATTTTCTATTTTGTTAAAATCAATATATATATATATATATATATTTACTTTTATACCCTCGATCACTTACCAAAATTATGTATCTATTTTAGTAATTTCATCACTTAAATTTTATAGAAGATGCTTGGAGTTGAAAAAAAAAATTTTTAAATTATTGTCATGTAATTTATGCAAATAAATTATTTGAATTTTAAATAAATTTGTGAAAATTTATTTATTTTTATAAAACTCTAAACACACCCTAATTACTCTCTAAATATTACTTTTATAACCCTCCGTTATTCAAAATATAAATTCAAAACATCATAATTAATTAATTATTTTCACGGAACAAATTTATAATTATTATTTAATTTTATTTTTATATCACTCAATTATTTTAAAATATTTAACAAACAAAATGATACAAAATATTTAATAAATATTTATTTTTATATTTTAAATTTGACTTTTATATCAACTAATTATGTTAAATTTTATTAATAAAAAAAGTGTTAGGTTTATCAAAATTAACTAAAATTCACTAATTTTTACTGACTTTTTATATTTCTTTTCAATTAAATTTGATCGCATATCATTTTTACATCAAATTTTTATATTTTTATTATACTCTTCTTTTTTTTTCTTTTTTCATCTAAACACAGTTAAAATAGTTCTCATAAACGCGCGTGCGCAGAGATATATATATATATATATATGCCTAAAAAGATGGTTACCAAACATATTGTGAAGATAATCAAAGAACAAAAGACAAATTCAATCAATCAAGTAATGGAGCAACCAATCAAGAACAAGAACTCGGGATGACTAAAAATGACGTACTCACACAGTAGAGATATTCATATCATTTTGTTGGGATAGAGAGAGTGGGAAAGAGCGATTACTTTGTGATCAGAGCAAGAGTAAGGATAGCGTTGGATGACGTCAGCGCATAAACAGTTGACAGCCGGCTTTAGACCGACAATTGAACCTCCGGTGAAGTTATTGGCAGATTCTCCGGCGTTAATCAAGAGAATGAAAAAGACGGCCACTACCGCCGACCTCGCCATCTCCGAGAATGTGAGAGCAGGGAGAGAACGCCGGCAACAGGCAGAGAGAGTTTTTTTTTTCCTTTTTTTTTTTCTTCTTTTTTGAGATGGGCAGAGGGACTAGTTGGAGCTCTTTTACGAATCATTTTATCCACCCCACGAGTATTTCGAGCGTGTCCGGCGCCATTATTATTAATTATTATTATTTTGAACAACAAACTAGTGTTACATTCTGTTCCATTCTATTTGAAAAGTGGGTTTGATGGAATTTGATTTTATTTTATGAGAATTTTTGTTAATTTTTATATTTAAAATTAAAATAAAATTTTATTAGTTAAATTTGATTTCATTTCATAACTAAAATTTTGAGATTTTTATATAAATGAAATATAATCTAAAATAATAAAATTAGAAAAAAATTCATTCTTTTCTTAAGCCACTTAAGTATGTAGATAAATTTACCATTATATATCATATTTACTACAAGTAAATTCCTTTTCAAAACCCGAGAAGGTGGGTCCCTTTTCAGAACTTATAAGCTTTTTGCATTTATTAAAATTATATATTACAATTCTAGTGTTTTTATAGACAAAAAGAACAACGAAGTTGTAGTATTTTGATAATATGGGATAAAGAAACAAAAATTCTGATATAAAGTTTTGACTTGTAAAAAATCTCAGTCATTCGTTGAAAAATAAAACTCAATCTCAACTTTTAGATTTTAATTAGTAATAGTGACATTTTTTAAACGTGTTGTATTTTATTACATAGATATGGTTAACTTTATTAATTTAAATTTAAAATTTAAATTTAAAAAAAATCACTCTGCAAAGATTAATTTTATTCAAATATTTTTAAAAATAAAAAAATAGAGCGATGATATAATTTTTAACCGATTTTATAAAAATAACTCACATAAAAATATTATTATTATTATTATTAATCATATGCACTTTATAAAATAAAACAAATATAGTTAATATAGCTAATCTAAATTTAAAATTTGAATTTAAAAAACTAACTACTTCGGAACCTAATTAATATTTAATATTTTTTTTCTACCTTTAAATTTAAAAAATAGTACAAGTTGTTATAAGAATAACCTAATTATTTTTTAAACTTTTTTATTTGTGTTTTTTAATTCAATTCCATTTTTATTTATATTTTTAATTAAATTACTAATATAATTAAAATATATAAATTTAACAACTATATTAAATTTTTAAGCAAATGGGTCTCCTTTTGAAATCCATGAGCAAGTAAATTTCTTTTCGGAACCCAAGAAAGTGGGTTAATTTTAAGAATCCATGAGTTTTTTACGTTTATTAAAATCATATGTTACAATTCTAGTATTCTTATAGGTAAAAAGAAAAATGAAGTTGTAGTATTTTGGTGATATAGGACAAAGAAACACAAGTTTTGAGAGGAAGTTTTAATTTGTAAAAAATCTCAGCCATTCGTTAAAAAATAAAAATCAATCTCAGTCGTTCAATCTTAGTTTGTAAGAGGGATATTTTCAAAAACCGTCCTGTTGTATTATATAGATATTTTCTATTTTCTATTAACATTATCAAATTTGATATTTCTCGAAAATTAATTTAATTCTTAAATTTAAACATGTGTTTCAATTTTTTAAACACAAAATTTTATTTATCAAATCAAATCAATTTAATTTAGTTCTTTATTTAAAATCAAATTAATTCTAAGAAATGAATATTTTCAAAATGAGTGCAATAATAAAATTTAATTAACAAAATACTCTATTGTGGCAAATTACTAATCATTACAAAATTATATTATTACAAGGCAATTTTAAAAATAAATATTTTAAACAAATTACATTTTAAAAATGTGAATGTGAATTTCCTAAAATCGTATTATGGAATATAACTTTTAAAATCACATTATAAAAATGTAATTTTAAAATTATATATCAAAATGTAATTCTACCAGTAATTATTCCCATCTTGCTATCTATTTTACCCTTTTGCTTGCATATCAAACAAAATTATAATCAAATCAACATACTATCACTAGCCAAAATTAATAAGGATAAGAAATATCCAACAAAAATATCATTCAAACTTATATATCCAATAATCATCAAAACAATGTATATCTAAGAAAAATATCATCAACATCATATATTTGGAAAAGTTTGGGCTTAATATATGTATAGATACAAAAGCAATAATGTGCGCACACACTACATCCAACGAGGCCTAAAAAGTTTAATGGATCCATAACTAGATTTTGTTTCTTTTTTTTTATAACACGTCGAGATTTTTATTCCTGTATTCTATGGTTGAATGGGTGGCTATTGTGGTTTTGGGTCTCACTGTTATTGTAGCTAAGTTGATAAAAATCCCTTAACCAGTTGACACGCCCTTTTCCTAGCATAATGCTTTCCAATAAAAATGGCCTGCAGCTACCCACCGTTACATTAGTAACTAATACGGAGACAATAGGAGTTATAGGATTGACTAGCGATGCCGTCAATTATGTATATGCCTCAAGATTAGTGTTCATGACTATGATGTTGTCGTCAATCAAGGTAAGCATTGGTGATGTAATGACAGCAGTAGATGAGGTGACAACTAACATTGTAAATAACTCAAATGATATATTGTTTGCAGAGCTAATATTCATTCATATATGGTGTGGAAATATCTGATGTCAATGTACGCTTGGGTGATGTGGAGATCCCGCATTGGCTGATGTGGATGGCTCGCACCTACTGATACGTATGGGCCTGCACCTGTATCTCTAGCATCCATAATGCCTCTCTCAAGAAGTTCGTGTTCTTTACTAAGAGCGACGTAGCCCTCTGAATGGTGGACGACGACAAATAAATCTTCATATTCTCACAATATAATATGTCCATTACTAGTTGATTCAATCTTACCACTATGTCAACTTGCAAAAAATATTGTAACACTCCGGACTTGGTATTAATTTAAACTTATGGTTTTAGTATATTTTGAAAGGGATATTATGTTAATTTAGTGGAATGGATCATTAATGGTACATTAAAGTTGATAACTTTGAAAAAGATAAGCCAAACACCTTATGGCTGGCATTTTAGCCAAGTGCAGCAAAAAGGGCACCTTGGGCGCACAAGGCATGGGCGCCCAAGGTCTTGGACGCACAAGTCATGGGCACCCACCTGAGAAGGGTTTGGGCGCCAAAGGAACAGTAGACTTGACAAGCAAGGGTTGCTCTGCATTTTTTCAGCCGAGCCACACACCTATGAGCACTACTGGAAAATGAGATATTAGTAGCGGTCGCTAAAAATGGAAAAGCGATCGCTAAAAGTAATAGCGATGGCTTAGCGACCGCCTGCAGGAGGTTGCATTTGAGTCGTCGCTAAAAAGTATTAACGACCATCGAAGCAGTCGCTATGTTTTTTGTGACAATGGCTGCGACCGCTTGGGGAAAGACGTCAGACAATTAGCGACCGCTACAAGTGGTCACTAATAGCTAGTAGCAGTCGCTGTTTATTTGGCACAAAAACTCTTCAGATGGCGCCAGGTGGCGCGAACTTGTTGCGACCGCAGGTAGCGGTCGCTAATAGACTAAAAGTGGTCGCAATTACTTACCGGAAAAAACCATGCCATTTGGCGCGAAGGTATTAGCGACCCTTTTGGTGTATTAGCGACTGCTTTGAGCGGTTGCTAATACATAGTTTAATATTTTTTTATAAAAGAATCTCAATAATTTATTATAATAAAATGTCAATAATTTTTTTACAAATCGAATTATTTAAATTATCTATTTAATAATTATTTATTATTTATTTATAAAAATTTATTTATTTATAATAATTATTTATTTAATAGTTGCTAATTATTTATAATAACTATTATATTTTATTATTTATGTATAAATATTTATATTAAATTAAATTATATTATATTATATTTTATTAATTTGCACATGGAACTCAAGAATTTTTTCATAAAATCAATTAAAAAAACAAACATGGCTCCTAATTATGATTATATATACAAACACAATATCAAATTAGATTACAATTAAAACAAAATTTTATTATATGTAAATGTTCAAAATACAAAAACTAAAATATATATAAATGTACTGATCAAAATATATACAAATGGATCCTAATCATCCTAATCCAGTCCAAGAGGGCCATCTGCCATCGTCCAGGTCCTACAATGGAATAATAACGAAATTATAAAACGATAAAAAGACATGAATATATAAATTTATAAAATTTTAAAGAGTAATAGTAACGAAAAATAAAATTTTTAACCTGAGGAGGAGGAGGTGGATGGCTCTGACTCTAAGAGAGGCGCCTCTCCATCTCAGCCATCATCTCGGCCCGAAGTGATGCCTCTCGTGCGTCTATCTCAGCTCGAAAGGTCTGGAGCAAATCTTTGTCGCAACGTCTGGCCTGAGAAGATGACTCTGCTCATGTGACAGATCGGTGTAGAATACCCGCGGCCTGCGTAAGCGTGTATCCATGACCATCGTGCCAGACAATGGAGAAAAATATCTCATCCCTCCTCTCCTCTAACTCCCTCTTATCCGACGGCAGCTCGTCTAGACGTGCATTAAACTGCGCCTAATGCAAACAAGCCGAAATAGAAAAAACAAGATAAGTAACTATAATATCTAAAGCAAAATTACATTATATGTTCATTAGACAAAATATTAAAATTAGTTACCTGTATGGCCTGAACCTCTGGTGAATCAGTTGTCGAGTCGCCAACCACATGGACATCCGATCTGTCCTCAGGCCCTTATCTGTCCTCTGTTGAAAGGTAAATTATATGTGAATAATTTACTATCATTTAATATGAAAATAAAAAAGTCGCTATTGGCGTGGTAAGCTAATGTTTTTACTTCGTGGCGAACCTGAGAAAAGTGTCGAGTCCCCTCCTTGTGGCCCGGGCCCTGCAATCCTCGATGTCGCAAGTTCCTCTGGGCCTCCGCCTATTTTAAGTTTGTCTCGATTAGTTTTTGTAATTTACGCTTTATAACGTCAAAACTTAAGGAAAAAAAATCAACTCGCAGTCTACTCACCTATGCCTCGGGACTCGACTAATACCTGACGAGCTCAGCCCACTGGTGGGGAAGAACGCCCGATGGGACCCGTTGGAGGATGTCAAGGTCATTCTCATGACCCTTCCAGTATTTATCTTTAATCTTATTTTTATGATCCTTCCACATCTTCCGACACTTGGCAAACATAACGTCCCGGAAGTCTGGAGGAACATCAACTACATTGGCCTAAAAATGACAAATTGTAGAATATTATTTATGTTACAAGTTTCAGCACATAAACCGCGTACAATTAGAATATAAAATTTTCATACCTGTACCTCAGTCCATAGACCCTCAAACGTAGAATCTGGGAAACGATCCCACTCGAGGGTGGTCGACGGGAATCTAATCGGATTCCGAACCAAATGTCCGAGCTATGAAATCAGAGGCCGTCCATCCTTCCCCACCGGATGGGGCGTGTCATCCCATTGAATGGTCATCCACTGAGATCCGCAGTTCCACTGCGGCAATCCCTTCGAGGGCCTTCTGCCGGACCCCAAAAGCCTGCTCAAAGTGGGAGAATCTGTTTCAAACAAATTGTTACGCGATAAGTCTAAACATAATATAGCTACTATTGTTGGATAAGATAAATTCTGAAACTGATGAACTTTACCTACATCTGTATAGTCAATCACTGAAGGACGTGTGGACATAGGGGGTGAAGGTGGGACAACATCTACTGAGCTACTCCTGGCACAGGATAGTCCGAGGCGCTCAGCCATCGTCCTAGGACCAGTCCTCTTCCTAGAGCGTCCGAACATGGCTCCCTAACTGTTTACAATTTAAATTTATTACAATTTCAAATACAAAGAAAAATCAATTTAAAATCTACTTTGTTCGGATAAAAAAGTACACAACCGTCAGCCTATAATTCTTTAAGCTCTTCAATCAATGGTTGCATATAAATGTCTATTTTATCCCCGGGACCTTTAGGTCCATCAATCAATGTCGATATAATGACAAAAGGTTGCCTCATGCATAGCCAATGTGGAAGATTATATGGAACTAACAGTATAGGCCACGTACTGTAAGTTGCCCCAGTCATGCCTGAAAATGGGTTATATCCATCAGCAACCAAATCAAGCCACACACTGCGAGAATCGGCAGCAAATTCAGGGTGTCTTTGATCAAAATCCTTCCACGCCGGAGAGTTTGCTAGATGAGATAAGTTCCCGTCCTCCCTGCTGTTCTCGGCATGCCATGTCATTAGTTTAGAGATCTTGGATGACATGAAAAATCTCTTCAGTCATGGCTTAAGGGGGAAGTAGCACACTTGCTTTGCAGCCACAAGCTTACCACGGTTTGAAATACCCAAACAATTCTGCCGAGTTTGGATAGTACCGACATTCTTCCACCTCGAAACCCCACACACTGTACACGTATCAAGGTTGCCATTCTCATTCCGAAACAACATGTAACTATTGGGACATGCATCCAGAGTCTCGTATGTGAATCCCAAATTCTCAGTTAACTTGCGTGCCTGGTAGTACGAATCAGCAAGCTTAGCTCCCGTTGGTAAAACCCTACGGAGCAACTGCAGTAGCATGTCAAATGATATATCCGACCAGTGATTCAATGCCTTCAAATGTAACAGTTCAACGATGAATGACAATTTACTGAATTCCTGATATCCAGGGTATAATTCTGTCTGCGCATCATCGAGTACTTCAAAATATCTCAAGGACTCATCATCCGGACCCGAGAGGGGACTAGTTCCACCCGTCAGATTAATACCAGCACCGCTGTCTTCATGTGTCAATCCACATGCGATAGCAGCTAGCATCGCGAGCATTGGATCAGCTTCATCTGTAGCCTCGGCCTCCACCTCAACGGTTTCTTCCAGACGAGAGGCAATATACTCTCCCTGACAACCCGTGTATAGTAATACCGGTTAGCACACTTTCTATAGGGACAACTAATGTACTCACTAGGAAACCTACTGGTGAACACAATAAACTGATTAATCCCCTCCATATACTCCAGGGACATCCTATTCAGCAAATCAATCCAACTCTTATCCATCTCGCTTAAAGTGTCTGTGGAGTCCCAAAAGGATAAAATGTCATTACTATAAAAAGTAGTGCGATATGCAAAACACCTAGTCTTACACTTTACCTCCTCATTATAGGGTGGTTGGTCCTATCCCACTCGAGAATGCATGATCCAACTTGCACTCAACAATTCAATGCCTTTGTCCCCTAATTAGATAAAATTTCGGCAGCATGTCCGCGTGGTTCCCCAAGTACACGACACACAGACGACATCAATCGTACCCTGTGTATGCACCCGGAGAACAACAGGACGTCAACCGAAACTTCATCTAACATAGGACAGTACATGAGTTGTTGAAGGCAGGATAGATAATTACATTCCCAAACTGTCCAAACTGGACAATTTAAGAATCGTGTACGTCAATCTCCGCACATTCATCGGAAGGACAACGAACCTGGTCAAAGACCTAATCCGTTGCCTAAGGATGACCAAATGGGTGGCATACGAAATTCTCAAACGGGTCTAAGTTTCACTAATGTATGCAAATGAATAAAATAAAGCAGTTCTCAATGTATGTTTGTTTTCTAACTTAGAATAAAGTATTTACAAAGATATTAGATTTGGCCCAGGTAAGATTAGGGGTTTACTTTTAATTAGTAATTGAACTAATTAAATATTATTAATTAACTACTGCTGCTTGTCTAATTAATTACTATATTATTCGGTAAATTACCTAGAAATAATATTATAATATTATTATTTGACCTAATTTACTTATCGTATTCGTATTGGATTGGATTGGGCGCAAGAAAGATATTGGATTTGGCCCAGGCAAGATTAGGGGTTTACTTTTAATTATATTATCAATATTCTAATTCGTTATTTAATATTTTAACTAATATTAATATTTAATGAACCTAAAAATTATAATTTAATATTATTATTTACCTAATCTTTCTATTTTTAGTATTATTGTTTAATTCAAAATATATAAATTAACAACAAATATTACGATATTAATATTTTTTAGTTTTATTGTTTCCTATTTATCCTACTTTTTATTTAATATTTTTCATAATATTACTAGATTATATTATCTTATTAGAACTTAATTTTAATTTATATTTTTAATGAACCTACAAGTTATAATTTAATATTAATATTTACTTAATCTTAATATTTTTAATACTATTGTCTAATATTATAAATATCATAATATAATTTAATTTCCCTAAAATAACGTTCATTAATTTAATTAATTTTGGTATGGTAATAACATTAATTAATCTCCTTAACGTAATGTTAATTAATTTTAATATCATAAAATAATTTAATTTCAATATTAAGGTGACGTTAATTAATATTATTTTTCATGATTGTTTTAGTAAATAATAATAATATATTTAAATTATTTAATAAATTATATTATCTTATTAGAACTTAATTTTAATTTATATTTTTAGTGAACCAATAAATTTTAATTTTATATTAATATTTAATTAATTCTCATATTTTTAATATTATTGTCTAACATTATAAATATCATAATATAATTTAATTTCCTTAAGATAAGTTAATGTATTATAACTTAATTTTAATTTATATATTTAATGAACCTACAAGTTATAATTTAATATTAATATTTACTTAATTTTCATATTTTTAATATTATTGTTTAACATTATAAATATCATAATATAATTTAATTTCCATAAGGTAAGTTAATCAATTTATTTTTAAAAATTATACATTTATGTATTTATAATTCCAAATATTTTACTTTAATATTGTTCATATTTAAAATTAATTTCTTAATTGTTTAATCATTACTTCAAAAGCAAATCATATTAAATATTATTTTTCATGTTTTTATATTTTTAAATATGATAATTATTTCACTCAATGATAATAATATATATAATTTAATAAAGTAAAATTATTTAATAAATTATATTTTCTTATAAAGAGCTAATTTCAATTCACAGTTACCGAAATTTAATTAATTTTGGTAACGTAATAATATTAATTAATCTCCTTAACGTAATGTTAATTAATTTTAATATCATAATATAATTAATTTATTTTAAAAATTTATAATATAATTTAATTTCATTAAGGTCACGTTAATTAATATTTTTCATGATTGTTTTAATAAATGATAATAATATATACAAATTATTTAATAAATTATATTATCTTATTGGAACTTAATTTTAATTTATATTTTTAATGAAGCTATAAGTTTTAATTTAATATTAATATTTACTTAATTTTCATATTTTTAATATTATTGTCTAACATTATAAATATCATAATATAATTTAATTTCCTTAAGGTATGTTAATCAATTTATTTTTAGAAATTATACATTTATGTATTTATAATTCCAAATATCTTACTTTAATATTGTTCATATTTAAAATTAATTTCTTAATTTTTTAATCATTACTTGAAAAGCAAATCATATTAAATATTATTTTTCATATTTTTATATTTTCAAATTAAAAAAATTAAGCACTCACTCTTTTATTATTTTGATAATTATTTCACTCAATGATAATAATATATATAATTTATTAAATAAATTGATTTAATAAATTATATTTTCTTACAAAGAGCTAATTTCAATTCACATTTTTAAATTTAAAAAAATAAGCATTCACTCTTTTGTAATTTCAAAAAATTATATTTCAATCAATATATTTTTATTTTTTTAATACTGATTTTTAATACTTAATTTTATTATTTTTAATACCTACTTTAAATATTTAAATTTATAAATAATTTTAAGCTTAATTTAATAAAACATTCGCTCCGTTCATCAAAATTACATTTCTCTTTTTAAAACTATGTTCATAATTATTTTAACCAATATTTTGTCGCCTTTCACTCATACTTAATTAAATTCATTTTTATAGTTAGTTTAATAAATGATAATAAAAGATATAAATTGACAAAAAAGTCAAATCTTTATTTAGTCTAATTAATTTTTTTTAAATTTAAATCTTTATTTAGTCTCCTAAAGTTATATGACATCTCCTAAAATTTCCTTGAATTCGAAGCTTTTCAAAAAGAATAGTTATTTATCACTTTTTAAGTTTTTCAAAATTCAAACTATATTAAAAAAATTAAAAAAGTAAGGTATATGTGGTAATTCTAAAAAATCTCCATTAAAGTAATATTTTAATTTAAATTTATTTCAAATTTTTCTCTCCAAAAATATTTCCTATTCACTAAATTTTTCTTCTAAAATCTCTTTTTTTTTTTCCTCCAACATACCAAATTTTATAAAATAAATTTAAAAAATAGAAAAATTAAAAAAAACAGCAAATAAAAAAATAGCAAAAAAAACCGCAAAAAAAACAGCAAATTAAAAAAAATTTGACAGTAAAAAAAACAGCAATATACATAAAAAAAACATTACACAATAAAAAAAATTGACAGCAACATTGCAACAATATTACAATCCACAACCAACAATTCAAAAAAAAATCCCAATCAACAGCATATATATGAAATAAACAAATTAATGAGTAACTAAAATTAAAAAAAAATAATAATATATTCATCAAACCCCAACCACAAAAACAAAAAAAAATTATTTACATTAATCCAATAATAAACATGAAAAATACAGAAAATAAAAAAAATTCAAACTAAAAAAAAACAAAACAAAACCTGGTGTAGTGGTGGTCAACCTCCAAAAAAACTCTAATACACAAAAAAAAATTAGTGTGCAAGAGAGAGAGAGCAAGAGAGAGAGAGAAAGATAGAAATAGAGAGAGAGAGAGAGCTGGAGAATGAGAGCATTACCAGCCGGCCGGCGACAGCGGCAAGGGTGGTTCCGGCGACGGCAGCGGGGAGAAAAGAGAGGCAGGGGGAGAGAGGAGAGAGCGCGGGGGAGGGAGAGGAAAAAGAGAGGGGCGTTCTGCCTGATATAATCAGAATATTAGCGACCGCTTGTAGCTGTCGCTAATGCGGTCGCTATAAGAGTATTGGCGATACCTTGCTACATCGAATTGGCGACGGCAGTTACAGCGACCACCCAAAGCAGTCGCTAATACTCTTATAGCGACCGCCTGAAGCGGTCGCCTGAGTTTTCGACTCGCCGATTGGCCAATCTTTAGTAGTGGAGCCTATATCTAGCCTAGGGGTGATGTAAGGGTCTAAAATCTACTGTTTGGGGCTTAAAATATTGGTTAAATATATATATTTATGTATTTATGATGCAAGAGACAGAGATATATATTGTTTGGAGAGAAAGAAATTGGGAAAGAAGCAAAAGAGAAGAAGGAAGAAGAAACAAAGAGAACCGGGAAGGATTTGTATGGTAAGTGTTTCTAACCTCAACCAAAATCAAATTAACCTTGCAAGGATGCAATTAAGCACTCAAGAAATGTATCTATGTGATTTATTTGTTGTTTAGATCAAAGGGTGAAGAGATCAAACCAAATCAAAGTTGGGAGTTTGAAATCAGGAAGAACCCTTCTCTTGTACTTCATCTTTATTCAACTTGAGGTAGGGATTTTATGCTCATTCTTGCATATATGATGTGTAACAAGATCTAGAGCAATATTTGGGTAACCATTGCAAGATTTGATTTCATTTATGGAAGAAAATGAGGGTTATACATACATGTATAGGTAGAGAGAGAGATAAGGATGTTTGATCTATAACTTGGCCCATAGTCAATGAAAACTCAAATGGTTGGTTTCCTTTAATGCTTATAAGACTTGTGGAGATGTTAAGAACATGAAAGTTTAGGTATTTTTACTTTAACTTGGTCATTTTGTGGTCCTAAGGGTGAAAAACCATGAAACTAGAAAACAGGGTATGAGACCCGTAACTTGGACCAAGCTGTGGGCGCCCGAGGGAGACACAGTTGGGTGCCCAGCTCCTTGGGCGCACAAGGTGTGGGTGCCCAAGCCCCTTAGGCACATGGCTGAGTGTTAGCTTGGGCGCCCACCTACCCTAGGTCATTCTCCTAACTTTGCTTAGTTTGGCCTCCTACCTTAGGCTTATGAAAGAGTTGGTAACATGTTTTCACATGAAACTTTTACTTGATTGATTGCATGGATTTAAAAAGGGAAATGTGTTCTAAAAAGTGATTAAGGATTTGTTATCTTATGCTAATGGGATTTAACTTGTAATGATGAATGAATGTTTCCTTGAACGAAATGAATTGGAAGATTACTTTGAGATAAAAGTCTTAATTGAGTAGAATTGTGATTATGTCTTGATGTAAACTAAACGATGAGGTATATGAACATGTGATTGATTAAATAAAATGTGAATTGATAAAGAGACTCAAATTCATAATGATGATAAATGTTGAATGTTTAATAAGGTTTGTTAAATGTTAATATGAGATGAATCTATGATGAACCGAAAAGTGAATATATGATTGAAAGAGATTGAAATGTGAACTTTTGTTAATAAGTGATGGAAATTAAATGAGGCTTGGGTTAAATGAAATGAAAAGATGAAATTAGTTGTATTCCATGATGGAATGGAATGTGATTATGCGTGTAGGGAAAGTTTATTGTGATTAAAGAATATTGAATGTGATGAATGATCGGTTGTGTGCCGGGGACTGTGGTGGGGTGAGATTACCCTCAGGTTGAAAGACCTGGAACCTGCGTAGGGTTTAGTGTCAATGCTAGTGGGTTAGTAGCCCATAACATTGTGTGTGTGTATGGGTTACCTGTGGCCCTGGACTGTGATCCTAAACGATGGTGTTCGATTTATTGTTTCCGTTGGATCTGGACCCATAAAAGACGGTGTTGTGTATACATCCAACCCCCGATGACTTGTGCGATTATGGCAATGTGATTGAATGATGAATAATGTGATATACGTTGAATATGTGATAATGTGATGTATGTTGCATATGTGATAATGTGATATGGAATGTGGTTGGATACAAAGTAGGGAAATATAATAATGAAGAATAATTGGAATTGAATACAACACTATGATGTTATTGAATGACGATAAATATTGTAAATATGGTTATGTGGTCGATTATGATTAGATATCAAAGAGATAATTGAAATTTGATTTGAACCAATAAATGAAATTTCAAAGATTAAGTATTTAATTAGAATTGAATCCTTCTTATGATATGGTTGTGTGAAAATGTATATATTCTAAATTGGTTATGTAGTTATGTTGATAAACTGTTGTGGCTCTAAAACATATTGAGATAACTAGATACATCATGAATAGCATGCATGTTTGGAATACATTTCATATATGTTTGCTTGAGGCATCGTGTGCATAAGTGGACCCGGGCTCACGTCCCTACAGATTTGGATACAGGAACAGGTCATATCAATCAGGTGGGCTGATGGGGTTGAATTAGGAGTGCTTATGCATGAGCCATTCTAAACTCAGCAAAACTTTTGGTTACTTCGTTTTGTTTTATTTGAAATTGTAATATTGTACATTGAGGACTTATTCGATTTGGTTGTAAGGGCCCTAAGGCCTAAGTTATGTATTAATGAGAGGAACGTTAGAAGTTTATGACTTGACTATAGCCAAGGTTAAATTTGTGTTATCTCATCTTATGTTTTGTGTAACGACCCGCATCCATATAGTATAATATTGTTCGCTTTGGGCTTGGTAAGCTACTTCCCAAGAGGTCACCCATCCTAGTACTGCTCCCACTGGAGCACGCTTAACCCTGAAGTTCCTACTGAACCCAGTGCCCTCACGGATTTAAAACACGTTGTGCTATATTGATATCGAATATTACATATATTTCACTTCCTTTCACGACCGAGGCGATGTCGGATGGGAGGCATTGCTTTTCTGCTTCACCTCTTGCTTCACTCTCTCGCAGGCAGAGTCTCTTATGGGCAGGTCCCTCACAATCCTCCCCCCTTACAGGGCACGCGTCCTCGCGTGGCCTCCTGTTTCACTCTCCCGTAGGCAGAGTCACTCACAGGCAGGTCCCCTACACGTGGGGCCCACGCGTGATCCCACACTTATAGCTAGGTATTGGCTCTGATACCATTTGTAACGACCCGCATCCATATAGTACAATATTATCCGCTTTGGGCTTAGTAAACTACTTCCCAAGAGGTCACCCATCCTAGTACTGCTCCCACTGGAGTACGCTTAACCCTGGAGTTCCCACTGAACCCAGTGCCCTCACGGCTTTAAAACGCGTTGTACTATATTGATATCGAATATTACATATATGCCACTTCCTTCCACGACAGAGGCGATGTGGGATGGGAGGCATTGCTTCTCTGCTTCACCTCCTGCTTCACTCTCCCGCAAGAAGAGTCCCTCACGGGCAGGTCCTTCACAGTCCCTCACAATCCTCCCATTTACAGGGCACGCGTCCATTTGTAACGACCCGCGTCCATTTGTAACGACCCGCATCCATATAGTACAATATTGTCTGCTTTGGGCTTGGTAAACTACTTCCCAGGAGGTCACCCGTCCTAGTACTACTCCCACTAGAGCACGCTTAACCCTGGAGTTTCTACTGAACCCAGTGCCCTCACAGATTTAAAACGCGTTGTACTATATTGATATTGAATATTACATATATGCCACTTCCTTTCACGACCCAGGCGATGTGGGATGGGAGGCATTGCTTCTCTGCTTCACCTCTTGCTTCACTCTCCCGCAGGTAGAGTCTCTTACGGGCAGGTCCCTCACAGTCCCTCACATTTTGGGCTCGCCTACAGGTTTTTGTATTGCTCTGATCATGGGATGGTTATATTAGTGCATGTTATATGTGTTTATCACTCACCCCTTGGGTCACGAGATCCGGGGTGTGACAAATATAGTATTATTAAAAATATTAAATAATCCAATATTATAAAATTCATATTTATTTGCTTGCTTCAATGCTATACACATACCAAAATAGCTTTTGTAGCTGCCACATACTGAGAACTAGTTAATGGCACATTAATAAAAGGTCTAATAGGCCACCTGGTAATTTTATACTTTTAAGATAGCCTCATCCTAAATATAATGACGATAGCACAATGCATAAGATAATTAAATAAAAAATTTCATGACTTGATGATCTAAAATAAAATTACTTGAATAGATACTACTTGATGGTCTCAAATCTAAGCGGAGAAATGCCAGTGCTGTAAGTATGGTATAACTAGATTAGTAGGGCCAGATGATAACAAAGATGTCAAACATTCCCATCCCTAACGTGTATCCATTTACCCATTTCGCTTAAAACGAGTATAGAGATGTTCATAACATGGACAAGGGTATGGATAGAAATTCTACATAACCTCCAAACAAGGACAACAACGGTAGTCCCTACTTCACCCCATTCTCATTTATATATATCCAAATATTTATTAATTATATTTATATAATAATTTATGTTAATATATAATATTATTTAATTTAAAATATATAATCTCTATTTTTAATAATATTATATAACACTATTTGATTTAAAATATATATGACTTTTGAGTGTATGTGCGTGGAGATATGTGAGGGAAGGTTCCAAATAGAATAGAGAGTTTGTGCTAATAGAGAATAGATAAAAGAGAGGTCTGAGAGTTTGAGGAGTGAGTGTGTGTGTGTGGGGGGGGGGGGTTGCTCGATGGTAATAGCGATTTTGGTTCCTGTTGAGGTTGTTCCTATTGCTTTCATTTCTTTTTCTTCTGCACTTCTTCCACTAATCTCCTCCATCTTGATTTGTAGGGGGTTTTATTTGTTTTATTTTTATATGTGTGTATGTAGATCTATATGAGTATATATGACATGGCTAAAGAAAATGGAGATGCAAATTTATATGTATATATACATATGTATGTGTGCGTAAATATGCAAAAATCTTGATAATAAAGTTAAAAATCATGAAATCTTGGTTAATAATATGTTATTAATTTTCCCATACATATATTGTATTATTGAAATAGTGATTTGAAATGATTGATTTAGGGGTCGAGGGTTCAGTGTTTAGTAAAAACACGAACTAGAAATTATTTTGAGTTGTCATCATTTGGACAGGTGTCTAAACGATTATGCTAGGGTTGCTTCTGTTCAAATGGCTATCTAAATGGCAGGCTTCTGTGTACTTTAACATTGATATAATTTTTATAAGGTCATTAAGGGCCAACATGTTAATGGAGAAAATGACGTGCAAGTTGTTAATGTAAATGAGCAAGATCACACTTGTGGTAAGTGGACAGTTCAATGGATTCCACGCTCACATGTTATAACCATATGTGAGGAGTACCATTATAATTGGATGACATACATTTCATGCAAGTATTTTATGAATGTGTATGTCAACATTTATGCTTCCCGATTCTAACCATTACATGATCTAAAGCATTAAGTGACACCCAACGTTCTTGCATTCATTTCAAATGTTGAGCTTATGTGGAAGAAAGGTTAGTCCATATCTACATATATTCGAAATGAGATGAACAGGAGTAAGAAAGTTCCTATTATTCAATGTGGAAGTTTTTGCCAAAAGATTCATGATAAGCAGAAGTGACCTGTTAGACTGTTAACATAGATTATTTTCATAGGACTTATCTTTTACTAATATAAGAAGTCGATGTTACATTTTTGTTAAGAACTTAGCTTAGTTTAGAACCTATTAATATTATTATTATTGCAACTACAACTATTACTATTATTGTTTATTTTATTTTTTATAACTTGTAATGGAACTTATGCTATTAGATTCTTTTATTTACTATCACATTGGAATCATAATGGAATTTTTAGTTGTTGTGTGCATCTAATTATCTTTGTTATTTTTTTGACCTATCAAATAAATGTAGTGCATAGCAATGAACATTCATTATAGCAAGGAGAAAAGCTAAGTTGTTATCACCGAGGGATGTCAATGGGGCGAGTATGTTTCTTCGTTCCTCGTACTTAGACTTGTCAGTGGGTCAGGTTTGGATCAGATTCGTTAGATCCAAATTCGATTTGGATCTATCAATAATGGATATGATGTAGATCCAAAAATATTGGATCTAATCTTGCATGGTCCATATCCGATCCATATATCTAAATTCGATCCATTCTAAAAAATAATTTTTTTTAAAGCCATCATTTAGTAAAAATAAAAAATATTTTTTACTCAATATATATTCTATACATGTGAATTATATATAATTTTGAAAGATAAAACAGAATAATAGGAAAATGGAATTGAGTCAACTAGCTACTAAAATTAGGCAAATAACAAACAAAGTAGAGATAAATTAAGCAATATATATAAGTTTATAAACAAGCTAAATTTGAGAAGAAAGAGAGCGTGAGAGGTTAATAGTTGAAGAGCTTCCGATATTCTTTACAAAAGGACTAACTTTGATCAAGGACGGGTTGGTTTTACGAATTATACACATATATGTTTTAAGCCATTTTCTTGGCCATTTTCAAAGGGCTAAGGCCATATATGTATGTAGGCATGTATATTCATACATGTTCTCTCCACAATAAAGCAGGACTAGAAGAATTGTTACTAATTTCGAATTTTAACCATAATAATTTTAGTCGTAAAATAAATTCCTAAATTAATTACTGCTATTTTCAAACAATTTTTTAATAAAATATCATATGATACGTAAGAAAAATACATAGAAGTTCATTTATATGTAATGACTAATTTTATTCATACATAAATATTTACATTTTTAAAAATTTTTAACATTCTTTTTTTTTATTTTTAAAAATAAGGAGTCAAGCTGATCGATCAGGATTCAAATCTATTAGTTCTTGAACCCATTAAATGTAGATCGATTAGGTCTTGGATTGAATTTGATGGATCCGATCTAATAGTATTGGATCTGGTCTGGTTTAGATTTGGACCAAATCTGACTCATTGACAGGTCTACCTATCCTCATTTAGAATCTTCATCTCCGTCCCTCTTACGAGATAAAATGTAATGACTTGAATTCTTTTCCTTAATTAATTTGCTTAAGTGTGATGATGATATTTATTATGGTAAAAATCTAGAAAATTGAGGATTTGAAAATTTTTGGAATAATAAAAATTAGTTGAAACATTTCCGGATTTAATTTTACTCTATGTGGGAGTTTAATGTAAAATTTTTAGATTTTTATCAAACAATTCCTAACCCAATTACCTGTTTGGTTTAACCCAAACCCATTAACCCATGGATCAAACCATCATTCAACTCACTTTATCACTCACCGAGTTAACTCATAAATAGCAACTCTCAATCAACTCTCTGCAAAACTTATCTTCCTTCATCCTTTCCTCCATAACTCATTCGAATTATTTGCTTGAATAGTTCATTGTAGCTACATTTTTGGATCAAAACACCTCTTTCACCTACTTGATCCAATATTTTTGGCTTTGAAACCACCAAGCATGGGTTGTCTTCCCCACCGAGACCCTCCACCATCAGTGAGTGAGCTTCAAAAGTTACCTATATAATGCTCTTTTAAGTGATTAAAAATTTCTTAAGGCATCCAGAGAGTTGTGAGGCTTGAGTGTTCTCTAAAAACATTAAGTGTTGGTTAAAGAATTGGTGGTGTTCAAAGAAGAAGAAGAGAAAGAAAAGCTTAGAACTTCCCAATTTGGTTAGTGTTCGAAACTCAAGGTCTTTTCCTTCTTGGACTTGGTCACCAAAATTTTCATTGAGATAGGATGACGAATCTCCTAGAATGTGTTCTATGTCATCAATGTGAACTAGAATGAACATGTGTATGATTAATTTGAAGTTGAAATATTTTTTGGGTTTGAAGCATGAAACATAAATGTGTTGAAATTTGTAATTAATTATCTTCATAACTTGTGAGATTGAATTTATATATATATGTTTGAGTATGTATTTGTGATTTCTAAGTGTTTATATACATTTATAATGATGATATGTGGACTCAAGAACATAAAATGGTGAATAGAATTGCTTAAAACAAAAAACAGAGCATGAAACTTGAAACTAGAGTAGAGCTAGAGATTAAAACATAAAAAATGGGTACTGTTGCCCAGACCCCTATCCACACAGGGTCCTATCCAGATAGCTGTCCACACGGAGTGTTATCTGGGTTAGCCCGGTGAGCTGACAACTCACTGTTTTTAATTTTCAACGTGATTTTGACCCCTTAAAACAATGGAATTAGGCTTCAGTTAAAACATAAAAGTTGTAGCCCTTTAAATTTTTCTTTCCAACCCAAAAAGATTTGCATCAATTTAATTTGTGAGTCAAAAGTTATTTCCAAAACACTAAACACATGTCAAACTAGATCTTCCAAACAAACCAAATCCAAGGCTGTTTTTAAACCTTTAGACTTTAGAACTTTAAAAAGTATAAAAGTTGTAGGCCTTGAAGTCTAGTTTCTAGAAATATAAGGTTTATAAAAATTGAAGTTATACTATATTTTATATGAATTTTCTTTTAAACTGCTGTCACTATTTAGCCTTTAAATTGATACTTGTCTGGATTCCTCTTCTATATCTAAAAATTTATTTAAATCCTAATTATTCTTTTCTTAGTTGTAGATATGTCAATGAGTTTTGTTCATACCCAATTCCGTTTACAACGCCTAATCTAGAAAAGTACACCAACTGTTTGTTGAAATGCCTAACTGAATGTTAAGTAAATCCTACTTAGTTAGCTTCCAATTGGTACAAAATTATTTCAATTGGATATTAGATATTATTTTGACACCCAATATTTATAATAACTAACTTAGATAATTAGTTTTGTTATCTATGGTTAGGAGATTTATTATTTGATAAAATGCCCAAATGAAACATAAAACTTATTTTTCCCTCGCTTGGTTTTCTTTAAATAAACTTGATTGATCTTAATTGATCTTTCGGCATTGGTTTGTTAACCTAACAACTTATGTAACTCTATTTGTTTTAAAACTGAATTTTCATGACTCGATCAATTTGATGAAATTTATTTAAGTATAAACACGTTTTCTTAAATGTTAGAATAATTCTATAGACATTTATGGATATCTTGAAGTTGGAACTCTATTTCAATATAATAAGGGTTTGGTTATAAATAATATAATATTTAGAAGTAATCTAGATTATTGCAGTGGTTAATGTTATTTACCTACCAAATTAAATGCAAATTAAGAATTTATTAGCTTTGTAAATCTCACATGGACGTGATTGTTTAACTCATGTACTTTGCTACTTATAGTAAAATAAAATAATACTTAAAAATTTTTCTAAGATTAACATAAACCTAAGGAGTTATTTATTACTTTATATTACATAAAATAATAAAATAAATAAGAAAAAGAGGCAACAAACGGAGATAAAAGCCAATGAGGTTTGAACTCGCGACTTTAGATCGCGATTAGGGTTGCCCTCCCACTAAATCATTAGCCTTAGCTTGATTAATATTTCATTTGAAATATTTTTATTCTGACCTAAGTTAGTTCAGCAAATGTGCCGAAAGAATTAACTTAAATCTAAATCTAATCTTAAATTATTCTAGCTAATTAATGCTTGTTAATGTACATGTTGTACTTACATTTGTGAAGGCAATATTTGTGACTATATTAAATCTTTGATTCGTTGAAAATTATGATTGAATTATGGATTGAGATGAAATACTTAGAATTTTAATGCACATGACTGTTAAGCAATATTAAAAGAAAAATATTAATTGCAAAACATAATTTCACTCCTATTATGGAATATCATAGAAGCTTTTATTATGTGGGTCGGACCCATTCAGGATATAACATATCCCTTAATTATTTCCTTTAATTCAAGGGAATTCCCTTTGATTCCAATTATTTACTTATCATAAGTCCAATTCAGGCATCAAGAGTGGATATTTATTTTAAGTGCTTGGACCAAGATAAATAATCCTGGCTGCCTACCTACCTATGGTTGATAGGATCAAGCCATAACGTAGTTTGTAGTGATTAAATTCATTGGTGTATTTTTAAAGGGGTAATCAGTTAATTTTCCCTCTAATAACAAATTTCTATTTTATTTATAATATATATATATATATATATATATTTTGTTGGGTGAGCTTTTGAATTCACAAAGATTGTAACTATAACCATTTAAATGGGGTTGCCTACATGTCTAAGTCGAAAAATAATCCGAACTAGAACTTAGTTCTAAAGCTTATTATTTAGTTAAGTTTTGGAATTTGATTTTATTAATAAGCCTTAATTTGAGGCCTTAAAGGCATTAAAGTTTAGAAAGAAAAATTTTAGGATTATGTTTCAATTTTATTTGCATAATCCAATTTTATTTTAATATTTTCCAAACACTTGAAATTAAGTCACTTTAGTTAACTAATTTGTGTAAGGAGTTGTGAGCCTGGGCCGATTAATTTTATTTTTATTGGTTTTAAAAAGACAAACCAAGTTAGAAGTCTTAAAAATAATTATTTCGAAAAAATCCAAAACCCCTTCATAATCGAATAAAAATCTATTTTATGAAAATCTGATTTTATAAGGTGATTACATTGAGAAAAGGTATCACTAGTTTTGACTCAATGATCCTTAGAAATTCAAAGATAAAAATTTTATCAAGTGAAAATTTCAATTGAGATAAAAAATTAGTAGAGATATTTTTTTTTTTTGAAAGCTTGAAGAGAAACTTTTTTTTTAGAAATTTTCTCTCTGTGAGATTTGAGATATGCATAGAGATTATTATCTTTCTACGAGAATTTGAGATATACGTAGAGATTTTTCTCTCTCTACAAGATTTTTCTCTCTGATGCGTATAGATTTTTCTCTCTTTAATCTCTTCTGCAATTTGAAAGATACATAGAGATTTATCTAATTTTACTGGAATTTGAAATTGAAAGATACGTAGAGATTTTTCTCTCTCCACTGGAATTTGAAATAAATATGCATAGAGATGTTTCTCTTTTCAGTGCATAGAGATTTTTCTCTCTCTATCGATAATGTGAAGATAGAAATTTTTTCTATCTCTCCAGGATTTGAAATGCAAGAGATTAATTTTTTTTTATGATAAAGACTATTGTTATCAAAAACCTTTTTTTTTATCTATTAGATTTCACCAGATATTTTTTTTTGTGGTGTGTCTTTAACGGCAGAAAATCATATATTTTTTTATTCATAAAAAGTTAGGATTAAAAGGTTAACTTAACCTTAATCTTAAGCAGATTCTGATTACGAGTTTAAAAAAGAGTTTTGATATACAACAAGCATATTTTGATTAGGAGTCTTTTAAATGAGTCCAAGTATATTTTGGTTAAGAGTCTTTTAAAAGAGTCCTGAAATATAAGTTTGGAGTCCAGAGATCAGGTAAAGGAGTTTGTTATCAGATAAAAATCACGTCCAAAGTTAAGTCCGTAGTCGATCATTATCAAATACACGACACAATAGAGAAAAGATGAAGATTGGAGAAGAAAGTACATTGTCTTTTCAGAGTAAGATTCTGTATATCGCACTTTCTTCTTTCTTTCTTACGTCATTTCCTCTATGTTGTTCCTTTTTTTTTTTTTTTTTTTTTGTCTCTATCCTTTTTTCTCCTTTTTTCTTTCTGTTCACCATCCTAGTATATATAAAAGATTTACATGCATCACATTCTCAGTTGATAGATGTGGACAGTTGATAAACGTAGACAGTTGGTGACCCTTTTATTTTATTTTATTTTATTTTTTTTAAAGAAAAAGGAAAATCAATACACACAATATCTGTAAGTGTATGCAAATATATTTGATTATCCTTTTATTAAAGGATGACGAAAATTCACACCAAAACTTTGGATAAACTTTTTTTATTTAAAAAATAATAATTTAATAGTGCCCCCTGGAGCATTGCATATGTGAAATTTATTCAACATGTGCAGAGCTCTCTTTCTTTTTTTTTTCTTTTTTTTCTTTTTTTTGCATTGTCACTAAAATTTCATAGCTTTGATTGGCCTTCGTGCCCTTTTTAATTTTGACTTGATGTCAGAGTTGGATTCGATTTTTACTGCCAAATTTAGCTCTAGCTTTAATAGCCGATTTAATTTTGGCTTCATGTTCAATTTAATTTTGGCTTATTGCCCAATTTTATTTTGACTTAATGCCTGATTTGATTTGGCTTGATGCCCCAATTAAATTTTGGCCTGGTGCCATTTTTGATGGATTTTCTTCTTGTCATTTTAATCATGTTGATGCAACCCCCTTTCATTGTACGAATGGATGCATATGGTGTTATTCTTGCTCAACGAACAATCAATGAAGAAGGAAATGAATATATTCATGGGTTTTGAATATAAAAGATCAGTTTCCATAAATGATATTTCGATTTCCTTGTCTTCTAAAATTAAAGTCAATTGGACCAGTAGTGATGATTTACCAGCGGGTAATTTTAAGTTTGATTTGACAAATGATGAAGGGGTGGTAAAAGTTTGCAGGCTTCATGGTCATCGTTTTAAGGCACTTACCTTGATTCTCGTAGGTAATGAAAAGAATGGAGTGAACAAATTTAAAGTTCATTCCAAATTTTATCCTATTTTACATAGGCTCTTGGAGGATAGAATCAACTGGGGACGTGAATTTCAATTCCTAGGCTGTGCAAATTTTCAATTCTTTCTCATCGAATGGATTGAAATAATTTTGGAAGATTACAGTGGTATCTTGAATCCAGCTAGAATTTATGGAGCTGTGGCTGTATCTCGATATCCTTATAATTTTTGTCCCAGTGTTATGAGAGTTTTTATTGAACTTTGGAGTGCATTAACCAATACTTTGCACTATTCTGGAGGTGAGATAAGCATATCAATCTATAATTTGAAGGCGATTGGAGGTCTACCCATTTTTGGAACTCATCATTAAGAATTTCTACCTACCAACCAGCAATTGTTAAAGGTGGATGGAGATAGAAATGAAGCCAATCAATCAACTGTTTCTGAGTTATTATTGCTTCACACGAGATTGTGCATGCATCTTGAAGTCCTAACTCTAACATGTTCACAGTGGGTAGATTACTTTTATTGGGGAAATGCAATTTATAAGGCATGTGGAGACATTCAACCATTAGTTACTCCAAGGTATAATCCAAAGGTTTTAGAAATGCCATTCCATATGTCCAAAACAGGAATTTTGGCTACTTTTTTGCCTCTTTGGCTAAGCAGGTATATGATTGATTTATTCACTGGTTATATATCTTTAAATTATTTATTTGCACATTCATTTATTTATTTTATTTTTATTTTTTAGGTTTGTATTACCTTACAAAGGTTACATATTGAGACTTGAGACTCTTGTTATGGCATCTTTAATGGCACATGGGTTTAGAGTTTTTCTTGTACCAGCAGCTTTGAGCTTTACATATCACAAGCTTGGTGAAGTTTCCAGGTGCCCTAAAGAACTTAATTTGACCAAGCTAACCTTCCCAATCCATTATTTAGTTGGATGGTGGGGAGAACATTTTCCAGACTTGTATCGGCATAGATCAACTAGAGCTATTCTTGAAAATTACCTACTGCTAATAAGATACTCAAGAGTTATTGCCAAGACAAAGAATATTTTTGACTTAAGGGTGGTATTTAGGGCTGAGTAACATGTACGATATTACGTAAATCCCTTACAACAATTTGGAGATGTTCAACTTATGGATGATGAAAGTATTTCTAAAGACCAATTTGAATTTCTAATGAGCATTTGATCTGTTGATCTTTCAATTCAAACCAGAGGCAAAACATAGATTGAACCCTACTATTCAAATAGATTTACACGTCAATTTGGGTTTGACCAAGGTATTCTGGCAAATGTTTTGAATTTTCCAATTGCTCAAAGAAGTCTTCATGGTATTGATGACTTAGCTAAGGCACAAGCTATTTTGTATCGTCGAGGTACTCATGTTCTTTTTCACATTCCTCATATGGCTCGCATGGGATCTTGCTCTTGGTGGTATTGTTCTTGGTGGGTAGGAAGCTCTACTCCTTACTCAGGGCCATCTCTTTATAGAGTTTATGAGACCCTAAATAAAAAGTCTGTGGAGCCAATTTTAATCATTGATAAAATTGAAGAAGTTTCAACAAGCGTAAAAGAAGCTGTGAGATTTTCTAATGATGATATAACTACGTATAGGTTTAATGTATCTATTGAGAAATCTGATGTGCTATTTGCTGGGAACCATCTTGATGGAAAGAAAACTAAAGTTCAAGTTCGCATAGAAAGTCTACCAAATGATAAAGAAGATTCCTTAGATTACAAGGACTACAAAAGATCACGTTATAACAAATCTAATAATTCTGATAAGTTTGATGGTCCTAATATTGAAGCTCCATTCAAAGACTTCCTTATGGAAGGAAATGATGATGATAAAGCTGATACTTCTCTTGAGTTTAATGTCGCAGAAAATGAGCCTGTGAATGACATTAAGCAAGTTGACTATGAAAGCCCTAGTGCTCCTGC
The DNA here is from genome assembly GCA_019916065.1 of Vitellaria paradoxa. Classification (NCBI taxonomy): domain Eukaryota; kingdom Viridiplantae; phylum Streptophyta; class Magnoliopsida; order Ericales; family Sapotaceae; genus Vitellaria; species Vitellaria paradoxa. The sequence goes on from CM034238.1 coordinate 37,458,330, forward strand.
CATAGATTTGACATTTTCTCTTAAGGGTTTAGAATCGTTTACAGGCAAAAGAGTATTATTAGAGAATTCTAGATGTGAAGAGCCTATTGAGAGGAAATTTTTGTTGGAAGAGCTTTCACAAAAAATTACGATGAATGTAGGGAAATAGGTTGATGAATTAGCCAGAAATTTCGTCATTGGCATTATCAAAGATATAGCTAAGCAACTTTCTTTTACTTCATCACCCAAGGATTTGAAACTACTACATCCCAAGATTATGAATTCTTTGGATATGATTTATAGGATCATTGTGAAATCTGCTCCTGGGAGAGATGAGGTTAACTATTTTGCTAGCAAGGTCACTCAGTTATTTGATTTGTCTAAAGGCCTTGATGATGATAGTTCTACTCTGGAGAGGATTGACAGAGACACTATCTAGCGGATGACAACTTATTATGAAGATTGTCTGAATGATCAAAAGAATCTTCAATTAGAATTGGTAGGTAGTTTAAAGGATTCGGAGGCTGTTCAAGAAAAAGAAGCAGAAATTCTGAGAGAAAAAGCTGGAATCCAAGCTATGAGAGGTTAATTGGAGTCTGATAAGATAAAAATTCAAGAAAAGATTAGTGAGTTAGAATTTTATCTTAATGTTCAAAGAAGTCTTGACAGTGAGCTGCAACAATCTCTTATAGATGCTAGAAAAGAGAAGTTTCAACCATTTGAAGATCATAAATTGGCTTTTCAAAGCACTCTTGGTTCTTAGCATTTATTTCTAGGAGAAGATTGAATGACTTTTCTTTTCACTTGAACTTTATTTTTGGTTAGTTTAGATTTTTTTTTTTTTTTTTGGTAGTAATGAGTTGAGCTAAAATTTTTATATATGAGAGATTGAACAATGATACAACTTGAAATATCATTCGCAGTTTATATATTTTGTTTTTTTATTTGTATATATATTTTTACAACTAAATTTGAAATAAGAATTTCAAGCTACATATGTATCCAAGTTGGGGATAAATTCTGAACTGGAATCAAGTCAAATGACAATTTTTTTGGGAAACAAATTATATATATATAGTTCAACTTTTTGGGAAATAAAAATTCCAAACTGCCTATGTATCTAAGTTGACAATAAATTTCGAACTGGAATCAAGTCAAATGTAGTTCAACTTTTTTTTTTTTTTTTTTGGGGAAACAAATTATATATATTTTTGGTTATGGCTGAACTTAAAATAAAAATTCCAAAGCTACCTACGCCTCCAAGTTTGGAATAAATTCAGAACTAAAATCAAGTCAAACGTAGTTCAACTTTTTTGGGGGGGAGAACAAGCAAATTATATATATATATATATTTTGTTATGACTAAACTTGAAACAAAAATTCCAAGCTACCTACGTATCCAAGTTGGGAATAAATTTTGAACTGGAATCAAGTCAAATGTAGTTCAACCTTTTTTTTTAACGCATAATTTAAACTTGTAAGAGCTAGAGGGATCATGCAGTTTAGGCTCCTGCAATAAGGAGCATTTGAATCTTCAATTTTGTGAAGATGGCTGACAGTTTAGGCTCGTATCAAGAAGCTAAGCCCTTCATTTAAGCATAGAACCTTTTAATGAATTTCCCGTTGACAATGGGATATATGCATTTGCCCTCTGAATTTGAAAGTTAGTATGCTCCTTTGGTGAAAACCTTAGTTAAAACATATGGTCCTTCCTATTTTGCTTCAAATTTTCCATTCATTCTTCTTATGATAACAATTGGCCTTTTCACTATCAAAAGCCAAGTCACCAACTGAAATCTATTTTTGACTCTTATATTGAATGAACAAGCCATTTTGGGCTTAATGAATTCAAGACTTTGTTGGGCAGCGAGCCTTTTCTCATCAAGTGCCTCAAGCTCAGCCAATCTGATTTTAGCATTATCATCTGGGTTGGTAAGTTGGGTTGCAATTATGAGAGATGGCAATTGCACTTCTAATGGGAATACAGCCTTCGAACCATAAACAGGAGTGTATGATGTGTAATCAGTAGATGTATGAACAGTTGTTCTATATGCCCACAAAGCTTCTGGTAAACGTTCATGCCAGTCTCTCTTATGTTTTGAGACCATCTTTTTAAGAATTTTGCTGAGCACTTTGTTAAAAGCTTCTACTTGACCAGTTGAAGATGGATTGCAACTTGTAGAACGTACATGTTGAAATTTAAACTTTTTGGTCAACTTTATAATGACCGAACTTTTGAAGTTAGGGCATTGTCTGAAATGATTTTTGAAAGAATTCCATAATGATAAATTATGTTATTCATTATAAAATTTGAAACATCTATTGCCCTTAATTCTTTTAATGGTACTACCTCAGCCCATTTAGAAAAGTAATCAGTCCCTACCAATATGTATTGATAGGAACGTAAAGATGGGGGGCTTAAAAGGACCCATAACATCGAGTTTCAAAGGGCCAAGATAACATAGTAGGATGTCATGGTTGAGGAGGTTGATGTATGAAATCCCCATGAAGCTAACACACTTTACAAGTTTTGCCTAACTTCATTGCATCTTGGACCATAGTTGGCCAATAGTATCCTAACCTCTTTAATTGTCCAGCAAGTTTTAGGCAAACTTTGTGTGCATCATAAGTACCACTGTAAGTTTCTTGGAGGGCTTGAGCAGCTTCCTCTTTTGATAAACACCTTAAAAGAACTCCTTCAAAAGATTTTTGTATGAGGTGTTATTTAAAAAACAAAATTGAAGAGCTTGACATCTTACATCAACTCGTTTCTTTGGGTCAGTTGGCAATCGTCCATGTATAAAATAGTTAGTGAAGGATTGATGCCAATTTGAATTTTCTTCAATTTCACAAAAATTTATTGAATTTGCATATTTTGTTTCTTTAATGCGGCCAAGCGTTGGGGGTAGTAAATGATGTTCCCCAACTATGACTTGTATGTTTCTTTGCTCAGGTAAAGTCAAAGATACTGCTAAGTTAGCCAAAGCATTTGCTTTATCATTCTCTGACCTAGGCACATGATTTAGGTCAATTTCTTGAAATTGAGACATAGGGTATTTGGCTCTTTGTTGATAAAACACCAAGTTCTTATTTCTGACTTCATATTGGCCATTTAATTGTTTGACAACCAATTGAGAATCCCAAATAATTTTAAGCAACTGACGTGCATTTCCAGTGGCATTTCTAGGCCAATAATAAATGCTTCATACTCTTCCACATTATTGGAACATAGTGCCAAAAGTAAGAATGAATATGGGATTAAACCCCCGGAGGGTGTTAAAAAAACAATGCCTACCCCTATTCCTTTCTTTCTTGATGCCCTATTAAATATAATTGCCAAGATGCAATTTCAACAGCTAGAACTTCCTTACCAGGAAAGTCATTTGGCAATTACATATTATCAGGTATCAAGTGTGCTGCAAGAAAGTCAGCAAGTGCTTGACCTTTTATTGCCTTTTAGGAGACAAAAGTGATGTCAAATTCTATTAACAGAAATGACCATTTGGCCAAATGGCCTGACAAGAATGGTCTAGACATCAAATATTTTAGAGGGTCAGCTCTTGAAATTAATGTGACTGGGTGTGCGAGCAAGTAATGTCTTAGCTTTTGCAAAGCAAAAATTAATGCTAGACAAGTTTTTTCAATGGGAGAAAAATTATTTTCTACCCCAACAAGTGTATGATTTATGTGGCACAAATCATTTTCTTTTCCTTCACATTATTTTTGGCAAGTAATGCCCCTAGAGAGTACTCAAGAGCTACGATGTACAGAATCAATGGTCGTCCTTTAGTAGGAGCCATCAACACTGGTGGCTTGTTTAGATATTCTTTGATGCTATCGAAAGCATTTTGACATGCTTAATCCCATATGAAAGAGATATTCTTTTTGGTAAAAGGTTGATACTGCCCTTGGAGACCGCATAATTGGCGTAAGTTTCGAGGAGGTGGCATTTCCAAAATTGCTTTGATTTTGGCAGGATCAATTTCAATTCCTTTATGTTTAACACAAAACCATGGAATTTTCCCGATGTAATCCCAATGCACATTTTAAAGGGTTCATTCTAAGCTGATATTTTCGAAGTCTATCGAAAACTCTTTTCAAGTCCTTTAGGTTCAGCTCTCTTTTTCTGGTTTTAACAACCAAATCGTCCACAAAACATTCAAGTGTATTGTGGAGCATATCATTGAAGACAACTATCATGGCTCATTGATATATGGCACCGGCATTTTTCAATCTAAAAGGCATTACTGTATAACTAAATATTTTTTTAAAAGTATGAAATGTGGTCAATTCTTCATCTTCTGGAGCCATTTTTATTTAATTGTATCCCGAAAACCCATTCATAAAAGATAGAGCACCATATCCAGTGGTTGCATCTATTAGCAATTCAGTAATTGGGAGCGGGAACTCATTTTTTGCATATGTATCATTAGATCTCTAAAATCTATACATATGCAAACTTGGCTACTTTTATTTTTGACTAGCACAATATTTGCAAGCCAGGTTGGATATTGAACCTCTTGGATGAAGCCAGCATTTATTAGTTTTTCAACCTCATCTTTTATTTGCACAATTAGCTCTGGTCGAAAACAACGTTGAGCTTGCTTTATAGAATGTTTCTCTTGATAGAGATAATCAATGAACTAGAACTTTAGCATCTAGTCTTGGCATTTTTTGATATCCCCAAGCATATAGACCTCAATATTCTTGAAGAAGCTCCTTATAGGCATTTAATTCTTCTTTGAAAAGAAAGCACTAGCGAAGACAGGCTTTGGATCCTTAGTACTTCCTAGATTGATTGCTTTAAGTTCATCAACAGTGGCTTGACCACCATTTTCAATCTGCGACAGTGCTAGTTGAATTTGCTCAACAAATTCAGGAGACTCATCTTGAATAGAATTGTTATCTTGTTCTTGGATAGAAGAATCTATTGATTAGTGTTCCTTAAATGAGACACAATTAACTTGTTCAGTTTCTCCTAACTCTTTATCACATGACTTGTCATCGTTGAAATAGCAATGGTCACTACCTACGTTTCCTTATCATATGTCCATACGGTATAGTTAAAATATGGACTTCTGGGATTAAGCATAAGATCATCCTTGTCAGGATTAAAGAAATTCCAAATTTTAGGATGTCTCTTAGGTCGAAACCATAATTCATCATCTAATTGGTAAGCTTTAAGCTTTCAAATATGGCTTTTTGGAACCTTACCAAATTACGAGAGTATTTAACAAGCTCAGTGGCTGAAATATATCCCACATCACGAATTGTTTCTTTTCTGAGCTCCCAAGTACTTAGGAAATTCCATAGTTGGAGCAAAAAATTAATTGATGCCCTTTTTGCTTCAATCGTGTTGAGGGTTTTCTTATCTGGCTGAGGGTTAACTGCCATATTATCTGTAGAAGAGGCAATTTTCTCTCCCATGTCAACTTCATTCCCATTAACATGATCGTTCTCTGTAGGATTAGCTTTAACAAGATTAAAATCTTGTCGATGATTAGAGAAGTCTTCTAATTGATTTTTCTCAAAGATACAAAATTAAATTGTGCAACCCTCTCTAGATTTTCATTAACTTCATTTTCCTCATCATTTTTTACAAGGACATTTGACTTAACATTTACCTGCGTCTTCTTTTTCAACTTCAATATTTTGTTCTTTTTAAAATCTAAAGGCTTAGAATAGGGAAAGCCTTGGAGCCTTTCAAATGCTAAAACTCGAGGCTTGACTTCATCATTGGCTTTGGCAAACATTGCCTTTTCTTGACATGTGAAGATTGCAAGTTCTGAAAAGGTAGCTTTGAGTTTGTCATTTTCTTGGCAAACAATGACATTTTTTTTTGCCTTTCTTGGAGAAAAAACATTTTTTTTGGGCTTCCAATTTCATGGACTAACTAATGATAGAGTTAATCTCTGTGGTTGTTCTTTATGAATAACAACATGCCTAGAACAACTTCCATCCTCCTCGAATGTAGTTGTGATCACCAAACTTTCTGGAAATGAGTGGTTTATGCTCTGAAGAGGATAGGTATAATCTGTTGCTAAAGTCGTCATTGGTTTCTTGAACATAATTTTCTTGAGTAGTCATTATTGCAACTTGCTCTTATTGTTGTTGGTCCTTTAGTGCACATTTCAAAACAATTTTTGGTTTTGAAATTTTTTGAGCAGAATTTCTATTACTTCCTTTTGAAGAGATCACTTTGACTTGGACATTTTTTTTCTTTTGATAAAGAAGGTAAAATCACAAGCTTGACATCTTCTTTTTTCTTGCTTTCTTCTAAATTATTTGCAGAAAAAAGTGGCGAAGACCTGTTAACTTTATAAAGCTTAGCATCTACATAGTTTACACCTCTTCATTTTCAAAGGGATTAGGATTAGTAATGATCTTCTTTTCAATTTACTCACCATTTTTTTGTATAACAAACTTAAAACATTGGTGTAGTGTTGAAGGAAGAATTTTATTGGTATAAATTCAGGGACGCCCTAATAACGCATTATATAATGTATCGGCTTCAATAACATGAAGTAATGCTACGTGTATAGGCCATCAATTCCATTTGCAACTCAATATTGCCTAGGGCTTTTTGTCCCATTTGCTTAAATCCTTAAATTGTTAAGTTTGAAGGTGACAACTGCTGCATTGACATGCCTATCACCGTAATATTTTCAAAGGTAGTAAATTTATGGCTGATCTACAATCTAGCATGATTCAAGTTATCATAGTATCCCGAATAACCCTTAATACATAAAGAGGACGATTGTGATGTTCTGACTCAAATTGTAAATCATCATTAGTAAAAGTGATACAGGCCATACGCACAGAGTTCTCTAAGTGGTACTGAATTAGTATTATCCATATAAAGATCATGGCTAATTAAAGCTTGAATCAATGCCTTTTTATGCTCTTTTGATAATTGCAAAGCATCGTAAACACTTAGAAGAGCTGGAATACGCTTTAGATGTGCGAAGACATCATATTTAACTTGAGATGATGCATTCTGAGCACTGGGCCTAGTAGCTATCTTGGGGGAGTCTCCTATTTTTTCCTTTTTCGTTGAGTTAGACTTTGATGGCTCTTTTGTCTTAAGATTTAGAGAGGCCCCTAAAGAAGAAGGAGACTTTTATGTTTCAGCTTTTGTGGTGACGAAAGACATCGACTGGAGCACAAAGTTATTTCATTTACTTATTTATTTTGAGAATCAATCTCTTCAATTTCAACCATACAACACTTTGTACTTGCCTTATTTTTCTCAACTATTTCCTTTTCGAATAATTGAGCTGGTAAATAGTCAGTAAGTGTTACTAATATTCTATCAGGCTAAGTATTTTCTTCCTCAAGAGGAGCCGCACGTTTCTTTGACTTTCATAATCTTTTTGGAGACTTTTTTTTTATTTCTTTGCACTGGTTTTGGCCTTTGAATTACCAAAGGTGAACGACTTAGGGATCTCACAGTAGACAGTAACTTTTTCTTTGTTATTTTGCTAAGATGTGTTTGTCATTCACCAGCATTTTCAATTTCTGATTCGGAAGTATCTTCCCAAACTTGTAAACCGAATTCGGACATGAGTTCATCAACACTTTCAACTTTGGATTCAGAAGTATCATCCCAAACATCTAAATCACAATATGTCATGATCTCATAAAGTGTCAGTATGCTTAGACTGCTTGCACCAGGCTTGTTTGGATAAGCGTAGACATAAGATACTTCACCATTAACTTCGAATTCCACTCTAACTGCCCCCTTAGGGAGGGAAACAGTGGGAATCAAATCATCCTTTTGTGTCTTCAACTCAGGACACACTATTTGAAGTTACAACTGACTTCTTAGGAGAAAAGGACTTTTCAATTACAAGTTCTCCATTTTTAATCATTGCTTGAATGATATTTTTCAGAACATAGCATTCTTTAAGTGGATGGCTAACAATCCTGTGACATGGGTGATACCGCCAGTTTTATTAACCTCCGAAGGTCTTTTTGGTTTAGGCAATTGGTATAGCTTTTCTTTCATCAATTGGTTAAAAATAGCTCCCACGTCATCATCATGGAAACTATATTTCACTTATTCCTTTCTTCCAAAGAAGATCTTCTGGTTTGTTCTTTGCATTTACCAGTTTCATTATCCTTCTTTTTAATAAAAGTAGCCATTGACTCTCATTTCTTTACTAGTTCTTATTTTCAATTTTTTACCTTTGAATTGCACTCTTTTGTCGAGCAATTTGTCTTTCAACGTTACTAGCTTTTGAAACAAGTGCATCAAATATTAGAGGTTTTGTAGTGCTTACAAACGTTGCTATTTCTAGTAACAAGTTATTAGAGCACGTTTGGACTAGCTGATTGCTCTGTCAATTTCTTTGAGCATTATGGGTTCAAACTTCCCTATCGTGTGATGAAATCATTCACATTTTTATTTGGCTTTTTGTCTAGCATCTGCTAGATCTATGATGGATATCTTTTTTTTTTTTAACTTACAAAGTGAGCCAAAAATGCCATTTGCATATCATCCCAGGTAAGGATAAAACCTTGTTAAAGCTGTGTATACCAAGTGAATGCCAATCCTTTGAGGGACTACACAAATTGCCTAATTACTAAGGCATCAAATTGAGTGGACTCGCCATATGTAGAATAACATGAGCCAAGTGTTCCTGTGGTGACCCATTAATTCCATCAAACTTTTCAAATTTGGTTTTGATAACCAGTTGGAAATGAAATAGGATCATAATGAGCAGGATACGGCTTTCGATATCCAAGCACTGGGCGCATCAAAGATGCTTGGACCTCTTTGATCACTTTCAGTTATGGTGCTTTGATATCGACTTGTATTGTTGGTGTGGTTGATGTTGAACCTCTTCATGCTGATGCGTATGTTCATGGTGTGGATATGCTTGCTTGATTGGCCACTTGAGTAGCCAAGCAGCGATTTCAGCAACCTTTTCAATTAATCTTCGCTACATTTTTTGTAGTTACTCATCGAGACTAGTTGTACCAGTCATGAGTACGGGTATGTCTTTGCATAAGGATTTTTCATCAATTGTTAATCCCTTTTGAAAGTCGTTAAGTTGGTAGGAAAATCGTCTTCTCGAACAGAGCATCTGGTTCTCTATAGAGATGATTATCACAACTTGACCATAGAACCTGGCTAACTTTTATAGACTTCTGATCTACTTGATGTCGATGATTTTGGCAATATCATAGTTGATTGATTTTGATTGTTTGAAGAAAGTAATTTTTGAGAAATTACAATTGGGTAATCTTAATCATATGATTTATTTTGAAGTAAAGGACTTATTTGACAAAGATTTTGCAATCATTTTGCCTGAGACCAAGTAACAGGACTGGTATAAGGCTTTATATTACTTGTGGATGTATAGGGCAACCTCATATTCGTGATCCATTTCCTTTGCCAATAAGAAACCTAAAAAGAATGGCCCATTTTTCTTTTTCATTCTTCGATTTAGCAGCCTTTGATTTCTCAGCACTAAAAGTGGCAAGTGGATACATAGCTACTTCAGGAGTGTCAAGGATTTGAGGCATTTCAATTTTTTTTCTTCAGTCCTTTGTTGTTCTTTGACTTGAAAATCGTCTTTGTCTTAGTTGAAGCTGAAGGAACTCCAAAGCCTCTGGCCTTAGAGCTTGCGACAAGTTCAATCCTTTTCGGGGTTTTCACCACTTTCTCCTTGAAAAAAGAAAAATGAGTGCTCTTTTCTCTTGGACAGATGTCACCATAATAGAAGCTATTGATGGCAATTTAATTGGGATAAAAACAATTAGAATTTGATTGGTACATAATTGGTTTTCAACTACTGTCTTAACAAACATTTACCCTTAGGCATTTTGTTACTAGGGAATTTCTTATTTTATTTGTGGGTGATTTTGTGCTTGTTCAAACTGACCTTAGTATTTGGGAATGAAATCGTCTTGGTGCACTCTTTATTGGAGCTTTTAAGGCATCCAATAGCGAAGTGTATTTAGAGGCGACTTGAACAATGGTCATAGGTGCATGATCAAGCGTTGAAGGTATAGGTACCCTCTCTTTTTGGAAGCTTTGTAGGATAAAGCTTGAACTAGATGATAGTAAATAATAACTCTCGGTGCCATGTGGAAAACCTACAAAAGTGATATCCAAGAATTAATTTAGAAAACTGGAGATAAAGGGGAAATGGGTCCCACTGGGGGGTGCCAAATATTATGTTAAGCAAAGTATTAAAAGAAAAATAATAATTGCAAAAACCACATTTAACTCCTATTGTGGAATATCATAAAAGCTTTTATTACGTGGGTTTGACCCATTCAGGATATAATGTATCCATTAATTATATCCCTTAATTCAAGGAAATACCCTTTGATTCCAATTATTTACTTATCACAAGTCCGATCCAAGCATCAAGCGTGGATATTTATTTTATTTATTTTAAGTGGTTGGACTAAGATAAATAATTCTGGCTGCCTACCTACCTGTGGTTGATAGGATCAAGCCATAACATAGTTCACAGTGATTAAAGTCATTGGTGTACTTTTAAAGGGGTAATCGGTTAATTTTCCCTCTAATAACAAATTTTATTTTATTTATAATATATATATATATTTTTTGGGTGAGCTTTTGGGTTCATAAGGATTGTAACTATAACCATTTAAATAGGTTGCCTACGTGTCGAAAAATAATCTGGACTAGAACGTAGTTCTATTGTTTATTATTTAGTTAATTTTTGGAATTTGATTTTATTAATAAGCCTTAATTTGAGGCCTTAAAGGCATGAAAGCTTAGAAAGAAAAATTTTAGGATTATGTTTCAATTTTATTTGCATAATCCAATTTTATTTTAATATTTTCCAAACACTGAAATTAAGTCATTCTTAGTTAACTAATTTATGTAAGGAGTTGAGAGCCTGGGTCGATTAATTTTTATTTTTATTGGTTTTTGGAAAAGACAAACCAAGTTGGAGGTCTTAAAAATAATTATTTGGAACAAATTAAAAACCCCTTCGTAATCGGATAAAAATTTATTTTATGAAAATTTCAGATTTTATAAGGTGATTATATTGAGAAGAGAAATTCACTGGTTTGACCCAACAATCATTAGAAATTCAAAGATAAAAATTTTATCAAGTTAGAATTTCAGTAGAGATTCGAAATTAGTAGAGATTTTTTATTTTTTTTTTTGAAAAACTTACATAGAATTTTTTTTTGGTAGAAATTCTCTCTATGAAATTTAAGATATGCATAGAGATTATTTCTTTCTACGAGAAGTTGAGATATACGTAGAGATTTTTCTCTCTTTACAAGATTTTTTCTCCCTAATGCGTAGAGATTTTTCTTTCTTTAATCTCTACTGCAATTTGAAAGATACGTAGAGATTTATCTAATTTTACAAGAATTTAAGATTGAAAGATGCGTAGAGATTTTCTCTCTCCACTGGAATTTGAAATAAATATGCATAGAGATTTTTCTCTTTCAGTGCACAGAGAATTTTCTCTCTCCATCGATAAGGTGAAGATAAAGATTTTTTCCCTATCTCCTAGGGATTTGAAATGCGAGAGGTTAAATTTTTTTTTTAATGATAAAGACTATTGTTATTGAAAACTTTTTTTTTTTTTTTTACTATTAGATTTCACCAAATATTTTTTTTTTGGTAGCGTGCCTCTAACGGTAGAAAATTATATATTTTTTTATTTGTAAAGAATTAGGATTAAAAGGTAAACATAACCTTAATCTTAAGCAGATTCTGATTATGAGTTTTAAAAGAGTTTCTGATATACAAGAAGCATATTTGATTAGGAGTCTTTTAAAAGAGTCCAAGCGTATTTTGATCAGGTAGTCTTTTAAAAGAGTCCTGAAATACGAGTTTGGAGTCCAGAGATCAGTTTAAAAGAGTTTGTTATCAGATAAAGGTCAGGTCTAGAGTCCTTAAAGGAGTCTGTAGCCGATCATTATCAGATACATGACACAACAAAGAAAAGATGAAGATTGGAAAAAAAGGTACATTGTCTTTTCAGAGTAAGATTCTATATATTGCGCCCTTTTTTCTTTCTCTTTTCCTTCGTTCCTTTATCTTTTTTTTTTTTTTTTTTTGTCTCTATATTCATTTTTGCTTTTTTTCTTTCTATTCACCATCCTAGTATATATAGAAGATTTACATGCATCACATTCTCAGTTGATAGACGTTGGTAGTTGATAAACATAGGTAGTTGGTGACCCTTTTATTTTATTTATTTTTTTAGAGAAAAAGGAAAATCAACACGTATATATATCTATAAGTATATACATATATATTTGATTATCCTTTTATTAACGGATGATGAAAATCCATACCAAAACTTTGGATAAACTTTTTTATTTAAAAAATAATAATTTAATAGTGACTGAATAATCTCACTTAGGATTTATCACCTACGAACATTGCTGATTTTTATTGAAAATGTCTTATTTCCATACAAGGTACCCTTTAGGAATGTTAAAGGATGAGAATAAATTAAAGTACTCATTGCTAAATCTATCTTTCGCAATGGGGTGATGGGTGGGGTAGAAATGGCTTTTTAGGCAGAGATGAGAACCTATATGTTTTGTTTAGGAGATGCTCTTATTTAACCTGGCCAATCAGGTAGCCTATCATGACGGTTATTTTTTGATGGGTGATACCGTCGAAAGGCATTGGATGCTAAGCCTATAAAGTAACAGGTTCCAAGGTTAGGGTAAAGGAAGATAGGAATATGATTATCCTATGAGGATTTAGATTAAACCCCTTATTCAAATTTTACTATGACTGACAACTTCTTTTGCTTATGTATGAATGATGTGTTGGAATTATTTAATTATATTTAATTCTTTTTCATGATTATTTTATATATGAAAATGTAGAAAAACATACATGAAATCTGTATCGTTATCAAGTTTGATCCCAAGAACTTAAAGATTTGAATCTGAGGTCCCCATCACTGTGACACTATTTCATTATGGTACAGAAACAACAACATTAAATTATTTGACATGAAATGAAATCATAGTTACAGTGATGGTCTTGTCAGACTATTGTAAGTATAATTTATATTGTTTAGTTGAGATCTATTAAATTATTAATTATTGCATGAACAGTATGCCACTTAACCACGTTCACTATATTGGGTCACACAATATAGTATAGTATTATGACCACTGCATATAGGCACTTAGGAGATTCTGATTACTGGGCTTTAATAGCTCACCCCATTGTGAGAAAAATTTTCAGAACACTGAGCATAGGGATACTGAAGATGAACTTAAGAAAGATTAATCTCTCTTGAATATTCCACTAGAAGAGCTATCTATTTTTTTTCTTACGCAATACTGGAAGACTCTATTTATAATTGTGGTCTATAATAATGATTGTTAGATGATTGTAATAATTAAGTTTAGACTTGGTGTACTTTATTTGGTTTGTAATATTAATCACGTGGTTGGGATTTTAGATGGCTCTGTAGTACTATTTTCTATCCTTATTTTTGTACTTTATAGTTGAATTCTACCAAATAATTTAGTCTAATGGCTTACAAACTATTTGGGATAAATTAAGGATTTTGAATACCATAAATTTCTTTATTGTGAGCAACCCCCCAATTTGGAGGAAATTGGGGGCGTGATAGCGGATTATTATCATTTGATTTTTATACTCAATAAATAAATCCCAAGTCACCACCACATATTCGGATTATGAAAATCGAGGACGTGACATAAAAATTTTCTCCCATTCTTGTTTTCACTTATCTATGAGTTTTCTATCCCTATTCCTACTCCCCATTTAAAAAGAAAATTATTTATTAAATCCAATAATATTATCAACAATCGGAAAGGAAAAAGATATAGGGATGTAGGGGCATGCTAAGAGGTGGAATAAGGATAGATAGGTCAATAAGAGATGGGTAAGGTAACAAAAGGCCAGGAAACTACAAAAAAGAATTAAGAGACGTTGTCCCAAGCACAGGACCATTCCACGTGCTATCCTAACACTAGTCCCAAAGTTTAAATAAAATTTTAAGTTTTAAGCTATATGCCTAAATATGGTTAGAATCCAACCAACCAACCAGACATAGTTCATACGAATCCTGTAAGCAATATATACTCTGAAAATATAATATAAAAATATAAATACAGAAATTTAGGTTATTATAAGATGTTTGGGAGTTGGTGTTTTCAGGTGAACTTAAGCTAGAGAAAATTCACACTTCTGAAAACACTAGGGATATGTTTACGAAACTCTTATTGCACATAAGTTCAAGCATTGCTTGGACTTGATTCAAGTCTAGTTGCCAGATAGAAGATACACCCAACCTATAGTGTTTAAGATAAAGCTATCGATTTTTTAGTTTCCTAAGAAGTGAGTTTAGCCAAGATGGAGAATGTTAGAGTTGTGACTAACACTTGTTACACTTATACACTAGAAAAGAGGCAAATACTTGAGCAAAGCGAAGACATCCCCCTTCAAATCCACATTAGTTTATGGGAACGAAGAGAAGATATGGATATGAGAGGCGTTACCCTCGTGGTAAGGTTGATTACACTTGAAAAGAGTAATCATATAACCTAAAACTCGTTGTTAATTATAGTAACTTTCGTAGCATTTTGTATGTTTTTGGCTAAATTTTACTTTCTTATAGTGAATTGTTCTTAAACATAAGAGTCAATAAGAATAAAGCATAAAAGCTGTTAAACTGGAGCAAATATGGAAAAGAAAAGAAGAGGAATAGCAACTATGGAATAAATTGAAGAAAAGACTAGAGAAACACAAAATTTAGCTTACCGTTCAAATTGGAATTTGTTGTTCGGATGCCATCTAGTAGCATTTTAGTTTTTATGCTTAGAAAAATTTTAGATTTTTAAAGATTCAATTTTTGTTCTTGCCACCTGAACACCATATTGTTGTTCAAACGCGGCGGTCCAAAATGAGTTCGTAATTTCTATTTTAGGTTTTAGGGTTTGCTGTCAACATATACTTCTCTTTTACAGACTTTGGGCAGATTATTCATATTCAATCTTTCATAGCATTAGAGTTTAGTTTTTAGCTTTTTCAATGTCATTTTGATGTTTTCATATGTTAGATGGAAGGATTATTCGTCAGATGCTTTAAAGAATTGAATAAAGTTCTAGCTTTCATCAATGCAATTCATTTCTTTTCCCTTATTCTCTTTTATTTACTATTCTTGCTTATTTATAATGATGTTAGACTAGAATTTTCTTCTTGATTCAACCCATCAATGATGGATAGGTTCTTATTTTATGATTGAATGCCATGTAAACCTTACATGTAAGGTTAACCTTGTATATTAGGGTTTCTATTTTCTTAATCTTTATTTCTTTTCAAAAACTTTCGAAAACGTAATATCAATCATATTTCTTAAAAATCCCTAATGTTATTATATGATTAAGAAATCAAATGAAATATATTGGATCAAAGATGAATTAATAGAATATCTTTCTAGTTTCTTGTCCCAAACGTGAATTCAAAACTGTGCTTTGGAAAAATCACTTTAACAATAATATCTTTCGGTTTAATATTCCTGAACGTGAATCTTAAACTAAGATAAAAATAGCATTCAATTTGATAAATAATATATCCAGATTTATAGGTTGAATCAAGATACTTAAATCGTTATTCGTTAAGCTTTATTCATATTACTTGCTTTATTTTAATTTGCTTTTTATTAGGTTTACTTAGAATTCATTTAGAATATTTATTTTCAATTTAGTAATTAAAGTGTTTTATTTAATTGTTATTTAATAATTTTGAAACTAACCATCAAAAACCCTATCTCTCACTCCCATTATTTACTTTTCTGCACTCAAAAACATAGAATTGGTTAACTTAGAAAAACCTACATTTCGAAAGCCCTAGCTTTCCTGAGGATACGATCTTGGTCTCATTGAGTTAAACTGCATTGCACCCTCTTGTATTAGGAGGTATTTTAATTGTAAATTTGAAGCAGTCAATGATACAGCAATTGTACAAATTTCATCCATTTACAGGAAGAGCATAGGAAGCTCACTGGAAGCTTGCTATGATTCGTAGGAGAGTACCAAGAGGCCTATTTTAAGGTTTTAGCTGTGCAAGAAAAGTGCTAGAAAGGCGCAGGAACTTGCTAGAAGCTTGCCTAAATGCCGATCCAACGAGCATCGGCCTAGTAGTTTTTGAACTACATTTCGAAAGCAAAATTTACCTAGAGTTTCGTGATATATATATGTATATTCTAAGACTATTATACATCAATGAGAAATTCATATTATGCTTTCAAAAAGTAGAATTGAGAGAATAAAAAACAAAAAACAAAGTGATGATTATCAAAGGGTTTCTTTAAGGTTCTTTCATCTCGTTCTTCTATTCTTCTTGCTTCATTGTTGGATTATACATAAGCCAAAGACAATTGATCTAACATCATCAGAGAATTGGCAACAAAAAAATAGATGGCTAAGATCCTCATCATCAACTCCATATAGAACACAGTTGGTGTAATGTTGATGTCCAAAGAGATTATTGTTCTTAGTGCTAAGTTTCCCATGTATTGCAAGTTAACTAATGAAATGTATTTTAAAATATACTTAGAAACCAAATAAGTTTATCACCTTAGGCTTATGCTCTCTCAATGTAATCAAGGTAGGAGTTGCAGCATATTGGTTATTTTTGGAAAACTAGACACACTTGTCCCTTTTACTACAATCAAAAGGTGAGGTAATGGAATGATGTACAATAATCTCCCAGAGCTCCCAAGTAAGAGGAAATGTCCATCTCCAATCACCATTAGAGATAATAGTTGAGAGATTGGAATTAAGAGGAATAGCAGTATCACCAGCAAGTTGCAACCATACTTAGGAACCAAAGGTCCGAAGGGGTGCCAATTACTAAACCAATGAGATGTTCCTTCCCCATTACCAATCATGTATTTACATAGAGGAGTGCAATCTCTCCGTACTTTAATATTTTTTCCATGTCCACAAATAATCAATAGGAGTTTTTATTTGGTATTTGGAGTGTAACCGACAAACCACAAAAAATAGAGATAAACAGTGAAAATCTATTCAAACGGAACTGTTGGAATGGATTTTGGTTCATTCAAATAGATTTTGGTCTGTCTGTTCGAACGACTTCTAGCAAACATTTTTGACTTTTTGTGTTAGAACTTTTTGAAATTTATAAAGATTTTATTAGGATTTATAAAGATTTATAGAAATTTGTAGAAATTTTATAGAAATTTACAAAATTCGAGATGGGAAAAATTTGAAAAAAAAATTGTAGAGATTTTTAGAGATTTTATTTATTTTTATTTATTTATTTATTTGCTCCAAGCATACTCTCAAACTGGTATATTGATTAGGAAAGCAGGTTTATCAAATAAAGGCGTGAAAATGTTACCTCTGAGAATAACATACTTAATAGCTTTCAATGTTCCAAATAAATTTTTATACAAAAAATAAATTTTAATTCAAGATAGGTTAATTATTTCAAAATATTTTTGTAATAATCAAATTTCTAATTTATATTAGAAATTAAAATCTAAATTTATTAAACAAAATCTATTTACCAAAATTTAAAATTTATATTATTTAACAATAAGATAAGGTATTTGATTACAGAGAGAATATAGAGAAAAAAAAAAAAAATTGCTTGAATTAGAGTTGACTTTGCACCAATAGCAGAAGGCCCCTTTCTAACAAGAGGCCTTCTAATCTATATATTATATAAAAGAATGTGTTTTTTTTTCTTTTATTCTTTTCTTTACTCCAATTTTATGTGGCATGCTTATTTGGTCTCCATTTTATTTTTCATTTTCTTATAAAATTTTGAATTATTTTTTAAATTCTTTCATTCTTCTTTCTCTTTTTTTTTTTCCTAATTCACAAAACTTTTGTTTCTTTGTAATACATCACTGAAACACTATAATTTTAATTTTTCTTTTACATATAAAACTACTAGAGCTGTGGCATATAATTTTGATAAATGTGAATGAGCTCATGGATTTCAAAAGGGACTTACTTGCTTATAAATTCTATAAATGGGCTTATGGGTTCCAAAAAGGGGATTTACTTGCTTATAAATTAATATAGTTGTAAAATTTACATATTTAAAATGTAATAGTAATTAAATTAAAAGTGCAGATAAAATAGAATTAAGTTAAAAACATAAAATAAAATGTTTAAAAATAATTAGATTATTTATTATAACAACTACTCTTAATATTTTTAAAATTTAAAATACAAAAAATACCTAAATATTAATTAGGCTTGGGACTCATTATTTTTCTAAATTTTAATTTTAAATTTAAATTGGTCATATTGACTATATTTGCTTTTATTTTTCTTTTACACAGATGATTAATAGTAATATTTTTGATTTGAGTTATTTTTACAAAACCAATAAAAAATTATTATCAAATCCTATATGACACTTTATATTTATCTTTGAATAAATGATTTTTTATCTAAATTCTAATTTTAAATTTAAATCAGTTAAATTGACCATATTTTATTTTATAAAGCACATCGTGCAATTAATAAATTTTTATATAAAACTAATTGAAAATTTATTACAAAATCTTGTATGATACTCCATGTACACCATTTTATTTGTTTATTTTTACAAATTTTTATTAAATAGAGTTTTTTTATTTTTTATATTTTGTTCTTATTCAAAAAACCTTTATTTCCTTTTACCCCACAAAAATAGATGACCACAACTCCATAATAATTGTGATATGTGATTTTCATCAATATAAAGTGAAGTTATGAGTTTCTTAAATTGAACTTACCTATTTTTTCATTGTAGTTGTAAAATTTATTAAAAAAATTAATTCAAGTTGGAAAATGATTTAAAATTTATTAAAAATTAATTAAATTTAGAAATATAATTTCTTTAACACAATTCTTATTATATCTTGAATTTATAAAAAAAAAAAATATGCCGATTTAGAAAATTTTTAATTTTAAATTTAAATTGATCACGTCAATAATTTTTAATTGATAATAATATTTAATATTTGAGTTATTTTTTAGAATTTAATTAGATCGAGATTCGATAAAGTATAAAATTTTAGTATTTGTATAGAAATCCGACTTTGATAAATTCTATCGACTTATTAACATTGACACGAACAATAAATATAAATATAAAAAAATAATTTAACAACTATTTTATGAAATTACACATCTTTATTAAAAATTTTATATAATTAAAATTATGTACTGTCCATAGAAAATATTATATAATCTCGTGCATTTCACAGATCAACACTAGTTAGTGTGATATTTATTTGTTATTCACAATCTTTGCTTTGTAAAGAGAAATTGAGAGTGAAATTTCGACTTTGGAATATCAAATCTGAAAACAATTAAAGTGTCATTTGGTACACTAGTTTTGAGTTTATTTTCTATTTTATGATTTTAAAAGTAAGAAAAACAATTCAAAATGCATTTAGCCACTTGTGTTTAAATATGAAATGTAAAATAACAAAAAGTCGTTATCAGCGTTTTTAACTCATAATAAAGAAAATCTCAAATATAGAAAATATAAATATAAAATCAAATATATTTTCTATTTTCTTTATTTTGAAATTTTCAAAATATAAAACACATAAATAGAAAATAAAAAAACGAAAAATAGCGATACAAAACAAAAGGAAATGTTTCTATTGATTTACGTTTCTGATTTATTAGATCCTAAAATAAATGCTATTGTACAGTATACAAATCCACTACCTCAATCATTCTGATTCTAGGGATGAGACCGGGGCAGATCGGAGGCGGATATGGTAAACTCCAAATCCTCCGTTTACCTCCAAATTTGTCCCGAACTCCAAACAGATATTTTTTTGGACCTCCATCCCCGCTCCAAACGGAGAACGGATATATCCACGGATATCCAAAACTCCAAACCATTTGTTTACCTCCAAATCTGACCTTAAGTTGTATGTAACCTATTACTACTAAATAATTCATCTCCAAAATCAAAATAATACATAATATCATCACAATAATAATTTACTAAAGTAATACATAAAATCTCAAAAACCAATATTTTACCAAAATGTCATTTAAAGAACAGATACATAATTCTAAGGTACATTGTCCTAACTCAAAGTAACAAATACAAAATATGATAATTCATGACATGATTATAAATCCCAATTTCTTAAACCTCCAAAAAGTATCAATACGAAATTTCGAAGTTCCATATCACCTGTGACCCAAAAAAAAATGAGAACAAACCATGTTTAGTTAATAGCTTGATAAATTATTGTAAAAAGAGAGAGAAGATGAACTCACCCAAATGGAAGGTAACATGATCTCATAGCACAATCAATCATCAATAGTAGTAACAGCAGATATATAATCATCGACATCCACATCCTCATTAATTGTTGTCAATTTTTAATATATAATTAAATTGGTGTCATACTTGATAACATATTTTATAAATAATATACATTTTAATAATCTAGTAATATATTTTAAAAATACTGTAATGATTAAAACATAAGAAAAAACGTGAGTTGTAAATTTTAAAATAAATAAATTTTAAAAGAATTGTAAAAAATAAATAAATATCAAAATGTTAAAGAACATGACAAAAGTTTGTAGATAAATTTTAATTTATTTTATCTTAATCAAGTAAATTTAAATTTATTTTTATGATCGCTAAAAATATAAATAAAAATAAAATTTATTTTAGTTTTTAAAATTGTTTTCTTCTATAAGACCTACAAACATAAAAATAAAAGTTGTAAATTTAAATTTCTAATTACTTTTTGTCACTATTAACTTTTTACATCAACCTAATTTCAAAATAGAATAACTGATTTTTTTCCTCACTATTCACATATAGAAAAAAAAATAAAACTACCAAAAATTTTTAAAATCTTTTATAATAACAAATAAGTTTTTAGAATAACATAGAACTATAAATTTTTATTATGATAAGATAACTCATCTGTATAAGTAAATTTTTTTAAAAAATTTAAAATGTAATTATTTGCACTTATCAAACTATCTAAGAAAAAATTAATAAGTTGCATTCTCTATAGATTTTTAAAAAAATAATTTCCATTATAAAAAAATATTGAATGTTTTGTGAAACATTTTAGCTAAGCTATTTCAAAAATCTATTTCTAGCGAACTCTTTTGAATATCAATATTGAAAAGTTTAGAAATATATTTTAGCTGAAAATGTTGAAAATTCAGAAGAAATAATAAACTATTCAAAGTTCAAGTAAATAGTTACTTACTGAAACGGTAATCTTTTGTACTAAAAAAAGGGAAAAAAATAAAATAAAATAGCAAATAAAATATTTTAATTGTTTTATAAATTTGTATCTAGATATTTTTTGAAGTTGTATAAATTAATATAAATTTATAAAAATTATAGTTTCATAATTCTTGCAGTGAGTAAAAAATTTTAATTTTATATGAATTTATATTTTTGGAGTCCCAAATGTTATACCTTATAAAATTTTAAATTTACCTCTTTAAACTTTCGTAATTTTTGCGTATAAAAGAAATAAATTGAACTTTTAAACTTCAATTTGCACAAAAGTAAAAAAAAAAATTAAATTTATAATTTATTTCCTAAACACACCCTAATTAATACAAAACAATGACAATTTTTATTTTAAAATTTATTTTATTAATATTCATTTTAATTATAATAATAGTGAAGTTCAATAAGTTTAGAGTATTATGAATGTGAATATTATTTGTCATGGTATAATAACAATATTGTCATCATAGTTCCAAATGATTCGGGGCTGTTCGGATATTTTTCGAAACAAATCGGAACAAATCGGGGCAGATTGGAGCAGATTCGGATTGGATATCAGATTCGGGGCAGATCGGGGCGAGGCAATCTCATCTCCATATCCAATCCAATATCCAAATTTTTTTTAAAAATCAAATCCAAATCCGATCCAATCTCCAAAAGAAAATCCAAATTTCACATCTATTCGGATCAAATAACAGATCGGATTCGGACGGATCGGCCGAGATGCCCATCCCTATCTGATTCTTTTGCAACCAATATTGAGGGGGTAAATTTCATAGTATATTTCTTATTTTTTTTAGAAGTTTAATTTTGTCATGTATTTTTTAAAGACGTTTTATGATTTTTGTTTTTTGGTTGAATATGTGTTTGGAGCACTAAAATGGGTCAAAATTTTTCAACTTTTTCAATTTCTTCCAACATTTTTTTACACCAAAAATTTTTAATTGTTACTAACTTTTTTTTTAATTTTTTTCAACTTTACCAACTTTCTCTATTTTTTAACTTTTATCAACTTTTACTAGTTTTATTCATTTTTTCTAATTTTAATTAATTTTTTACACTTTTCGATAAGGACGCTAAACATTTAATAATTTAAAATTGGCCTCTGCTTTACTTTTTTGGGCCAAAAATTTAGCAGGCCCTGAGATTTTGAATTTTTAAATTTTGATGCTCATGATTAGTAGTTTTTTTTTTTCGCACATTTTGTTTGTATCCTTTTCACATTTTTTAATTAGTTTATAAACAAATTATTTTTAAATTTTTCTTCGATAATGTTTTATTTTTTGAAATTATTTTTTCGCACTTATCTACTCGCAAAAAAAAAAAAAAAAAAGCTAAGTGTGGAATTAGCAACTTTTTAATGTCAAAATTTTTTATTTCTAACTCTAAGGGTCTGTTTGACAACGCTGTCGTTTTTGTTGTTGTTTTTCTGTTACCGTTTTCGGATTTTTGTTTTCTATTATCGTTTATTTTTTCTGAAATGAAAACTGAAATTGCGTTTGGAAATGAAAGTTTGTTTATAATTATTAATTTTTATTTTAAAAAATATTTAATTTTATTAGTTTAAAAAAATTAATGAACTTAGTAAAATATATTTTAATAATTAATTTAATTAATATAATTAATTAAATTAATACAGTAAACTATTTATTAAAATCATTTAATTCAATAAATATAAAATATATTAAATTATACTGTTTAAAAATAATTTAATAAAATATATTTCATATTAAATAAATAATTAAATTAGATTAATTAGTAAATTAAATTATTTATTTTTAAATTAGTAAATTCATTTTATTTATTAAAATAATTTAATAAAATATATTTTATATAAATTAAATTAATTAAATCATAAATAATTTAATTATGATTTATTTAAAATAATTTAATAATAATTATTAAACTAAATTAAATTAAAAATTAATGTAATTGAATTATTTATTATTAATTTTATATAAATTAATAAATTAATTATGATATTTATTTTTGATAATTTAGCAATAATTAATTATTAAACTAAATTAATTAATTAATTTAGTTTTATTATTTATTAAAAATAATTTATATTAATTTATATAATTAATTTAATTTATTGAATTTAATTATATTATTTATTAAAATAACTTATTTTAATAAAATATTTGAATAAAATAATTTATTTTTATGTAATGTAACAAAAATAGATAAAGTTTTAAAATTTACAAAATATTGGCAATAGAAAAGAAAATTAGAACGAAAACACATTTTTCTGTTTACGTTTTCTATTTATGTTTTTATTTTTTTTAAACAAAAAAAACGTAAACAAGTTTATCGAATATTTCTACTGCGAATTTATAAAATTTTAAAAATATAAATAAAAAAATAGAAAATAGAAACGTTACCAAACAGGGCCAAAGAATCTCTATCTCATGGTCAACTATAATAATTGAATTTCTGGTTTAGGCTGCTATTGAATATTATACAAACCCACATACTTTATTGACTATTTTCGTGCGAAAATTTTCTTCCCATTAAATGTTGGAAGCTAATTTAACGATTAATTTAATTTAAAAACAAAATGAAATAATTATAGAAATGCTCTAAAAGAATCTTAATTAATTATAAATTAAAAATCTTAAATTCCAAACTTGACAATAATTTTTTTCTTTTTCTTTTTTTTTTTTTATCTTTGTTGCGCGTGTAGTAAAAAGAACATTATAATAAAAATTAAGGGGTAATTGTTTTTTTACTCTTTATATTTAAAGTGAAATTAGTTATACCTTTAAACTTTAAAAACCGATCTTTACATCCCTTATTTTGAATTAAAGTGAAAATATTAAAAAATTTATCAACATAACTGTGATTCTAAATAAGTTTAAAACTTGCATATATACTCCATGTACTTTATATTATCTACACTTATACTCCCATGATTCTATTTAATTTTAATTGAAAATTTTGTCTTCTCACTTGAAAATCTAACGCTCTTTACAGCTTCACTTTAACCTAAAATACAATGGATACAAAGGTAAATTTTTAAAATTCCAGGGTATAAGTGATTTTCACCTTAAGTATATAGAAAAGATAATTATTTCAAAAATCAATTTTGAGAGGTAGAATTAGATCTAGAATTATTTTTAAAAAATAGTTATTTTGGCCAAAAACTTTAATTTTCCGTTTCTACAACTTTATTAGAAAGGGGAAAAACAACTGTATTTTTTATTTTTTATTTTTATTATTCCAAAAATGTGTAATTACCAGGATTAGACTTACAAGGAAGTAGTGGGGTTGTTGGTTAGGGAAACATTACAATGTGGCATTTGCTTTTTAATGGGTAGCCGCTGTTTTGATTAGTTTGAGGTCTTACTTTGATGCTCTATATATTATATAGAAGGATAAAAGTCAAAACAATTTAGAAAAGGAAAAACTAATAACAAATAACAAGGTTATTAATTAATAATTAGTATCGAATTAAAGAATTTAATTAAAACTGTTGTTTGTATAATTTTTTTTTACATAATGTGACACATTATATTTTATAATTTAATAAACTATAAAAAATAATAATTATATAATACTCATCATATTTTTAAAATCTATTTATGTAAATAATTTTCATGCTGTTAAGTTTCATGTTTCAAAATGAACTTTAAATAATAGTATCAATTTTTTGTAAAAAGAAAGTGATTGGTCGAATAATTTTCAGGCAACCCCATCTTCCTTTCTACTCTTTATCCATTTATTTATTTATTTTTTAAGTCAAAATATCTAAATTAACAGAAATACATTAGTTGCAATAAATTTAAGTAAACGAGATAATTATTTAAATATTAAATTTTTAATTACAAAATAACAACATCTATAGGGGCATTAATCTGGAACGCCAAAGGGGAAAAAAGTTAGAAAAAACGTATTTATCAATCGTTTTTTTGGACTTTGAAAGGAAATTCAAAATTCTGACAAGACTTGTTTAAATATGAGTTTAAAGACTCATTTGCATGATTTTCATATGCTCTGCCGACCTTTTTCTGATAGAATTCATTCGAAAAGATTGACGGCCTGTTCGGTGGCACCAAAGTCAAGAACTTTAACTAATTTTTGTACTTTTCCTCCGATCAAATTTCTACATGTAGTTACCTTATGTCACATCTTTCTATTTTAATGTACTTTTTGACTAAATTTTTATTAACTAAACAATCCCTAACTGATCTGTTTAAATGGTTTTCATGAACTAAAGTTAATAAGTATGTACGAAATATGAAAATACTTAGAAAGTTGATAAATTTATAAAAGTTTAAAAAAGTTTTGAAAATTATATTTAATGGTCCTATACTTTGTCTTTGGAGTCTCAAATAGGGTAAAAAAATAAAAAAAAAATTTCCAACTTTTATTATACTAGGAATCTCTAACTTTTATCGATTTTTTCTATTTTATTAATTTTTATTTTTTCTTTTACTTTACTTTTATTTTTTCAACTTTTTATATTTTTCAAAATAATTTAAAATTTAATTATTTTTTTATTTTTTATCTCCTTCATTAAAATTTGACAACCCAACCTAAGTTTATAGTAATTTTGATCATTTTTTCAAAATCCCCCGTCTAAATTAGTTATCTTTTTTAAGTTTTTGGGGGCTGAATTAAGTATGATGTTGCCCCGTGATCAACCATCTAATTTATTAAATTAAAATTTAATAATTTTAATGAATTTACATATTTTTTTAATTATTAAAATTATTTATATAAATTTAAACTGCACGTAGATAACAACACAAGTTTCATTTGGAATAATAAAAAAATTTTAAAAAATGATGAAAAATATTAAAAAATTTTTAAAAATTATTTATTTTTTATTTTACTATATAAATTACAGACCAATAATTTATCTTATTTTAATCTCGTTTTACATGGCTACCCCAATAGCCACACAGCTCCAGATTCTACACTACGGCTTTATTTCTATTCAGTTCAGCCATTTTTAGGAATACTCTTATTTCAAACTCAAGGTGATTTACCATCTTGAGTTTGAGGCAGAGTGTTAAAATATTCTGTAGTAGGTTATGATATATTATGGATAAATTACGCCTACACTCCTTGAACATTATGCTAATTACACATAGACCCTTAAAATTTAAACCTTACACTTAGAACCCTCTTATTTCCAAATATTGTAATACCTAAGTCCATTCGTTGATGTTCCCCGTTAACCGATTTGAATTGCATTTTGTAAAACGACAAAAATGCCCCTAGCCATCAATAACACTCATCTACTCTCTCTTTCTCTCTTTGTCATAGTTTTCCTTATTATTAAAATGGTTTATTTATTAAAATATTTTATTAAATTATTTTAGTTTTATTAAATCTAATAATATTTATTATTAAATTAAGTTATAATGATAGATTTATTAAAATTTAATTATTATTAAAAATTAATATTTATAACATTAAATTAATTAATTTAAATATATTGTATTAAATTAATATTCAAATAAGTTTTAAATATATTTTATGAATTCCATTAATTTAAGATAATTAATTTTTTTAATTTTTAATATTTAATTATTTATATATATATTTTTCTTCGATCAGACTTAATTTTAGTGGAGAACATTTTTGAAAAAAATTAATAATTTTTAAATTTTATCCTATCATGATCAAAACAATATTTATAAATTACAAAATTAAAACTATAAAAATTAAAAATTAAAAGGTGCGGTTTCCAACTGATTTTGTCAGAATTTAAAAAAAAAAGTGATCTGACATTTGTACAAAAAATACACAAAACTCTAAAAGTTTGAAAATCCTCCACTAAAATTTTAACACGTGTGCTTTTTATATAATTTTAATAATTTATATCAAATCAAACATAAATATTTAATACTCATTACACAATAATTCCAAAACTTACTTTTGGAAACTTTTGGTAATGGTTGGAGCTCCAAACGAACTACATAGTCTAGTTGGGAAATACATTAAACCAGCTCACACAAACTTTTGCCAGAAATTTTGCCGTGTACACATACACACACAGGCATGCATCTTTGTCAGAAATGATAAGGACGTTGGTCCATTTCTTTGTCTTGTTCTTTGCTTCTTTTCTTTTCTTTTCTATGTTCTGTTTTATTTACTTTATTATTATTATTATTATTATTGTTTGTATTATTCCCAAAGAAAAGTCTAAAAAAGAGGAACGCAATTCTCCATTCACCGGGTCAGAGGCGTTTCACTTTCACAAGTTGCAGTTCCTCAGCCTTACTACTTGCTTTTTAGAGCTTTTTTAGTAATAAAATATTAAAATTGGTCAATTTTACTAATACGATATTAATAGTTTAAAACTTATGAATTTACTATAATTAGTGAAATAAATATATGACTAACAGCACTTAGGATTAGCTGAGTAGCTCGTGATTTTACTTTTCACAGAAACCACACAAATTCGATTTATTGACTCAATTGTAAAGGACAGTGTATCTGTTATTTCAGAAGAGAGGTTGAAGAGTATTTTAAAAAAATAAAAGAGTTTTTCACCAAAATTATAAGTCATTAATTTTTAAGTTTCACTAATACCTCTAATTTATCTATATAATGATATAGGTATAATAAAATTCAAGTCAATCCACAATCCCATATGGTTTCAAATTCGGAAGATGGGTAAATTCAAATATTTTATGACAACTTCTAGGTCAAACAAGAATTCGGTCAAAAAGAGAGAGAGAGAGAGAGAGACTAAAAATATTTCAATTCCAATACAAACCCAAATTATGGGAATGAAATCTATTTGGAGATTGAAGCCTAATTATCTTGTGAGACCACAAAGATAATCTGCCAACAGGATTGTTTTTTAAAAGAAAAAAAAATTAAATGAGCCCTAAATAGAATAAATAGCTATTAATGAAACAAAATTAGTCCAACATAAAAGGCCCAAATAATAAATAGGGCCAGTTATTAACTAGGCCTTTAAAAAAGCGTGGTCATCCAAATACTTGGAAGCTAGGCTAAAATTATATAACTCAATAAAATTAGGGTCCAATGGTTACGAAAAATAAATAAATAAAAAATTTGTTACCACGATCATTATGTCAAATTACCGAGAATACACAATTAAAATTTGTTTCGAGGCAATATTTTGTTGGAACGAAAATTTTAACCCTAAGTTTGAATTTTTAAAATTAACTAAATAATAAATTTGAATATCTTATTAGCAGGAAAGAATCATCACACACCACAAATAGCTCCTAATTCAAATAATACAACCAAAATATCTAAATTTGTAATTAAAAAATCATTAACCTAGTCCAAATGGAATTCGATTCTCAAATTCTGATGATGCACCTAAAGATTTAGAGACTCAGATACATGGTTATCCAAAACCCTCTAAAAATAAACAAAACTGCTATGAAGAAAAGAATGAATGAAGCAACGCAAAAATAGAGGGATCAATTGAGGGAAAAAAGAAAGAAATAATAAAGGGGAGAGAGAGGTAAAAAAAGAAAAAAGTTTCAAACACTCTAAAAACTTGAAACTTGAAGATTTTGCAACAACATTCGAATATGGCTATAGATAGAAGGTTCCATATAAGAATGATGTAAAATTTATTCTTTTTTTTTTTTTTTTTGTAACCTAAAGTCTTCATACTCTGAATTTTTTAATAAAAGTCTTAAAATTTCTCTTAAATTCTCTACATATATATACATCCTTAATTTTTGTATTATTTTCATTTCTTTATTAATTGGAGCAATAAATTAGAAACAAAATCCGTTAAGAAAATATTCAACAGTATTGTGGAATAGTGATAATTTGTGAATATGAGTTTAATGAAAACTTCAATTCCTTCCTAAAAAGAAATTTGCGTAAACAACAAATATTATTTTATCAAGCAACCAAGCAGCTCTAAACATGAGTTAGATTTTAAATAAGGTACATTGATTAATCACATAAAATGATAAATTATAACTGATAAAATGTGATTAATCAATGATTAAATAGAGTAAATAATGATTATTCCCTAATTTATAATACATCTTGTTCACAAATGAGAAAAGGCTAAGTGCATGGCAATTGTCTGAAAAGCACGGAAGAAGGAAAAGGAGTTACAAGGACCCGTCGGACAGCTATTTGGAGGGTGTCTCATTTGCATGAACCTTCACATAACAGAATGTTGAGTGGGAAAAAAAAATAGAAAAAATCTTCCAAGTGTTGCACTTCCCTTCGAACGCTAGTCCAGAGGGTGCCTTGTTTGCGAAACCATTTGAAAGATGGAAAGTCAGGACCAAAAATCATGAAAAGGAAATGGATAAGTAAAGTCTTCCCTTTAGATGGCTGCTTTGGAGGGCATTTTGTTCAGAGGCAAGTTCGTATGACAGAAAGTGAGCTAAGTTTCAAGTGATTAAAAGAACTTCAGTGTGGACTTACCCTTCAAGGGGCTTCGAGATGGTGCTACTGTGCAGATAGTAAAACTTGTAAATTTTTACAGACTTCAAATTATATCAATTTTGTAGTTATTCTGCCATTCATGAAAATAGTTTCGCAACTAGAAGATGTGAGGGTTTTCATATTTTTATAAAATATATGTAATTTCCTTAGACTTGATGATTACTTTTCATATTTTTAATTTAGTTTTTTAGTAAGAATTTGGGTTAGTATTTGTTGATTTCCTTCTATGTTTGAAGGATTTAGAGTTCAAGAATTGGTTTTAATTTGCAAATTAGAATTTATCCTATTTCAACATGTGCTTCATTATGGTCAGTCTTGTTTCTCTTACTATGCATAGATAAATTTTCATTACCCATTCTCAATATATGAAGTGCTGTAGTTAGGATATAATTCAAAATTTTCCACCATGGATTGCAGTTTAAAACCTTAAAGAAGAAAGTAAGAAATTTATAATCATTCTTGATATTTTATGGGTTAGAAATCATGGAAACGTAGTTACAATCCCACTTTTGTGTGTCTGGTTTCTAACCCTTACATACAAAATACTCGATCCAATGGCATGATTCACAAAATTGAAAGAAAAAATAAAATCATAATTTATTCTCAATATTTGTAATCACTTTAAAAGAAAAACTATTCGATCCATCTACACCAAGTTATAATTGGATTGACTTATAAAGTAAGAAAACTTGAATAATAATCTTAACGAAAGCTTCCAGCTTTCTGTAATCACACGCACAGTAAAAAACATTAGTTTATGAACCTCCTGGAGAATCTCTTTTTGTAATTAATTTGTATATGGGGGTATGCCCCTAAGATGATGTAAGTATTTCCCAATGAATCCAAATTATACTTAATTACCAAAAAAAAAACTTAACGAAATCTTAGATTGAATTGAGTTGAGTTTTCTTCCATTACTTTGATGAACTTAAAAAAAAAAAGAAAAAAAGAAAAGAAAAACTCACAACCCAATTTACAAACAACAAATTTCTCTTAGTGAATCTTAGAGTTTCATTTTAATTTTCTTGTAAAAAATTTTCAAAAGATTCTCATTTCCTTAAGTTCGACCCCAGATTCTCACCAAGTTATATTCCAAATTAGCTCTCGTGCACTTGTGAGGTTTTGTTTTTCCACTATTTTGCAGGAACAGAATTCAAAAGCAGTCACACACATTAAGTTCAAATTCAACTCGTTAAAATCATGAATTAAGACTATTTGATTCTATAAAATCAACAATTCTTGGTCTAACTTGGACATCCACACCTTTCATTTACCCTCTCTTATTAGAGAGGACCAAGTCTTAGTGCCTATTTAGTAGGGCTGGAAACAAGCTGAGATGAGTACAGCTCAATCTATTTATGCCAAGTTCAAACTCGAACTCAAGTTAATTTGAACTTTTATATAGGGTCGATTTTGACTCAATAAAAAATAATTTAGGTTCGAGATCCGTTTGTAAATAATTCGATTAAATCAAAACGACGTTGATTTATTCTAAAATATAATAAATAAAATATTATAAAAAATATAATAAAGTTTTATTAAAAATATTAAATATTATAAAATATATATAATATTTTATTGAGTCGACTCATGACCTTCCGAGTCGATCTTTTCTATACTCAAACTCAAGCTCAAGCTTAAGCTCAAATATAAATAAGTTACGAATCAAGTTCGATTCAAGCTTCTTTTAGTAACAATTCGAACTCGAGCCAAATTCAAATAGCTCACAAATAACTCAATTCATTTCAACCCCTACTATTTAGAAAGCCAAATTTTGGTAAAAATTAAATAAACAAATAAATAAATTTTGGATTGTTTAGTGTGTTTCTCAAAAAATATATAAAAATTAGTAAAAGTTAAAACAATTAGAGAAAGTTAGAGAATGTTAAAAATACTTGGAAAATTTTATGTAAAAAAATGACTAAAAACGAATTAGAGATTTTTGACTAAATTTAATCGTCCAAACCCACACTTGCTCCCTTAATGAATGATGGCACTTGAAATTCTTGATTACCTTTGGACTATGAATATGTTTGATTTGGGAGATTGGATAATGAAATATAAGTAATACCATGGGATAATCGATGTAATTTGATATAGCATAGGATTGATTTTGTATGTGAGATTATTTTTTTTAGTATTTGATTGATGAGATACAAAATGAGATAAAATATATTATTTGACATAAAATATAATAGCAAATAATTTTGAAACTTTAGATTTTAGTGAGAAGCAAACGTGGAGGTAGGCGATATGTAATACCACTACTCCTAGGCTGTGTTTATTTGTCGGTGTTTGTTTGTCGAGTATTTCTTTTGGAGGATTGGATTGTGTTTAACCAAGTTAACTATAGTTCTGTGTTTGATTCGTAGTATTAGAATTTCGGACTACACTATTTATCCCCTAAAATGGGAGATAAGTAATACCATGGGGTGGTGATATTACGTATCCTTAACCGTCGGATTTGTTTTCCACAAAAATATAAATGTTCAAATTATTTCCTGTCACATTTTATATCAAATTATATTTTTATTTCACTTTATATTCTATCAATTAAATATTAAAAGAATAATCTCACATAAAAAATTTATCTTATACTATATCTAATTTCACATATTATTGATAGTATTTTTTATACCCATTATCCAATCCCCAAATCAAGCATTGCCAATAAGCCTTAGAAAATGATGAAAGTGTTATTGGGTTAATGAACTTGGGAGGCAATGGTGCCACCTAAACCCAATAAGTTGTGTTGAAATCAAAGCTAACTAAACCCAAGTTGTGTTGAAATCAAAGCTACCTAAACCCAAGTTGTGTTGAAATCAAAATCAGTGCCGTGAATATATCAATGCAACTGATCTCAAAACTTCCCACTTTTCTCGGGAACAAACCATGTTGACTCCCAATCGCATCCCCGCATTTGAACAGTAAAATGGACAAAATACTATTATGTGAGTAATAAATTATTAACACCCGTTTGAAATGATAGATTTAATTAAATTTAATTTCATTTAAATTCAAATAAAATTTTATAAATTAGATTTGATTTCACTTGAATTTCTATATCATTTGGAATATATCATTTGAAATACAATCCAAAAAAATAGAATTTGATGATAATTTCTTATTTTCTTAAGTATATGTGGATAAATTTATTCTCATATATTTTTATCATATTTTTTATTTTATATTAATATGGATAATTTTAGTATTTTTCTTAAATCAAATCAATTTAATTTTTAAATTTAAAATGTGTTTAAAACATAAAATTTTGGTTGTGTTTGAGTGACAAAAAAGTATAAAATATTGATGCAAAAGTGATATGTACTGAAATTTAATTGAAATAAAATACAAAAGATGATAAAAAGTAGCGAGTTTTGGTAGATTTTAAACTTTCAAATAGCCAATTTATTTACCAAATTAAATCAATTCTAAGGGATGATTGTTTCTTAACGAACCATAAAAGTTTACACAAAAATGATGATAATGATGTAAGTGATTTGATAATAACATAACTATGAGCGGTAACTCAACAAACAAATCTTGAATTTACTTTCTAGTGGTTACTATTTCAATTTTCCTACAGATTAATCTGGTCATTAATTTTAAACCCCATGAATTAATTCAGATGCACGCAAATTAACCCGAGCACCATGAATTATCCCCCTAAAAAAAAAGAAGAGAAGTGATAATGATACAAATGTAACTAAAATATTTTAGTAAGCTTACATTTTCAAAATGATAAGTAGTATCACAGCAATTAAATTTCTATATTGAGAATTAAATTATGTGACTTTCTTATAAGCCAATCATTTTAAATAACTGAGAAATGTAATTATTATGTAAATATCATTGACATACTATTATTAAATATCTTTTAGGACGAAAATTGTAATAGAAAAATATTTTTATTTACAAATGAGAAATAATATTTTTACTCCTCTGTCATCTTTTCTCATTTCACATTATTCTTGTTGATTAAAACTACTGTTTAGTGGAAAAAACTAATAAAGAAGTGTTAATATTCTTACCCTTAACAGGTGTACCAAATCATTCGAAAAGTTTCCATAAATTTCCGCAATACATAAATTTCCGCAATACAGTTATTTTTACAATAATATCTCCAAAAGCCAAAACCCCCGGGGGTGTGCAAAGCTCCATTGCTGCCCCGTCCAACGCTATAAATACAAGTCACACCGTAGATGGAAACTCACTATATACATCATCAAATTTTATGACGTATAGCATGTATGAGATCACGAGCATGATGGCCGGAAGAAGTCTCCAATCTCTTACCATTTCCTTTCTTCTTCTTTCTCTCATTGTGGGTTCTGCATTTCCAAATGCAGCGGCACGTCCACTGATCAGTGGCTCAGGGCTTCGTAATAGCTCTACTGGTACTGGTACTAAGATTGAACGTTTTCTCAGTGGAAAGTCTCTCATGAAGGGTTCAGGTCCAAGTCCTCCTGGTGAAGGACATCCTGGTCCTGGTGAAAGAAATGCATTCGTTCAAGGAAATGATCACCCATAACTCAATATTGTACTCTTCTCAAGATATATATATATATATATATAAATGAAAAGCTGATCCTTTTGTGTAATTATTTGGCAGTGTGGCCCACTGATTCCTGAATTTCGCATTATCAAAACACAGGTGAAAGAAGATCAAAGGTTTTAGGATTCTTGGTGTAGGCACCAATTAGAGATGGGAAATGGTATTCTTATTAACGAAACTTTAAATTTTATTAAAATATTAAAAATTTTTAAAATTATTTACTTTTTATCTTATTACACAAATTATATAAATTACAAAACTATAACTTTTATTAGTTTTTATTAAATTTTTGCTACTCCAAATACATTTTCAGTGGTAGATCCAATAGCGGAGCTTCAGGGATGAGGGCAAGGGAGTAGGTAAGAATTATTATTAGTTTTCTAAGAAAAAAGAGTGAAATAAAATAAAAGAGTGCGGGAAGAGAAAGGGGGTTGGGTTTGGGAGCTTTTAACAGTAGAAGAAGTATTTAAATTTTGAGAAAAATTTTAATCCACCGCCAGTGGACAAGGTTTATATATCAACAGATAAACCAATTATGAATCTATTTTTTTGCCGTGGGCTATTATTAATTTTTTTTTCAATAATGGATTCTTCTAAATTTTGGTTAAATAGATTAGGAAACTTATCTTCAATCCAAATTTAGTAAAATCTAATTTTGAAAATAAGCAAAATAAAAATTAGAAGTAATAATTAGAGGATGAGCAACGTGTTACTTTGTAACAAAAAATAAGGAATAAATTACCCAACAGTAGGATTTCGGTTTTTTATGATAGCGTCACTTTGTGCTCAATTGCTGGTGTATAATTTTTTTCATCAAAGCTGGATGAAAGATTAATCGTTAAATTATTTTGTTAAAATTAAACTAGACCCTAAAGAATTTTTGGGAGATTGAGGGGCAATTGTTTCGCCACCCTTACCCCCATTATCGATCGTCATACTTACATGTCATGCAATCAAATGATTGAACAATTATAGTTTTGTAATTAAAATACATTTTTGTAAATAATTATTTCTTATTATGTGAATTTTGTATGCTTACACAGCATTGAGAAACCAAACAAAGCAATAGTCCTCTTGGACTACCGAGATGGAATTCAATGTTCTCCAAATAACTTTCCGAAGCACAATATATATATATATATATATATGAATATACAATCAATAGTTTTAGGTCTAGTTTTAGTCATTTAAGAGTTCGAATTGCAACCTGAGCTAAACACCTCACACTCTTAAGAATTTATAGGTAGGTTCTCGACCATTCCATAATTTATAAGGAGTTTTATCCAATTTTTTATAAGGTATTTTGTTGAGAACATAATTTGCGGAAAGCAAAGCTTCCCTGCACAAATTCTGGAGTGAACCAGAACTTATTAACATAGCATTCATCATTTCTTTCAAAATTCTATTCTTATGTTCAGCAATACCATTTTGCTAAGGTGCGTAAGGTGCAGTTGTTTGATAAATAATGCCATGTGCAGCACAAATTTGTGCAAATGGTGAGTCATATTCACCACCTCTATCACTTCTTAGCATTTTAATTTTCTTACTAAGTTGGTTCTCAACTTCATTTTTATATTGTATAAATATGTCTAATGCTTCATCTTTACTTCTTAACAAATATACATAACAGTATCTTGTACAATCATCGATAAAAAACTTTTTACCACCTCTAATTTGAACATACTTTAAATCACAAATATCTGTGTGAATTAATTCTAGAGGTTCAGTGCTTCTTTCAATTGAGTGAAAAAGAAGTTTTAGCCAATTTGGCTTCAACACAAGTTTCACACTTATGTTCCATAATATTAAATTTTGGCAAAATATTTAAATTCATTAATCTTCTTAGAGTGCCAAAATTCACATGTCCTAATCTACCATGCCAAACATCAACAAGCTCAAGCAAGTAAGCAGAAGATAAATTATTATTAATCTTTGGCACAATAGTCATTATGTTTAGTTTGAAGAGGCCATCACATATGTACCCCTTTCCAGCATACATACCATTTTTAGTCAATACAAATTTATCAGACTCAATTACTAGTCTAAACCCTTTCTTGCTCAATACTGACCCTGAAACTAAATTCTTGCGAATATCAGGCACATGAAGTACATCATTAAGAATAAGCTCCTTTCCTAAAGTCATTTTCAGCACAATCTTTCCTTTTCCTTCAACCTTGGAGGTTATTGAATTATCCATATATAATTGTTCCCCTTCCTACTGTTTAGTAAGATGAGAACATCTACCTATTGGTATAAATGTGACGAGTGGTTCTAGTGTCCACCCACGATTCCTTTGGATTACTTCCAATCAGGTTCACTTCAAAGACAACTGCTAAAAGATGCATATCATCCACATGACTCTCTACTTCAGTTATATTAGCTTGATTTGTTTTCTTCCTTTTCTTGGAAGGCTCTTGAGCTTTCTGCATGCGATAGTCTTTTGCTCAATGGCCAGGTTTCTCACAAACATAGCATTTTCCTTGAAACCGTTTAAAGCTGCCAGTCTTTGAGCTTTCTCCAGTGTACTTCCTTTTCTTACTGTTGGTATGTTTCACTTGCTCTATCACATTAGCCTTGGACACCATGTGCTGATATCCACTTTTCTTATTAGAATTGCGGTTATCTTCCTTTATCATCAATCTCACAATAAGATCTTCAACTTTCATCTCCTTACGCTTATGCTTGAGGTAATTTTTGAATTCTTTGCAAGATGGTCGTAGTTTCTCAATTATTGCAGCAACTTGGAATGACTCACTAATTATCATCCCCTCAGCATGTATCTCATGTATGATTACTTGGAGATCTTGAACTTGATGGATTACACTCTTTGAATCAATCATTTTGTACTCAAGAAATTTGCCAACTATGAATTTCTTCGAGCCAGCATCTTCTATCTTGTACTTTTTATCTAAAGATTTCCAAAGTTCCTTAGATGTTTTTATTGGACTATACATGTTATATAACATGTTATCCAATCCATTGAGGATATAATTACAGCATAAGAAATCGGCATGTTTCCATGCCTCAACCGCTGCCACAACATGACTGTCAGTCTCATCCTCATCCAAATGTGGCACGTCTTCCTTAAGAAAGTTTTCCAAATTCAGTGTTATGAGATAAAATAGCATTTTTTGTTGCCATCTTTTAAAATCGATACCACTAAATTTTTCTGGTTTCTCACCATGGCCCATAGGTACATTAGGAGCAGTGACCGGTGTTACAACCGGAGCAGTAACAGAATTTACTGTCTCACTTGCCATATTTTCAAATCTAGAAAATAGACAAATTTAAAATTAAGAATAACCAATTAAATAATTAAAAAAATACAAAGCCAATTTTTCCTTCCAAAAATATTCCAAGATAAAATGTGCTAATGACTTATTTTGCACAAATATATATATATATATATATATATATTCCAATTAAGGCAGATTACAAAACCTTCAATTTTACCATGCAACACAATAGACACAATGAATTGAAGAAATTATGCACAGTAAATTGTAGAATAACACAGGAAAATTTAAATTTTATTTTAAATTTCAAAATTTTCAGTGATGCAGATAAATATAAAATTCTATTGAAAAAAAAAATTGGTGCAATAAAGAAATGAATCTGTGGCAAAACTATCTATTCAAACAGATATGGATTATATACAGTTATGAATAGAATACAAGATAACTGTTTACACAAAACCACTGGAATTGAAATAGAAGCAACTCGAGAGAGAGAAAAAAAAATCTACCGAATTAATTGAGTTGCAGTCTAGCAATCCAATTGATTATCAATTCGCACACCAATTTCTACAAAGTCAATTTGACTTTGCTTGAAATGACTTGAAAAGACAATCAGACGATAAAGCTACAATGCTAAGTAATTTAAAAAACACAAATATATATTATTTGTAAAGAAACACAAACCAGTGATATCAAGGTTCAATCTTCAAACTAATGTACTTACGAATTTTAATGAAAAAGCATAAAGCATGCACACAGTGGATAAATCTAAATTTGATTTAATGGTTAAACAATTCAAATTAGAGCATCAAAACTGAAAAAGCAAATAACTTTTAATCAGGAGGAAAATTGTGCATTGATGTTCTGTAACAGAACACTTCAAAATAAAAATGAGAAGTTTTCCAAACGTCAATTAATTTTGAGATGTCTGGTCACTGGGTAGTGCACAAAAATCGAGCATTTAAGGGGAAGATTTAAGCACCACAGAAAGTGATCAATTTCAGTATAGAATGGAAAAATCATGCAGTCCAGGACACAGTAACAGAAAGAAATTGTTCGGGCACTGACAAAAGAAAAAAGACAGTGCCGTGAACCGGACACAAAACCAATCAATTAATTTTGGAAAACCACATCAAACCGAAAATTAAAAACCACAGAGTCTAAAAATGCAGTTCCGTAACACTCAATTTTTTTTTTATTTTATAACACAACAAATAACCACAGAAATTAAAACAGTGATTGGACCAACAAAAAAAAAATCAGTCTTAAGATTGTTGGCAATATTAGTCAAATCAGTCACTGTTTTTGAAGAATAAATTAAAAAAAATCAAAAATAAAACTTACAATTTTAAGTGAAATTTAGATGCACTTTGATCAAGTCTAGTGTTGAACATTATCTCTTTAAGACTGAATTCCTCCCCCACAAGGCTTCTGGTTTTAACGGATGTCAGTCTCCCAGGATAGAATGATCACACATACACACAAAAGGAAGTGACAATTTGTGTGTTCTTGCGAACCAAACTTTGCTTGTATTCTTTTTATGCAAAAAATGAATTTTCTTATGCAAAAGAATTTTGTATGTAATATTTTTAATGAAAAAAAATCCGACCCTTTTTTATGTAAGGATGAATGTTTAAATAATTAGCCATTAGTCATATCTATTGGAAGAATAGACACAACCATTCATGAAGAGGGGCATCTGTTCATAGAACAGACATGTCTGTTAAAGAATGGACACTCCAAAACAACGTAGTTTTAGAGATAATAATTTGACCGAGCTAATACTTAGAGTAAGTTAATGGGCCAAAGAATTATTTAAGCCCAAAATCCATTATAAGATTAATTAAGCCCAAAATTTATTCAGGTCCACTGTGGTCCTCACTTTGAAGCCAATTTTCATTCACATAATTTATGGTTTTGAACATGTGAATACATGGAATTATGGATGGGCATGGGGCGGGTAGGGGATGGGTACACATATCCCCATACCCGATCTCCAAACTAAAATCAATCCTCATAGCCTACTCGATCCCCACTGGGGATTTATTTTTACCACCCATCCCTGACCTAAACGGGGAATAGGGATCCCCATGGGGAAACGGGTACCTGAATTGAAAAAAATATAAAAATACAAAAATTCTAAAATATGACTCATAAAAAAATAGAGCAGAATCCTAATACATATTTAAAAAATCAAAAAATACTATATTTATATATATATATATATATATATATTTAGAAAGCACTTATTAGGTTTATATTTTCTTACCATATTAATAGGTTTTATAGTTCAAGATAGGAAAAGTAAATAAAGAAACATTCACAACTGGTCTATCTCAATTTATAGTTTTCTTGTAAATTTGAAAACAAAATAATTTAATAGGAAACTGATAGATAAAGAAACTCAAAATCTTAATTCTTCACCTTACTGAGAAATTTGTAGGAACAAATATACTAAAAATAAATATATATAAACACGAGAATATAGGGAGGGTTGGGGAACGGGTGGGGTCGGGTACGGGGCGGGGGCAGACTTATACCCGTACCCTGCCTGATCCTCATTTTTTAAAAAAATGCCCCCATACCCTACCCAATCTCCAAAAAATCCCCGAATTCCCTACCCATTTGGGGCGAGGATCGGATACGATACGAGCAGGTCGGCCGAGATGGCCATCCCTACATGGAATTAATATTCTTACATAATTATATTAATTCCACATTTGATCTATGATTAATAATATATGGACCCCACATAAATATTTTGCTTTTAAAGTCAATAAAATTCATAGTCAAAACCATGAATTCCAATAAATTTATTATTTAAGCCGATGACTTGGTGGACTACATGCATGTGTCGAATATTGTCTCTTTATTTTTATCTTAGTACTATTAGGTTTAAGTTTTGGGTATATAGTTAGAATCCGACCACATACTAGGTCAATGTTGAGTTTTCAAACACTCTTAAGTCTTTTATTACGTTATCAAGTTTTTTTTTTTTTTTTAATGAGTAACTAGTTTTTGAATTGTTAATGCCCAAGAATAGGCAACAAATTGTTTTAAATAAATATAAAAAATATGATTGCATCAAAAAATATTTTGAAAAAGAGAATCACAATGATATTGAAAAGACAGAGAGTTATAATTAAAAAATATATATAAATATATATTTGTTTACGTTTATTATCTTCAAATAATAGACTCAGAAATAATTCGTAGTATTCTAATTATTTTCTATAACAAATTCTTGTGATCAAGACATTTTCCCCAAAAAAAAAAAATATTAGAAATTAGTTAACAGCCTTTTAATCCAACAAATTCCTATAAATTAAATTTTTGTAGAAATTTGTAAAGAATATTGAATGATGTACGGATTGGTTCCAAAATTAAGTCTATATTGTAGGAATCTTCATTAGGGTCTATAATGCATGTGAACATAACGACTAAGGAAACCTACTTAATTAGAGTAAGAATATAAATACCATATATATATATACACACACATGTGTGGTTCATTCCTTGCAAAAAAATTTTTTTTGTTTTAAAACGATATCAGTCCCGTGACATCAAATTTAAAATTTGTTAGATTAAAATTTAATAATTTAAATTTATGCACATATTTTTAGATATATTTTTAATATTTTTAATCTAACAATCCAACAATTCCAGTATGATGATTGGGGTAACATTGAGAAGCCATGTTAACTCTCCAAGTCTATTTTTTCACAATTCTTGTCAATGCGGCCACATTAAATAAAAAACAGTAGGGGTATTGGGCAAAAAAAAAAAAATAGTAACTAATTCTAATCAAATTCTCTTGTACAATTACTTAAAGAAGAGAAAAGATATTTTATAAGTTAAAACTACCGATAAAACTCATAAATTAATTTTATTTTTAAAAAGTTTCTGAAAGGAAGAAATTAATAGGAAAAAAAGACTTAGTATCTTTATATGTATAAATATATATATATATATATATATGTGCGGTGGTTCTTCTTCATGTAAATATATATATTTATATATAAAAACTAATTCTCTTGATTTTTTTTTTCTTTATGTAATCATTCGAAAGAAACTCCCCAATCAGACGATAACACACAGAAAAAATACCAACCAAAAAAAAAAAAAAAAATTAGTTTCCTCCGTGGCAGAGTTTAGATTTTTACTTAATGAAAACGAAAATTATCTATAGTTAATCGAAGGAAAAAGACATAATTTTTTATAATAAAATTAGTTTTCCAAAAAAAAATTACAATAATATAATAAAAATCATGAGAATAATTTTGAAAAAGACGGCAACTGCGAGGTGACAACGAAAGCAAAGTAGTGGTGAGATTATCATATAACTAAAAATTAAATAAATGTTATTTATTTATTTAATTTTTTTTAAGGCAAGTGTGAATACGGAGTTGTTCCCACAAGCAAATATGTGGTTTAGCAGTGCACAGTCCAAGCACCATTTTTATGGTATTTTAATTATAAACTTGGTCGAGGTCCTCTCCTTCCTTTAATCACCTGTAAAGTGAAACTAGCTAGTTCACGCTATATCCTTAAACAACACTTTTTTTTCTAAGTTGAAAGAGGTTTTTGCTTATAGTTGGAAAGAAAGGCAGTAGGTACTATGACTTTTACTCCTTACTTTCTCTTGTTGATAGTGTCAAGATATTATTAAAATATTTTTTATCTTAATTTTTAGTAAATAGTTAAATTTATTTTGGTATGTAAATATATCTCATTGTAAATCTATTTCACTATATATTAAGATGTAAATATTATATTCTCTCACCTAATTTTATTTCTTTTTCTTTTATTTTTTATTTCAACATGGGTATCAGAGCCATACTTTGAGTTTTTGTTTCTATGGTATAACATCATTTTGTTGCACTATTTTTCACCACCACAATATATTCAAATAATTATTTCACTCTATATTTTAATATGATATCAGAAAATTTTGTACTTTTTCTATTTTGGTGTTTTTTCCCCTTTTTAGAGCCTTATTTTACCGTAACACCGCCACTACAGAATTTCTTTCTTTTGCAGTCTGAACTGTTTCTTAGGGTTTTTGACTCTTCTTATTTCAATTTTGGTTTCTTTTTCTTCGTATTTCATCGTCTTAATACACTTTTTATTAGGATAACATTTCAATATTATGTTTTCATCCTATTTATAGTATTGCTCTTGATGAAATCGATTATTATATACCAATATATGTCAGTCTTTCTTACTGTCTGTGAGATCTAGAGAGTAATGTGCTGTTGTTTTTCTTATGACATTTTGTAATTTTATTTTTCTTATTTCATTCTCGTGCACTGTATATTCTATTTTGGTTATTTATTGATATTCAATCTCAAAAGTAATCGTATTAGTAGCAATGACAATTTTTCAAAAACTCATTGCCAAAACTTCATGGCTGCCCCAATAGCCACACAGCTCCAGATTCTACACTTACGGCTTTTTTTTTTTTTTTTTCTATTTAGATCAGCCATTTTTAGAATACTCT
This sequence comes from Vitellaria paradoxa, assembly GCA_019916065.1. NCBI lineage: Eukaryota > Viridiplantae > Streptophyta > Magnoliopsida > Ericales > Sapotaceae > Vitellaria > Vitellaria paradoxa. The sequence goes on from CM034238.1 coordinate 37,501,280, forward strand.
TATTTCAAACTCAAGTTGATTTGCCATCTTGAGTTTGAGGGAGAGTGTTAAAATATTCTGTAGTAGGTTATGATATATTATTGGATAAATTACGCCTACACTCCTTGAACATTATGCTAATTACACATAGAGCCCTAAAATTTAAACCTTACACTTAGAATCCTCTTATTTCCAAATATTTGCAACACTTAAGTCCATTCGTTGATTTTCTCCGTTAACCGATTTGAATTGCATTGTAAAATGACAAAAATTCCCCTAGCCCATCAATAACACTCATCTACTCTCTCTGTCATAGTTTTCCTTATTATTAAAATGGTTTATTTTATTAAAATATTTTTGTTTTATTAAATCTAATAATAATTTATTATTAAATTAAGTTATAATTATACATTTTATTAAAATTAATTATTATTAAAAATTAATATTTATAACATTAAATTAATTAATTTAAATATATTTTATTAAATTAATTATTCAAATAAGTTTTAAATATATTTTATTGAATTCAATTAATTTAAGATAATTAATTTTTTTAATTTTTAATATTTAATTATTTATATATATATTTTTCTTCGATCAGACTTAATTTTAGTGGAGAACATTTTTGAAAAAAATTAGTAATTTTTAAATTTTATCCTATCATGATCAAAATAATATTTATAAATTACAAAAATTAAAACTATAAAAAATTAAAAATTAAAAGGTGCGTTCCAACAGATTTTACCAGAATTTAAAAAAAAAAAAAGTGATCTGACATTTGTACAAAAAAATACACAAAACTCTAAAAAGTTTGAAAATCATCCACTAAAATTTTAACACTGTGCTTTTATATGATTTTAATAATTTATATCAAATCAAACATAAACATTTAACAATCATTACACAATAATTTCAAAACCTACTTTTGCAAACTTTTGGTAATGGTTGGAGCTCCAAACGAACTACATAGTCTAGTTAGGAAATACATTAAACCAGCTCACACAAACTTTTGCCAGAAATTTTGCCGTGCACACATATACACACAGACATGCATCTTTGTCAGAAATGATAAGGACGTTGGTCCATATCTTTGTCTTGTTCTTTGCTTCTTTTCTTTTCTTTTCTTTTCTATGTTCTGTTTTATTTACTTTATTATTATTATTATTATTATTATTATTATTATTATTTGTATTATTCCCAAAGAAAAGTCTAAAAAGAGGAACGCAATTCTCCATTCACCGGGTCAGAGGCGTTTCACTTTCACAAGTTGCAGTTCCTCAGCCTTACTACTTGCTTTTTAGAGCTTTTTTAGTAATAAAATATTAAAATTGGTCCATTTTACTAATACGAAATTAATAGTTTAAAACTTATGAATTTACTATAATTAGTGAAATAAATATATGACTAACAGCACTTATGATTAGCTTGAATAGCTCGTGATTTTACTTTTCACAGAAACCACACCAATTCGATTATTGACTCAATTGTTAAAGGACAGCGTGTTCTGTTATTTCAGAAGAGAGGTAGAAGAGTATTTTAAAAAAATAAAAGAGTTTCACCAAAATTATAAGTTTATTAATTTTTAAGTTTGACCAATACCTCTAATTTTATCTATATAATGATATAGGTATAATAAAATTCAAGTCAATCCACAATCCCATATGGTTTCAAATTCGGAAGATGGGTAAATTCAAATTATTTTATGACAACTTCTAGGTCAAAACAAGAATTCGGGAGAGAGAGAGAGAGAGAGAGAGAGAGAGAGAGAGACTAAAAAATATTCTAATTCCAATACAAACCCAAATTATGGGAATGAAATCTATTTGGAGATTGAAGCCTAATTATCTTGTGAGACACAAAGATAATCTGCCAACAGGATTGTTTTTTAAAAGAAAAAAAAATTAAATGAGCCCTAAATAGAATAAATAGCTATTAATGAAACAAAATTAGTCCAACATAAAAGGCCCAAGTAGTAAATAGGGCCAGTTATTAACTAGGCCTTTAAAAAAAGCGTGGTAATCCAAATACTTGGAAACTAGGCTAAATTATATAACTCAATAAAATTAGGGTCCAATGGTTACGAAAAATAAATAAATAAATAATTTGTTACCACGATCATTATGTCAAATTACCGAGAATACACAATTAAAATTTGTTTCGAGACAATATTTTGTTGGAACGAAAATTTTAACCCTAAGTTTGAATTTTAAAATTAACTAAATAATAAATTTGAATATCTTATTTGCAGGAAAGAATAATCACAAACCACAAATAGCTCCTAATTCAAATAATACAACTAAAATATCTAAATTTGTAATTTAAAAAATCATTAACCTAGTCCAAATGGAATTCGATTCTCAAATTCTGATGATGCACCTAAAAATTTAGAGATCAGATACATGGTTATCCAAAACCCTCTAAAAATAAACAAAACTGCTATGAAGAAAAGAATGAATGAAGCAACGCAAAAATAGAGGGATCAATTGAGGGAAAAAAGAAAGAAATAATAAAGGGGAGAGAGAGGTAAAAAAAGAAAAAAGTTTCAAACACTCTAAAACCTTGAAACTTGAAGATTTTGCAACAACATTCCGAATATGGCTATAGATAGAAGGTTCCATATAAGAATGATGTAAAATTTATTCTTTTTTTTTTTTTGTAACCTAAAGTCTTCATACTCTGAATTTTTTAATAAAAGTCTTAAAATTTCTCTTAAATTCTCTACATTTATATACATCCTTAATTTTTGTATTATTTTCATTTCTTTATTAATTGGAGCAATAAATTAGAAACAAAATCCGTTGAGAAAATATTCAATAGTATTGTGGGATAGTGACAATTTGTGAATATGAGTTTAACGAAAAACTTCGATTGCTTCCTAAAAAGAAATTTGCGTAAACAACAAATATTATTTTATCAAGCAACCAAGCAGCTCTAAACATGAGTTAGATTTTAAATAAGGCACATTGATTAATCACATAAAATGATAAATTATAACTGATAAAATGTGATTAATCAATGATTAAATAGAGTAAATAATGATTATTCCCTAATTTATAATACATCTTGTTCACAGATGAGAAAAGGCTAAGTGCATGGCAATTGTCTGTAAAGCACGGAAGAAGGAAAAGGAGTCACAAGGACCCGTCGGACAGCTATTTGGAGGGTGTCTCATTTGCATGAACCTTCCCATAATAGAATGTTGAGCAGAAAAAAAAAAAAAAAAAGAAAAAAAAGAAATAGAAAAAATCTTCCAAGTGTTGCACTTTCCTTCGGACGCTAGTCCAGAGGGTGCCTTGTTTGTGAAACCATTTGAAAGATAGGAAGTTAGGACCAAAAATCATGAAAAGGAAATGAATAAGTAAAGTCTTCCCTTCAGACGGCTGTTTTGGAGAGCATTTTGTTTAGAGGCAAGTTCGTATGACAGAAAGAGACCTAAGTTTCAAGTGATTAAAAGAACTTCAGTGTGGACTTACCCTTCAAGGGACTTGGAGATGGTGCTACTGTGCAGACAGTACAACTTGTAAATTTTTACAGACTTGAAATTATATCAATTTTGTAGTTATTATGTCATTCATGAAAATAGTTTCGCAGCTAGAAGATGTGAGGGTTTTTTGATTTTTATAAAATATATGTAATATTTCATTATGGTCAGTCTTGTTTCTCTTACTATGCATAGCTAAATTTTCATTACCCATTCTCAATATAAGAAGTGCTCTAGTTAGGATATAATTCAAAATTTTCCACCATGGATTGCAGTTTAAAACCTTAAAGAAGAAAGTAAGAAATTTATAATCATTCTTGATATTTTATGGGTTAGAAATCATGGAAATGTAGTTACAATCCCACTTCTGTGTGTCTGGTTTCTAACCCTTACATGCAGAATACTCGATCCAATGGCATGATTCACAAAATTGAAAGAAAAAAATAAAATCATAATTTATTCTCAATATTTTTAATCACTTTAAAAGAAAAACTATTCGATCCATCTACACCAAGTTATAATTGGATTGAGTTATAAAGTAAGAAAACTTGAATAATAACCTTAACGAAAGCTTCCAGCTTTCTGTCATCGCATGCATAGTAGAAAACATTAGTTTATGTACCTCCTGGAGAATCTCTTTTTGTAATTAATTTGTACATAGGGGTATGCCCCCAAGATGATGTAAGTATTTCCCAATAAATCCAAATTATACTCAATTACCAAAAAAAAAAAAAAACTTAACGAAAGCTTAGATTGAATTGAGATGAGTTTTCTTCCATTACTTTGATGAACTTAAAAAAAAAAAAAAAATCACAACCCAATTTACAAACAACAAATTTCTCTTAGTGAATCTTAGAGTTTCATTTTAATTTTCTAGTAAAAATTTTCAAAAGATTCTCAGTTCCTTAAGTTCGACCCCAGATTCTCACCAAGTTATATTCTAGATTAACTCTCGTGTACTTGTGAGGTTTTGTTTTTCCACTATTTTGCAAGAATAGAATTCAAAAGCAGTCACACACATTGAGTTCAAATTCAACTCGTTAAAATCATGAATTAAGACTATTTGATTCTATAAAAATTATCACTTCGATTTTAACTCCAAAATTTAAAATTAGGTAAATATTTGTTGAATTCTTGGTCTAACTTGGACATGCACACCTTTCATTTTACCCTCTCTTATTAGAGAAGACCAAGTCTTAGTGCCTATTTAGTAGGGCTGGAAACGAACTGAGATAAGCACAACTCAATCTATTTATGCCGAGTTCGAACTCGAACTCAAGTTTATTTGAACTTTTATATAGGGTCGATTTTGACTCAATAAAAAATAATTTAAGCTCGAGATCCGTTCGTAAATAATTCGATTAAATCAAAACGACGTTGATTTATTCTAAAATATAATAAATAAAATATTATAAAAAATATAATAAAGTTTTATTAAAAATATTATAAAATATATGTAATATTTTTTTAAGTCGACTCATGATCTTCCGAGTCGATCTTTTCTAAACTCAAACTCAAGCTCAAGCTCAAGCTCAAATATAAACAAGTTACGAATCAAGTTCGATTCAAGCTTCTTTTAGTAACAATTCGAACTCGAGCCAAATTCAAATAGCTCGCAAATAACTCAATTCATTTCAACCACTACTATTTAGAGAGCCAAATTTTGGTAAAAATTAAATAAACAAATAAATAAATTTTGGATTGTTTAGTGTGTTTCTCAAAAAATATATAAAAATTAGTAAAAGTTAAAAAAAAATAGAGAAAGTTAGAGAATGTTAAAAATAGTTGGAAAATTTTTATGTAAAAAAAATGACTGAAAACGAATTAGAGATTTTTGACTAAATTTAATCGTCCAAACCCACACTTGCTCCCTTAATGAATGATGGCACTTGAAATTCCTGATTACCTTTGGACTATGAATATGTTTGATTTGGGAGATTGGATAATGAAATATAAGTAATACCATGAGATAATCGATGTAATTTGATATAGCATAGGATTGATTTTGTATGTGAGATTATTTTTTTAGTATTTTATTGATGAGATACAAAATGAGATAAAAGATATTATTCGACATAAAATATAATAGGAAATAATTTTAAAACTTTAGATTTTAGTGAGAAGCAAACGTGGAGGTAGGCGATATGTAATACCACTACTCCTAGGCTGTCTTTATTTGTCAGTGTTTGTTTGTCGAGTATTTGTTTTGGAGGATTGGATTGTGTTTAACCAAGTTAACTATAGTTCTGTGTTTGGTTCGTAGTATTAGAATTTCGGACTACACTATTTATCCCCTAAAATGGGGGATAAGTAATACCATGGGGTGGTGATATTACATATCCTTAACCGTCGTATTTGTTTTCCACAAAAATATAAATGTTCAAATTATTTCCTGTCATATTTTATATCAAATTATATTTTTATTTCACTTTATATTCCATCAACCAAATATCAAAAGAATAATCTCACATAAAAAAATTTATCTTATATTATATCTAATTTCATATATTATTGATAGTATTTTTTATACGCATTATCCAATCCCCAAATCAAGCATGGCCAATAAGCCTTAGAAAATGATGAAAGTGTTGTTGGGTTAATGAACTTGGGAGGCAATGGTGCCACCTAAACCCAATAAGTTGTGTTGAAATCAAAGCTAACTAAACCCAAGTTGTGCTGAAATCAAAGCTACCTAAACCCAAGTTGTGTTGAAATCAAAATCAGTGCCGTGAATATATCAATGCAACTGATCTCAAAACTTCCCACTTTTCTCGGGAACAAACCATGTTGACTCCCAATCGCATGCCCGCATTTGAACAGTAAAATGGACAAAATACTATTATGTGAGAAATAAATTATTAACACCCCTTTGAAATGATAGATTTAATTGGATTTATTTTCATTTAAATTCAAATAAAATTTTATAAATTGGATTTGATTTCATTTGAATTTTTATATCGTTTGGAATATATCATTTGAAATACAATCCAAAAGAATAGAATTTGATGATAATTTCTTATTTTCTTAAGTATATGTGAATAAATTTTTTCTCATATATCATATTTATCATATTTTTTATATTATATTAACATGGATAATTTTAGTATTTCTCTTAAATCAAATCAATTTAATTTTTAAATTTAAAATTTGTTTAAAACATAAAATTTTGGTTGTGTTTGAGTGACAAAAAAGTATAAAATATTGATGCAAAAGTGATATGTGCTGAAATTTAATTGAAATAAAGTACAAAAAAAGGGTAAAAATTAGTGAGTTTTGGTAGATTTTGAACTTTCAAATAGCCCATTTATTTACCAAATTAAATCAATTCTAAGGGATGATTGTTTCTTAACGAACCATAAAAGTTTACACAAAAATGATGATAATGATATAAGTGATTTGATAATAACATAACCATGGGCGGTAACTCAACAAAAAAATCTTGAATTTACTTTCTAGTAGTTACTATTTCAATTCTCCTAGAGATTCATCTGGTCATTAATTTTAGGTCCCATGAATTAATTTAGATGCACGCAAATTAACCCGAGCATCATGAATTATCCCCCCTAAAAAAAAGAAGAGAAGTGATAATGATACAAATGTAACTAAAATATTTTAGCAAGCTTACATTTTCAAAATGATAAGTAGTATCACAGCAATTATGATATATAGCATGTATGAGAACACGAGCATGATGGCCGGAAGAAGTCTCCAATCTCTTACCATTTCCTTTCTTCTTCTTTGTCTCATTTTGGGTTCTGCATTTCCAAATGCAGCGGCACGGCCACTGATCAGTGGCTCAGGGCTTCGTAATAGCTCTACTGGTACTGGTACTAAGATTGAACGTTTTCTCAGTGGAAAGTCTCTCATGAAGGGTTCAGGTCCAAGTCCTCCTGGCGAAGGACATGAAATGCATTCGTTCAAGGAAATGATCACCCATAACTCAATATTGTACTCTTCTCAAGATATTTATATATATATATATAAATGAAAAGCTGATCCTTTTGTGTAATTATTTGGCAGTGTGGCCCACTGATTCCTGAATTTCGCATTATCAAAACACAGGTGAAAGAAGATCAAAGGTTTTAGGATTCTTGGTGTAGGCACCAATTAGAGATGGGAAATGATATTCTTATTAAGTTTCGTTTGAAACTTTAAATTTTATTAAAAAATTAAAAATTTTTAAAAATTATTTACTTTTTATTTTATTACACAAATTATATAAATTACAAAACTATAACTTTTATCATTTTTTGTTAAATTTTTGTTACTCCAAATACATTTTCAGTGGTAGATCCAATAGCGGAGTTTCAGGGATGGGGACAAGGGAGTAGGTAAGAATTATTATTATTTTTTTAAGAAAAAAGAGTGAAATAAAATAAAAGAGTACGGGAAGAGAGAGGGGGTTGGGTTTGGGAGCTTTTAATAGTAGAAGTATTTAAATTTTGAGAAAAATTTTAATCCATCGCCAGTGGACAAGGTTTATATATCAACAGATAAATCAATTATGAATCTATTTTTTTGCTGTGGACTATTATTAATTTTTTTTTCAATAATGGATTCTTCTAAATTTTGGTTAAATAGATTAGGAAACTTATCTTCAATCCAAATTTAGTAAAATCTAATTTTGAAAATAAGCAAAATAAAAATTAGAAGTAATAATTAGAGGATGAGCAACGTGTTACTTTGTAACAAAAAATAAGGAATAAATTACCCAACAGTAGGATTTCGGTTTTTTATGATAGCGTCACTTTGTGCTCAATTGCTGGTGTATAATTTTTTTCATCAAAGCTGGATGAAAGATTAATCGTTAAATTATTTTGTTAAAATTAAACTAGACCCTAAAGAATTTTTGGGAGATTGAGGGGCAATTGTTTCGCCACCCTTACCCCCATTATCGATCGTCATACTTACATGTTATGCAATCAAATGATTGAACAATTATAGTTTTGTAATTAAAATACATTTTTGTAAATAATTATTTCTTATTATGTGAATTTTGTATGCTTACACAGCATTGAGAAACCAAACAAAGCAATAGTCCTCTTGGACTACCGAGATGGAATTCAATGTTCTCCAAATAACTTTCCGAAGCACAATATATATATATATATATATATTCACATTTGTCCAGTTCTGGCCCTCGTTTAAGTGCAGTTTCCTTTTCCAGTAGTTTGTTAGAGAAGCCTTCAAATTGACAATTTAACACAGGCAGTGACAAAGGCAGTGCAGTTGCAAAAGCAAAACCAATTTCCTTGAATGCGTGCAGGGACGCAGGGGGGTCGTGATTAACGTGCATAGGGTATGACCGGAGTAAAATTTTAGAATAATAATCATGACCAGAAAATGACAATTGTAAAGATGAAGATGCTAAGGTGGATGTGCGGGATTGCAAGGAAAGATAGGATTAGGAACGAAGAGATTAAGGGTAAAATAGGAATAACAATGATTGAAGATAAGATGAGAGAAAATCGATTAAAATAGTTTGGCCATGTTAGAAGGCGTCCACTGCAGGCACCTGTTAGAAGGTGTGAAAGTATGGAGATTGCTAGGAGCAGGAGAAGTAGAGGAAAACCCAAGAAAAGTTGCTAAGAAGCTATCAAACATGATCTTGCCTACCTAGATTTATCGGAGGATATGACCCTAAACAGATCCATTTAGCGTCGACAAATCCATATAGCCGACCCTACCAAAAGGCTTGGTTTGGTAACAATATATAATCCAGCCATAGTTCAAACATATCTTAAAAATTAAAAATAAATTAACAGCTCTAAAAACTTAAAAAAATAAAAATAAAAATTATATACATACCTGAGCAAAACTCTAATAATTTTTTTATCTTTTTAATATTATGTTCTTACATTTTTTTTTCTCTTTTTATATGTATAACTACATGTGAATTTACTCGAGATTCTAGGCATATTTCTAATTTTTTATTGTCCCAGTAAGCATGTTACTAACTTTCATATATTTAGATGGTCATATATAATATATGATAGTGTAGCTCACTGGAAGTGTTGTGGATGATCCAACTCGAGTCCGGAATCCTGCCTTGACACTGGTGTGATGCTTGCCAAGAAACCTCTGATACTTAAGTTAGTAAAATAAGAAGATTGAGAGCGTATTTTGGCAAAATAACAGTAGAGTTTAGAATGTTTGTACCTCCTCTGTGCATCAGAGGTGATGATATATATAGAGGGAGAGTGGACCTACATGGGCTCTATACGTGTGAGCCATATCGAACCTGAGTTCTTGTCGAATCAAACTATGCCTCGTGTACTCGCAAATCCTCATTTAGATATTTCATAATTAGTTACCCAAACCATTATTGGGCAGTCAGCATGCTTATAGGCGGATATCACAGAACATGTTAGAGGGTGGTTATACACGTGATTCTAGCCCGACCCTACTGATTGGTCAGGATGCCCAATTAGGATGTATCCACTAGATCGATCGAGTTGGCCAAGTTTCGACTGATCGATTGGGTTGGTCACATTCTCTCGACCGATCTCTCACTATCAAATGCCCTCGATTCCGCAATCGGTCGGGTGGTACTTTTGATTGGGTGCCCCCAATTCCGAAGGGGCTCTACAAAGCGATTGGGACGCGCCTTTATTACCTACGTGGCGCATTAACTGCAGAGGTACGGCGAAAGGCCGCAGCCGTTTCGCCTCCCCTCCACGCGTCACAGCCACATTGGGCGTTGTCAGAATATTACGCTAATATTGGGGAGCCGTTAGATTGGTTTTCCCACCTTCGATCTAAGCTGTTGATTTTCAAAAATTAAAATTAAAAATATTTTTTTGTCAATGCTATAAAGGGGGGCTCGGTACTGATTTCCCTTTTACGCATCCAAAATTTTGAAGTGTCCTTTGCTGCTCCCTTTTTGTCTTCGGTGCCATTTCTGACTGCCTTCTTGTCACCGCTATTTGTCTTTCTGGAAGCTCTCTAAACTTGTTTCAAGTAATGACCTTTTCTACGCAACTTTGCTTAGCCATTTCCCTCGTCTTTACTCTGATGTGGTGGGTGTTAGTTAGGAGTGCTTTCTTTTACTAAGAAAATCATAGGCTTCTGAACCCCATAGGATTCATAGGGAACCCTAGGTACTTTAGAGCTATCGTTGGTGGTCTAATCTTTTTATCGTATTCAGTTCATTTATGTCGGTTGTCTTTGTTTTCAGAAATGGAAAACATCAAGAGAGTTAGTCTATCGAGCTCTAGTAGCTCTGATAGCGATGGGCTCGTTTGTCGCCATAAACGAAACCCCATTCTTGCTAGTGTAAGCGGAAATAAAAGAGATGACCGCATAGTTGACGCCTTCGAGCCAGGCGTAGAGGCCAAAAGGGCTCGTATAGTTACTGGTGAGGAGAAGGGCGTAGGATTCGAAGCGGAGGGGATAGGATCCACTATCTCGACCAAGAGAATGCCAAAGATAATTTCAGTTTCCTTTTGACCTGACCCTTAGACAACCGAGGAGCGAAGATGCGGCATGCTCTCCAAGATCAAGGGAGATTGCCATTTACGAGGGTGCCTTGGTAGGGGGATTGTGTTTCCCTCTGCCAAGGCTCGTTCGAGAGATTTTATCCCGATTGAGCTTAGCCTTGGGCCAGATCCCCCCGAACAGCTGAAGGATCCTGATCAAGTGCACGATCTTCTGGAAAGCAGTCACCAAAGAAGATCTCACGGCCGACCTTTTCCTCCACTTCTACAAAGTTTGCTTCAGGTTGGTGGTATTTTTCCGTGAGGAAACGTGAATTCAATTTCGTGATAGGCATGCCGACCTCCCACAAAGGATGGAAGAAGAGGTTCTTCTTCATCTAGGGAAGTACATGGGAGTTCCCGCCATGGGAGTCTGACGAGGACAAAAGGTCCGAGTGCCTCGCCAATGGGGTCTGCCCACTTTAAAGGGTACGTTTAGGTTTCTTTTCTTTTGATTCCCTTTAGTTTCTTTTTCAAAATCAAGCTGACAAGTCTAGTGTCTAGGATTCTAATCCCTCTTTCTATTTAATCAGCTCGAAAATAACCTTCGACCAGTCGAGAACAGGAGTTAATTGGTTAGGCAAAGAAGCATTTTGTTCGAGGTTCTCACTTTTTAATCACAGTAAAGAATCTCGCTTTCTACTTGCTTGGTCTCGATTCGACTAAGGAGGCCTTGGCAGGCGAACGTAAGTGGAGTGAGTTTATGTTTTCATTCCGAGGATCACGTTTATCTGCGCGTTCTGAACTTAGCCTTTTCTTTTCTTTCTGTAGACAGTTTTACTCCCAAAGAGCCCGATCAATTTGAGATGGCCTTTGACAAGCAGGCAAACAATTACTATTTCAATTACTATAAAAAATTTAATAAATTAAAATAAAAGTGATTATTATAAAAAATAATCATTATTCTGCTTGAATACTTGGATTAATACTTATAATTTTATTTAAAAGATAAACAATTGCAGGTCAAGTTTTTTAAAAACAAAAATCTATTTATAACTCATGAATTATTTTCATATTATAAAAGTTAAGAATAAGTTATTCTCTTTAAAATTTTTTAAAAATTATTTATATCATAAAAAGTTAAATTATACGGATAAATTATTATTTTTAATATTTTAATAAACAGACGGATATTGTTACTTAAATTTTGAAAAGTTTATAATAAATTAATTTTTATTATAATATTTTAATTATATTGATAAATTTTATTTTTAAATATTTTTTTATAGTACAATATATATATATATATCAAAATAGGAAAATCAGTATAACAAAAAATTTAGGTGGCATTTAGTTTACTTTTGTGTTTTCTATTTTCTGTTTTTGTTTTATGCGTTAAAAATCTTAGAACGAAAAAATAAAAAATATTTTATTCTTCTTACTTTGAGATTTTTCTTATTTTTTATTAAAAACTCTCAAAATGACTTTTTATCATTTTTTATTTTATGAGTAAACTCATTTTCAGTTTTTAAAAATAAATTTTGAAAATACAAGTAACCAAATAAATTTTGAACTGTTTTTCTTATTTTCAAAAACACAAATCTTACTTTGAGATTTTCTTTATTTTTATTAAAAACTCTCAAAATGACTTTTTATCATTTGTTATTTTTTGAGTAAACTCATTTTCAGTTTTCAAAAACAAAATTTGAAAACACAAGTAACCAAATAAATTTTGAACTGTTTTCCTTATTTTTAAAAGTACAAAATGAAAAATAAGATCAAAACAGAAAACAGAAAATAAAAACAAAAAATAGAAAAACAAACCAAATGACCCCTTAACTTCTAAAAGAAATGTCAAATTTATTAAATAAATCATAAATGTATTTTTTTTCTAAAAACTCAATTTGAATATTTTATTATAGGAAATATATTTAAAATATATATAAAAAATTGGGAAATTTATAAAAATGTAAATTTACCTACAAGCCGTGGTATTTCAGCAAGAAAAAGTTTTACGTACGTGTGCATGCTTTTAATTTGGATTTGTTTGATAAGATTAGAGTAAGTTGTCCAAACAATGTGGAACCAATGTACGATTTGTTTGGCTTTGGTTTTACATGATTAGAGTATGTTATACCTTTCAAAAAAAAAAAAAAAAGTTATCCTAACAAATGTTGAATTAACGTAACGAAGACGTAACTTTGTCTGATAGGTAGTAGTTACGTGCAAAATTACGAAGGCCGCATTAACATGTGTGCGGTCATATGATCAGATGTGCATCATCGTTTGGTTACAACAAGCATTTTGCTCTTTTTTTTTTCTTTTTTTTTTTAAGTTTTTGGTCTTATATATTTTTTTTACCAAAATTTAATTTTCTTTTTAAAAACTATAATCATTAAACATATTAATCGCATTCGTTAAAAAAAAATCAAAAAATTGACGTTTGTTTATATAATAACAATAATTAACTTTTTCGGTGTTTTATACCTAAACGGATAGCTTTTACTGAAACAAATGTAAATTTTATTTATTTATTTATTTTTGCTTTAATGAAGGAGAGTTTTGGTGCAACGGTATGAGCTGCTGCAGTGTAACCTGAGGTCACATGTTCAAGTCGTGGACAAAGTTTCTTGAAAATGCAAGGTAAGGCTGCGTAGAGTAGACCCTTAGTCCGACCCTTCCCTGAACCCCGCGCAAGAGAGGAGTTTCATGCACCGGGCTATCCTTTTACTTATTTTTGCTTTAATGCACCTGAAAGTAACATTTCTAAAGAAATAAAAAACTTATGTGGCATTTAGTTTAATTTTCTATTTTCTATTTTATACTCAAAACAAGGAAATAAAAGATGTTTTATCTTTCTTATTTTGAGATTTTTTTTTTAAGTTGAAAACACTCAAAATAACTTTTAGTCATTTTTTATTTTATGTGTAAATTCATTTTCTGTTTTTTAAAACAAATTTTAAAAATACAAGTTACCAAATGCGTTATACCTATTTCTTGTTTTTAAAAGGACAAAATAACAAATACATTTAAAATAGAAAATTAAAAACAAAAATAAAAAACAAAAAATAGAAAAGCAAACCAAATGAGCCCTTAAATTTTAGTGAAAAAAACTATATAAAATAAAAAAGATTAAAAAAAAAAAACTAAAAATCAAAACTTTCATAACCCTTAAAATTAAGGAAAAGAGGAACAGCCAGAAAGCTTGGCTAGGTCCTGTTAAAATACCCTCTCAAAGCATCGATGTCAAATGTGTTCATGGGGTTTCTGCTTCATTATCTTGTCAAACCGAGGATACTAATAAATAGACCAAAATTTGCTGTCTTCTCTTAGTTAATTTGAGAAGTACGTGCACAGGCAACCAAATAGACCATTCCACGGTCAAGTTATATGAAATTGATCAAATATTTGTTTTCGAAACAACATTTAATAGGCGTAATTCACCACAATTTTAATTTAAGTGTAAGCATTAATATTCAATGATGTTATACTTAAAATTAAATTATTAATACACTTTTGTTATATTTGAAATTTAACAATCCTTTCGAAAATTGATTTGATCCTATTATTAACGATATGACATATTAAAATAAAATTTGATATAATATTATATATATTGAATGTTGATTTTGTTGGCAATATTAGTCAAATCAGTCACTGTGTTTGGAGAATAAATAAAAAAATCAGAAATAAAACTTCCAATTTTCAGTGAAATTTAGATGCACTTTGATCAAGCCTAGTGTTAAACACTATCTCCTTAAGACTGAATTCGTCCCCCACAAGGCTTCTAGTTTTAACGGACGTCAGTCTCCCAGAATAGAATGATCACACATACACACAAAAGGAAGCGACAATTTGTGTGTTCTTGTGAACCAAACTTTGCTTGTAATCTTTGTACACAAAAAATGAATTTTCTTATGCAAAAGAATTTTGTATGTAATATTTTTAATGAAAAAAAATCTAACCATTTTTTATGTAAGGATTAATGTTTAAATAATTAGCCATTAGTCATGTCTATTGGAAGAATAGACACAACCATTCATGAAGAGGGGCATCTGTTCATAAAACAGACATGTCTGTCAAAAAAGGAACACTCCAAAATGACGTAGCTTTGGAGATAATAATTTGACCGGGCTAATAGTTAGAGTAAGTTAATGGGCCAAAGAATTATTTAAGCCCAAAATCCATTATAAGATTAATGAAGCTCAAAATTTATTCAGGCCCACTATGGTCCTCACTTTGAAGCCAATTTTTATCTACATAATTAATGGTTTTGAACATGTGAATACATGAAATTAATATTCTTACATTATTATATTAATTCCACATTTGATCCATAATTAATAATATATGGACCTCACATAAATATTGGCTTTAAAGTCAATAAAACTCATGGCTAAAACCATGAATTCCAACAATCCCCCACATGAATGAAATGGCTGAAATGCAAATGCAGACTAGACATAGAGTACAAATAGAAAGTTACCGCATTAGGATTGGTAGCTTTTGGCTTTGAACCTTCCCTAGTGAGATATTATCGAGTTTATTTGCTAACTAGTGAACTTGATGTCTTGAACTGTTCAGGTTTTGTATAAACTAACACTACTAGAAAAAAGCTGATTACCAACTGACCATTACCAACCGAATATAATCGGTTGGTAAATACCAACCGACAACCAATACATTACCAACCGATGTAAAAATTGCTAAAATTTAGATAATTATCAACTCCTTACTAACTGATCCAATTCAGTTGCTAAATTTTCGGTTGGTAATCGGTTGGTAATTAGTTATTATATTGGCGGGAAACTTTTTACCAACTGATTATCAACTGCTTACAACTGGTTGGTACATATTTCAGTTGGTAATCAGTTGGTAATCTGGCGGGAAGATTTTTCCCACCAAATTACCAATGGATTACCCACTGAATAGTGTAGTTGTTAGATATTTCAGTTGGTTCTTCGGTTGGTAATTTGATGGTTAAATTATTATCAACCGCATTACCAACCGCAATTTTCGGCTGGTCATGTAATCACCTGATGGGCAAATTAATACCAACCACATTGCCAACTTGTAAGTTAGTTGGTAATTTATTTAGTTAGTATTTAGTTGGTATTCCATTCATAATTTGATAGCAATGTATCGAGAATATGTTTGGCAACCCAATTATCAACCGACGGTATCCTTTATTAATTTATTTGGTTGGTTATCGGTTGGTAATCCATTGGTAATGAAGTGTAAATATATTTACCAACTGCATTAACCACGGCCTTTAGCGGTTGGTAATGTAGTCGGTTAGTAATCTGGTGGTAATCCGTTGCTAATCAAGCAGAAAAAGTGTACTAACCAAAATACCAACTGAATTTTTCAGTTGGGAATCTATTGGTAATCGGTTGGTAATCTATTAGGAATATATATACCAACAGAATAATGTATTCCGTTGGTAATCAGTTAGTAATCTAGCGAGAATATATTTACCAACCAAATTAATGACTGAGCTTATCGGCTAGTAATATAATCACTTGGCAATCAGTTGGTAATCCAATGAGAAAATATTTTACCAATGTACTTACCGACGGAATGGTTTGGTTGATAATGTCATCGGTTGGTATTTGGTTGGTAATAGGGTGAGAAAATATTTTTACCAACCAAATTACCAACTAATTATCAACTAATTACCAACCAAAAATTTTACAATTTGCATTGAACATTAAAAAAAAAAAAGAAATTTCTAATTTCAATATTTTTATAATTAATTTTATATTAAGAAATATTTGTAATTAATTATATATATTTAAATATGGCATGAAATTGTTTCATGATTTATTTGGTTCATGTGATACAACCTTTAGATAAGTAAATTCATGCGTTTTTTGATAATATGGTATGGTTCATACATATTGGGTTCGGTGTTTATATATATATATATATATTATATGTATGGTTCATACATATTGCATATAATTTAATTGACTAGGATGAAAAGATTTTATACAATTTATATTGGTAATATTAAATTTTCATATTAATGAATTAGTGATAAATGCATGTTAGGATTATAATTGTTTAAGACACAGGGTTTAGGGTATATGATTTTTAAAATCGGACAAGTTTAGGTAATCAAATCGTTTATGGATTCTAAAATTTACTTCCATTTTTTTAATCTTTTTCCCTGTATATATTTTTTGCTGTAAGAATTCGTGTGTAAACGCCTAAGTTAGTAAGGTCCCGTTTCGTAACGTTTCCGTTTTCTATTTTTTTGTTTATGTTTTCAAAATTTTGTAAACTCGCAACAAAAACATGTTTAATAAACCTATTTACGTTTTTTTGTTTACAAAAAAAAAATGAAAACAAAAACAGAAAAACGTAAACAGAAAAAAGGTGTTTTCACTCTGATTTTCTTTTCTGTTGCCAATATTTTGTCAATTTTAAAACTTTGTCTATTTTTGTAACATTAAATAAAAATAAATTATTTTATTCAAATATTTTTTTAAAGTAAGTTATTCTAATAAATAATATAATTAAATTCAAAAAATTAATTAAATAAATTAATTAATATTATTTTTAATAAATAATGAAACTAAATTAATTAATTTAATTTAATAATTAATTATTGCTAAATTATCTGAAATAAATATCATAATTAATTTATTTAATTTAATAATTAAATTAATTTATATAAAATTATCGAACCTAAGAGCTTAAGGTAGTAAAGCTTAAAAATCGAAAGAAAACCCAATGTATAAGTGACATGTAACAAAATTTAGAGAAGAACGAAAAAAAAGTTATTTTTTTAATTAATACTAACTAGTTACTAAAATGTTAACATTTTAATTTTTTTGTTAATTTAATATTTTTACCCTTTTAAAGCTTAAACAATTTTTAAAACAAAAAAAATAAATTTAATAATTTAAGAAAAAAAGTTAAAAAGGTAAGTGACTAGTTTTTTTTGACTAAACGTTATCTTAATTATAAAAAAAAATTATTTGCCAAAAGAAAAAGGTCAAAAAAATTTGTTTATAAATTTTAGTTGATTTTGCCAACTAAACGCCACCTAAATGTGTGGTGCTTGGTTTAAAAAAAATAAAAATAAAAATTAGTGTGAAAATATAATAAAAGTTAGAAAAATTAATAAAATTTAGAATAATTATTTAGTGTAATTTAATATTAATTATATTAAAGTAACATTATTTTAAATTTAAAAATAAAAATAACAAATATTATTTATTAATTTTAAGTAATTTCATTTCTTTATCTTTTTAGAACTTATTTCCAAATATAGTCACCTAAAATATTTTTTTATTAGAAAAAAATTCTTAAAATAGTTTTCAAAAATTTTTCTTTTTAAAAATAATTTTCTAAAACTAAAACTAAATGCGACCAAATTATTTTTAAGAATATATATATAAAATGAAGAAAAAAATATATATAGTGAGCCATGATATAACTAAATTAAAGATATGTATTAAATATGTGCTACACATACGAATTGGAGGAAAATAAAAAAATATTTAAAATTATTTTTAGTTAAATATATTGTTTGGAGTAAGAAAAAAATGAGATAAATTGAGATAAATTGTGGTTTGGGAAGAGTTCGTAATGTGTGCAGTGAGAGAAAAAAGTTGATGTGATATAAAGTTAACAGAGATTTATAGAGATTTTTGGAGATTTTCAACAAATTATTGCAAACCAAACGGACCCATAATAGTTATTCATAAATTATTTACTAAATATCTATATAGTTTCATGTATTGTTTATGATTTCAAATTATTGAAACAAAAGTTAAAATAATTAAATAAAAATAATAATTTTTTATCACTTTTGCTAACTAATTAGTCTATAAAGGGGCACTTCTTGCAACCAATTGGTTAGCAAAAGTGTTAAAAAATTATAACAAAAAAGTTAAAGTAATTAGATAAAAATCATAAATTTTTTTATCATTTTTGGCGACCAATTGGTCGCTAAAGGGGTACCTTTGCCAACCAACTGGTCGCCAAAAGTGATAAAGGTTTGTTTATATATACAAAAAAGTGTAAAATATATATACAAATAATAGCTTTCCCTAGTGGCCAACCACATAAACTTCCAAAGAAATGGCACGAGTTCAAATCTCAGCAGCAACAATCAAAATCTCAAAAATATAGATTTAATATGTGGTGCGCAATCATAGGTCGACACGTGGCAGAATCATAGGTTGACACATGGCATAACACAAGTTACCATGTGGTATGATGACATATCAGCAAATGATGCCACGTGAATCATAGGTCGACACGTGGCAGAATCATAGGTCGACACATAGCATAACACAAGTTGCCATGTGGCATGATGACATGTCAGCAAATGATGCCACATGAATCCGAGGTCGACACGTGGCAGAATTATAGGTCGACACATGGCATAACACAAGTTGCCATGTGGCATGATGACATGTCAGCCAATGATGCCACGTGAATCATAGGTCGACACGTGGCAGAATCATAGGTCGACACGTGGCATAACACAAGTTGCCATGTGGCATGATGACACGTCAGCAAATGATTCCACGTGAATCATAGGTTGACACGTGGCAGATTATTTTTTTAGCAGTTGGTAATTACCAAGTACATTTCGGTTGGTATATTACCAACTAACATTTCGGTGGGCAAAATACCAACTA
Organism: Vitellaria paradoxa; assembly: GCA_019916065.1. NCBI lineage: Eukaryota > Viridiplantae > Streptophyta > Magnoliopsida > Ericales > Sapotaceae > Vitellaria > Vitellaria paradoxa. Next base: position 37,520,815 of record CM034238.1, read on the forward strand.
ACAATATCGGTTACTACAAAGTAAATTTCGGTTGGTATATTATGAAATATCAATTTAATATTCAATAACAAATTACCAACCAAAAGTTAAACAATACCAACTAACAAATCAGTTGGCAATTACCAACTGAAGAATCAGTTGGCAATAACAACTTCGGTTGGTAATTACCAACCAAAATTTTGAAACTTAATTTCATACCAATAAGAAATTACCAACAGATTTATTTAATTTACTAATCGAAATTTAGTTGGTAATTACCAACCGACCTTAAAAATTTTAGTTAATAAACATTACCAACTAGGGTTTTTGCCACCGACCAAAATCGGTTGGTAAACCGAATTTAGCTTATTACCAACTGATTTTGTTAGTTGAAAATCAAGTCAGTTGGTAATCAGCCTTTTTCTAGTAGTGCAAGACAATAATATTCACACAGCACCTTTCCAACAAAGTTTGGTTCTTTTAATTATATCCATTTTGGCCCTGGACATGCCTGGTAATTTCATTGAGTGCTCTAGAGAATGTAGCCTTATCCATTCCCAAAGAAGCGGCCCCTTCACACTTAATATAGGTGATCTCTTATTAAGAGTATCCTGTTATACCCCACTTGGATTTCCAAGATATAAGGATCATTAAAAGCAGAGCTTATCCTAATACACAATTCAGGTCATCACTATTCTTTCATCATAGGAAAGGGTAGAGGAATTAATTCCTTAGTGATCTCAACGAGTACCCCCACAATTCAGTTGTCCTTTTGAACATAGATCTTGGGATCTCTAGTCAACTAGGTTGGGTTGCCATTGTGGCGATTCTCAATTTATAGGCTTTAAACCCATTCCTCTAGATGAATTATACACTTGATCTCTAGTTAAGCCCTTAGTTAAAGGATCAGCAATATTATCCTTTGATCTTACGTAATCAATGGATATTATTCCATTAGATATCCACTGTCTCACGGTATTGTGTCTACGACGTATATGTCATGACTTACCTTATACATATCATTTTGTGCCCTTCCTATTGCTGATTGACTATCAAAATGTATGCAAATAGTGGACACAGATTTTGGCCACATAGGCATATCCTCTAAAAAGTTACGAAGCCACTCAGCTTCTTCCCCCGCCTTATCTAATGCTATAAACTCAGATTCTATAGTAGATCTGGCTGTACACGTTGGGCTAGAGGATTTCCATGAAATAGCTACACCCCCAAGCGTAAAGACATATCTAATGAATATACAATCAATAGTTTTAGGTCCAGTTTTAGTCATTTAGGAGTTGGAATTGCAACCTTAGCTAAACACCCCCACACTCTTAAGAATTTATAGGTAGGTTCTCGACCATTCCACAATTCATGAGGAGTTTTATCCAATTTTTTATGGGGTATTTTGTTGAGAACATAATTTGCGGAAAGCAAAGCTTCCTCACACAAATTCTGGGGTGAACCAGAACTTATTAACATAGCATTCATCATTTCTTTTAAAATTTTATTCTTACGTTCAGCAATACCATTTTGCTGAGGTACGTAAGGTGCAGTTGTTTGATGAATAATGTCATGTGCAGCACAAATTTGTGCAAATGGTAAGTCATATTAACCACCTCTATCATTTCTTAGCATTTTAATTTTCTTACTAAGTTGGTTCTCAATTTCATTTTTATATTGTATAAACATGTCTAATGCTTCATCTTTGCTTCTTAGCAAATATACATAACAGTATCTTGTACAATCATCGATAAAAAACTTTTTACCACCTCTAGTTTGAACATACTTGAAATCACAAATATCTGTGTGAATTAATTCTAGAGGTTTAGTGCTTCTTTCAATTGAGTGAAAAAGAAGCTTTAGCCAATTTGGCTTCAACACAAGTTTCACACTTATGTTCCATGTTACTATTAAATTTTGGCAAAATATTTAAATTCATTAATCTTCTTAGAGTGCCAAAATTCACATGTCCTAATATACCATGCCAAACATCAACAGGCTCAAGCAAGTAAGCAGAAGATAAATTATTATTAATCTTTGGTACAATAGTCATTATGTTTAGTTTGAAGAGGCCATCACATATGTACCCATTTCCAACATACATACTATTTTTAGTCAATACAAATTTATCAGACTCAAATACTAGTCTAAACCCTTTCTTGCTCAATACTGACCCTGAAACCAAATTCTTGGCGAATATCATGCACATGAAGTACATCATTAAGAGTAAGCTCCTTTCCTGAAGTCATTTTCAGCACAATCTTTCCTTTTCCTTCAACCTTGGAGGTTGCTGAATTACCCATATATAATTGTTCCCCTTCCACTGCTTGGTAAGATAAGAACATCCACCTATTGGTATAAATGTGACGAGTGGCTCTAGTGTCCACCAACCATTCCTTTGGATTACTTCCAATCAGGCTCACTTCAAAGACAACTGCTAAAAGATGCATATCAGCCACATGACTCTGTACTTCAATTATATTAGCTTGATTTGTTTTCTTCCTTTTCTTGGAAGGCTCTTGAGCTTTCTGCATGCGATAGTCTTTTGCTCAATGGCTAGGTTTCTCACAAATATGGCATTTTCCTTGAAACCTTTTAAAGCTGCCAGTCTTTGAGCTTTCTCCAGTGTACTTCCTTTTCTTACTGTTGGTATGTTTCACTTGCTCTATCACATTAGGTTTGGACACCATGTGCTGATATCCACTTTTCTTATTAGAATTGCGGTTATCTTCCTCTATCCTCAATCTCACAATAAGATCTTCAAGTTTCACCTTCTTACGCTTATGCTTGAGGTAATTTTTGAATTCTTTGCAAGATGGTGGTAGTTTCTCAATTATTGCAGCAACTTGGAATGACTCACTAATTATCATCCCCTCAGCATGTATCTCATGTATGATTACTTGGAGATCTTGACCTTGATGGATTACACTCTTTGAATCAATCATTTTGTACTCAAGAAATTTGTCAACTACGAATTTCTTCGAGCCAACATCTTATGTTTTGTACTTTTTGTCTAAAGATTCCCAAAGTTCCTTAGACGTTTTTATTGGACTATATACGTTATATAACATGTTATCCAATCCATTGAGGATATAATTACGGCATAAGAAATTGGCATGTTTCCATGCCTCAACCGCTGCCACAACATGACTGTCAGTCTCATCCTCATCCAAATGTGGCACATCTTTCTTAAGAAATTTTGCCAAATTCAGTGTTATGAGATAAAATAGCATTTTTTGTTGCCATCTTTTAAAATCGATACCACTGAATTTTTCTGGTTTCTCACCATGGCCCATAGGTACATTAGGAGCAGTGATCGGTGTTACAGCCGGAGCAGTAACAGAATTTACCGTCTCACTTGCCATATTTTCAAATCTAGAAAATAGACAAATTTAAAATTAAGAATAACCAATTAAATAATTAAAAAAATACAAAGCCAATTTTTCCTTCCAAATATATTCCAAGATAAAATGTGCTAATAACTTATTTTGCACAAATATATATATATATATATATCTTTTCCAATTAAGGCAGATTACAAAACCTTCAATTTTACCATGCAACACAATAGAGACAATGAATTGCAGAAATTCTGCACAGTAAATTGTAGAATAACACAGGAAAATTTAAATTTTATTTTAAATTTCAAAATTTTCAGTGATGCAGATAAATATAAAGTTCTTTTGAAAAAAAAAATTAGTGCAATAAAGAAATGAATCTGTGGCAAAATTATCTATTCAAACAGATATGGACTATATACAGTTATGAATAGAATACAAGATAACTGTTTACACAAAACCACTGGAATTGAAACAGAAGCAACTCGGGAGAGAAAGAAAAAAAAATCTACTGAATTAATTGAGTTGCAGTCTAGCAATCCCATTGATTATCAATTTCCACACCAATTCCTACAAAGTCAATTTGACTTTGCTTGAAATGACTTGAAAAGACAATCAGATGATAAAGCTACAATGCTAAGTAATTTAAAAAACACAAATATATATTATTTGTAAAGAAACACAAACCAGTGATATCAAGGTTCAATCTTCAAACTAATGTACTTACGAATTTTTATGCAAAAGCATAAAGCATACACACAGTGGATAAATCTAAATTTGATTTAATGGTTAAACAATTCGAATTAGAGCATCAAAACCGAAAAAGCAAATAACTTTTAATCAAGAGGAAAAATTGTGCATTGATGTTCTGTAATAGAACACTTCAAAATAAAAATGAGAAGTTTTCCAAACGTCAATTAATTTTGAGATGTTTGGTCACTGGGCGGTACACAAAAACCGAGCATTTAAGGGGAAGATTTAAGCAACACAGAAAGTGATCAATTTCAGTATAGAATGGAAAAATCATGCAGTCCAGGACACAGTAACAGAAAGAAATTGTTCGGGCACTGAAAAAAAAAAAAGACAGTGCGGTGAACCGACACAAAACCAATCAATTAATTTTGGAAAACCACATCAAACCGAAAATTGAAAACCACAGAGTCTGAAAATGCAATTCCGTAACACTCAATTTTTTTTTTAATTTTATAACACAACAAATAACCACATAAATTAAAACAGTGACTGGACCAACAAAAAAAAAAATCAGTCTTAAGATTGTTGGCAATATTAGTCAAATTAGTCACTGTTTTTGGCGAATAAATAAAAAAAAAATCAGAAATAAAACTTACAATTTTCAGTTTTAGATGCACTTTGATCAAGCCTAATGTTGAACATTATCTCCTTAAGACTGAATTCGTCCCCCATAAGGCTTCTAGTTTTAATGGACGTCAGTCTCCCAGGGTAGAATGATCATACATACACACAATTTGTGTGTTCTTGCGAACCAAACTTTGCTTGTATTCTTTGTATGCAAAAAATGAATTTTCTTATGCAAAAGAATTTTGTATGTAATATTTTTAATGAAAAAAAATCTAACCCTTTTTTATGCAAAGATGAATGTTTAAATAATTACCCATTAGTCATATATATTAGAAGAATAGACACAATCATTCATGGAGAGGGGCATCTGTTCATAGAACAGACATGTCTGTCAAAGAAGGGACACTCCAAAACGACGTAGTTTTGGAGATAATAATTTGACCGGGCTAATAGTTAGAGTAAGTTAATGGGCCAAAGAATTATTTAAGCCCAAAATCCATTATAAGATTAATTAAGCCCAAAATTTATTCAGGCCCACTGTGGTCTTCACTTTGAAGCCAATTTTGATTCACATAATTCATGGTTTTGAACATGTGAATACATGGAATTAAAATTCTTACATAATTATATTAATTTCGCATTTGATCCATAATTAATAATATATGGACCTTACATAAATATTGACTTTAAAGTAAATAAAATTCATAGTTAAAACCATGAATTCCAATAGATTTATTATTTAAGCCGATGACTTGGTGGACTACATGCATGTGTCGAATATTGTCTCTTTATTTTTATCTTAGTAATATTAGGTTTAAATTTTGGGTATATAGTTAGAATCCGACCAAATACTAGGTCAATGTTGAGTTTTCAAACACTCTTAAGTCTTTTATTACGTTATCAAGTTTCTTTTTTTTTTTTTTTTTTAATGAGTAACTAGTTTTTGAATTGTTAATGCCCAAGAATAGGCAACAAATTGTTTTAAATAAATATAAAAAATATGATTGTATCAAAAAATGTATTGAAAAAGAGAATCACAATGATATTGAAAAGACAGAAAGTTACAATTAAAAAATATATATAAATATATATTTGTTTACGTTTATTATCTCCAAATAATAGACTCAGAAATAATTCGTATTATTCTAATTTTTTTCTATAACAAATTCTTGTGATCAAGACATTTTCCCAAAAAAAAAAAAATATTAGAAATTAGTTAACAGCCTTTTAATCCAACAAATTCCTATAAATTAAATTTTTGTAGAAATTTGTAAGAATATTGAATGATGTACGGATTGGTTCCAAAATTAAGTCCATATTGTAGGAATCTTCATTAGGGTCTATAATGCATGTGAACATAACGACTAAGGAAACCTACTTAATTAGAGTAATAATATAAATACCATATATATATATATATACACACACATGTGTGGTTCATTCCTTGCGAATATTTTTTTTTATTTTGAAACGATATCAGTCCCGTGACATCAAATTTAAAATTTGTTAGATTAAAATTTAATAATTTAAATTCACGCACATATTTTTAGATATATTTTTAATATTTTTAATCTAACAATCCAACAATTCCAGTCTGAAGATTGGGGTAACATTGAGAAGCGATGTTAACTCTCCAAGTCTATTTTTTCACAATTCTTGTCAATGCGGCCACATTAAATAAAAAACAGTAGGAGTATTGGGCAAAAAAAAAAAAAAAAAAAAGAAAATAGTAACTAATTCTAATCAAATTCTCTTGTACAATTACTTAAAGAAGAGAAAAGATATTTTATAAGTTAAAACTACTGATAAAACTCATAAATTAATTTTATTTTTAAAAAGTTTCTGAAAGGAAGAAATTAATAGGAAAAAAAGACTTAGTATCTTTATATGTATAAATATATATATATATATATGTGCGGTGGTTCTTCTTCATGTAAATATATATATTTATATAAAAAAACTAATTCTCTTGATTTTTTTTTCTTTATGTAATCATTCGAAAGAAACTCCCCAATCAGACGATAACACAAAGAAAAAATACCAACCAAAAAAAAAAAAATTAGTTTCCTCCGTGGCAGAGTTTAGATTTTTACTTAATGAAAACGAAAATTATCTATAGTTAATCGAAGGAAAAAGACATAATTTTTGATAATAAAATTAGTTTTCCAAAAAAAAAATTACAATAATATAATAAAAATCATGAGAATAATTTTGAAAAATACGGCAACTGCGAGGTGACAACGAAAGCAAAGTAGTGGTGAGATTATCATATAACTAAAAATAAAATAAATGTTATTTATTTATTTAAATTTTTTTAAGGCAAGTGTGAATACGGAATTGTTCCCACAAGCAAATATGTGGTTTAGCAGTGCATAGTCCAAGCACCATTTTTATGGTATTTTAATTATAAACTTGGTCGAGGTCCTCTCCTCCCTTTAATTACCTCTAAAGTGAAACTAGCTAGTTCACGCTATATCCTTAAACAAAACTTTTTTTTGTAAGTTGAAAGAGGTTTTTGCTTATGGTTGGAAAGAAAGGCAGTAGGTACTATGACTTTTACTCCTTACTTTCTCTTGTTGATAGTGTCAAGATATTATTAAAATATTTTTTATCTTAATTTTTAATAATTAAGTAGTTAAATTTATTTTGGTATGCAAATATATCTCATTGTAAATCTATTTCACTATATATTAAGATGTAAATATTACATTCTCTCACCTAATTTTATTTCTTTTTCTTTTATTTTTTATTTCAACATGGGTGTCAGAGCCATACTTTGAGTTTTTGTTTCTATGGTGTAACATCATTTTGTTGCACTATTTTTCACCACCACAATATATTCAAATAATTATTTCATTCTCTATTTTAATATGGTATCAGAAAATTTTGTATTTTTTCTATTTTGGTGTTTTTTTCCCCTTTTTAGAGCCTTATTTTACCGTAACACCGCCACTACAGAATTTCTTTCTTTTGCAGTCTGAACTGTTTCTTAGGGTTTTTGACCCTTCTTATTTCAATTTTGATTTCTTTTTCTTCGTATTTCATCGTCTTAATACATTTTTTATTAGGAAAACATTTCAATATTATGTTTTCATCCTATTTATAGAATTGCTCTTGATGAAATCGATTATTATATACCAATATATGTCAGTCTTTCTTATTGTCTGTAAGATCTAGAGAGTAATGTGCTGTTGTTTTTCTTATGACATTTTGTTATTTTGTTTTTCTTATTTCATTCTCGCGCACCGTATATTCTATTTTGGTTATTTATTGATATTCAATCTCAAAAGTAATCGTATTAGTAGCAACGAAATTTTTTCAAAAACTTATTGCCAAAACTTCATGGCTACCCCAATAGCCACATAGCTCCAAATTCTACACTTACGATTTTTTTTTCTATTCAGTTCAGCCATTTTTAGAATACTCTTATTTCAAACTCAAGTTGATTTGTCATCTTGAGTTTGAGAGAGAGTGTTAAAATATTCTGTAGTAGGTTATGATATATTATTGGATAAATTACGCCTACACTCCTTGAACATTATGCTAATTACACATAGATCCCTAAAATTTAAACCTTACACTTAGAACCCTCTTATTTCCAAATATTTGTAATACCTAAGTCCATTCATTGATTTTCTTAGTTAACCGATTTGAATTGCATTGTAAAATGACAAAAATGCCCCTAGCCCATCAATAACACTCATCTACACTCTCTCTCTCTCTGTCATAGTTTTCCTTATTATTAAAATGGTTTATTTTATTAAAATATTTTATTTTTATTAAATCTAATAATAATTTATTATTAAATTAAGTTATAATGATACATTTTATTAAAATTAATTATTATTAAAAATTAATATTTATAACATTAAATTAATTAATTTAAATATATTTTATTAAATTAATTATTCAAATAAGTTTTAAATATATTTTATTGAATTCAATTAATTTAAGATAATTAATTTTTTTAATTTTTAATATTTAATTATTTATATATATATTTTTCTTCGATCAAACTTAATTTTAGTGGAGAACATTTTTGAAAAAAATTAGTAATTTTTGAATTTTATCCTATCATGATCAAAATAATATTTATAAATTATAAAAATTAAAACTATAAAAAATTAATAATTAAAAGGTGCGTTCCAACAGATTTTGTCAGAATTTAAAAAAAAAAGTGATCTGACATTTATACAAAAAAATACACAAAACTCTAAAAAGTTTGAAAATCATCCACTAAAATTTTAACACGTGTGCTTTTATATAATTTTAATAATTTATATCAAATCAAACATAAACATTTAACAATCATTACACAATAATTCTAAAACTTACTTTTGAAAACTTTTGGAAATGGTTGGAGCTCCAAACGAACTACATAGTCTAGTCGGGAAATACATTAAACCAGCTCACACAAACTTTTGCCAGAAATTTTGCCTTGTACACATATACACACAGACATGCATCTTTGTCAGAAATGATAAGGACGTTCGTCCATATCTTTGTCTTGTTCTTTGCTTCTTTTCTTTTCTTTTCTATGTTCTGTTTTATTTACTTTATTATTATTATTATTATTATTATTATTATTATTATTTGTATTATTCCCTACGAAAAGTCTTAAAAGAGGAACGCAATTCTCCATTCACCGGGTCAGAGGCGTTTCACTTTCACAAGTTGCAGTTCCTCAGCCTTACTACTTGCTTTTTAGAGCTCTTTTAGTAATAAAATATTAAAATTGGTCAATTTTACTAATACGATATTAATAGTTTAAAACTTATGAATTTACTATAATTAGTGAAATAAATATATGACTAACAGCACTTAGGATTAGTTTGAGTAGCTCGTGATTTTACTTTTCACATAAACGACACCAACTCGATTATTAACTCAATTGTTAAAGGATAGTGTGTTCTATTATTTCAGAAGAGAGGTTGAAGAGTATTTTAAAAAATTAAAAGAGTTTCACCAAAATTATAAGTTCATTAATTTTTAAGTTTCACCAATACCTCTAATTTTATCTATATAATGATATAGGTATAATAAAATTCAAGTCAATCCACAATCCCATATGGTTTCAAATTCGGAAGATGGGTAAATTCAAATTATTTTATGACAACTTCTAGGTCAAAACAAGAATTCGGTCAAAAGAGAGAGAGAGAGAGAGAGAGAATAAAAAAATTCTGATTCCAATACAAACCCAAATTATGGGAATGAAATCTCTTTGGAGATTGAAGCCTAATTATCTTGTGAGACCACAAAGATAATCTGCCAACAGGATTGTTTTTTAAAAGAAAAAAAAATTAAATGAGCCCTAAATAGAATAAATAGCTATTAATGAAACAAAATTAGTCCAACATAAAAGGCCCAAGTAATAAATAGGGCCAGTTATTAACTAGGCCTTTAAAAAAGCGTGGTAATCTAAATACTTGGAAACTAGACTAAAATTATATAACTCAATAAAATTAGGGTCCAGTGGTTACGAAAAATAAATAAATAAATAATTTGTGACCACGATCATTATGTCAAATTACCGAGAATACACAATTAAAATTTGTTTCGAGGCAATATTTTGTTGGAACGAAAATTTTAACCCTAAGTTTGAATTTTAAAATTAACTAAATAATAAATTTGAATATCTTATTAGCAGGAAAGAATCATCAAAAACCGCAAATAGCTCCTAATTCAAATAATACAACCAAAATATCTAAATTTGTAATTTAAAAAATCATTAACCTAGTCTAAATGGAATTCGATTCTCAAATTCTGATGATGCACCTAAAGATTTAGAGATCAGATACATGGTTATCCAAAAATCCTCTAAAAATAAACAAAACTGCTATGAAGAAAAGAATGAATGAAGCAACTCAAAAATAGAGGGATCAATTGGGTGAAAAAAAAAAGAAATAATAAAGGGGAGAGAGAGGTAAAAAAAGAAAAAAGTTTCAAACACTCTAAAAGCTTGAAACTTGAAGATTTTGCAACAACATTCCGAATATGGCTATAGATAGAAGGTTCCATATAAGAATGATGTAAAATTTATTCTTTCTTTTTTTTTTGTAACCTAAAGTCTTCATACTCTGAATTTTTTAATAAAAGTCTTAAAATTTCCCTTAAATTCTCTACATTTATATACATCCTTAATTTTTGTATTATTTTCATTTCTTTATTAATTGGAGCAATAAATTAGAAACAAAATCCGTTAAGAAAATATTCAACAGTATTGTGGGATAGTGATAATTTGTGAATATGAGTTTAACGAAAAACTGCAATTGCTTCCTAAAAAGAAATTTGCGTAAACAACAAATATTATTTTATCAAGCAACCAAGCAGCTCTAAACATGAGTTAGATTTTAAATAAGGCACATTGATTAATCACATAAAATGATAAATTATAATTGATAAAATGTGATTAATCAATGATTAAATAGAGTAAATAATGATTATTCCCTAATTTATAATACATCTTATTCACAGATGAGAAAAGGCTAAGTGCATGGCAATTGTCTAAAAAGCACGGAAGAATGAAAAGGAGTCACAAGGACCTGTCAGATAGCTATTTGGAGGGTGTCTCATTTGTATGAACCTTCACATAACAAAATGTTGAGCAGCAAAAAAAAAAAAAAAAAAAAAAAAAAATAGAAAAAATCTTCCAAGTGTTGCACTTCCCTTCGAACGCTAGTCCAGAGGGTGCCTTGTTTGCAAAACCATTTGAAAGATGGAAAGTCAGGACCAAAAATCATGAAAAGGAAATGGATAAGTAAAGTCTTCCCTTTAGACGGCTATTTTGGAGGGCATTTTGTTTAGAGGCAAGTTCGTATGACAGAAAGTGAGCTAATTTTCAAGTGATTAAAAGAACTTCAGTGTGGACTTACCCTTCAAGGGGCTTCGAGATGGTGCTACTGTGCAAATAGTAAAACTTGTAAATTTTTACAAACTTCAAATTATATCAATTTTGTAGTTATTCTGCCATTCATGAAAATAGTTTCACAGTTAGAAGATGTGAGGGTTTTCATATTTTTATAAAATATATGTAATTTCCTTAGACTTGATGACTACTTTTCATATTTTTAATTTAGTTTTTTAGTAAGAATTTGGGTTAGTATTTGTTGATTTCCTTCTATGTTTGAAGGATTTAGAGTTCAAGAATTTGTTTTAATTAGCAATTTAGAATTTATCCTATTTAAACATGTGCTTCATTATGGTCAGTCTTGTTTCTCTTACTATGCATAGCTAAATTTTCATTACCCATTCTCAATATATGAAGTGCTGTAGTTAGGATATAATTCAAAATTTTCCACCATGGATTGCAGTTTAAACCTTAAAGAAGAAAGTAAGAAATTTATAATCATTCTTGATATTTTATGGGTTAGAAATCATGGAAACGTAGTTACAATCCCACTTCTGTGTGTCTGGTTTCTAACCCTTACATACAGAATACTCAATCCAATGGCATGATTCACAAAATTGAAAGAAAAAAATAAAATCATAATTTATTCTCAATATTTTTAATCACTTTAAAAGAAAAACTATTCGATCCATCTACACCAAGTTATAATTGGATTGAGTTATAAAGTAAGAAAACTTGAATAATAACCTTAACGAAAGCTTCCAGTTTTCTGTAATCACACGCACAGTAAAAAACATTAGTTTATGAACCTCCTGGAGAATCTCTTTTTGTAATTAATTTGTACATGGGGGTATACCCCCAAGATGATGAAGTATTTCCCAATGAATCCAAATTATACTTAATTACCAAAAAAAAAAAAATTAACGAAAGCTTAGATTGAATTGAGATGAGTTTTCTTCCATTACTTTGATGAACTTAAAAAAAAAAAAGAAAAAAAGAAAGAAAAAATCACAACCCAATTTACAAACAACAAATTTCTCTTAGTGAATCTTAGGGTTTCATTTTAATTTTCTTGTAAAAAATTTTCAAAAGATTCTCATTTACTTAAGTTCGACCGCAGATTCTCACCAAGTTATATTCTAGATTAACTCTCGTACACTTGTGAGGTTTTGTTTTTCCACTATTTTGCAGGAACAGAATTCAAAAGCAGTCACACACATTGAGTTCAAATTCAACTCGTTAAAATCATGAATTAAGACTATTTGATTCTATAAAAATTATCACTTCGATTTTAACTCCAAAATTTAAAATTAGGTAAATATTTGTTGAATTCTTGGTCTAACTTGGACATGCACACCTTTCATTTTACCCTCTCTTATTAGAGAGGACCAAGTCTTAGGGTCTATTTAGTAGGGCTGGAAACGAGCTGAGATGAGCACAGCTCAATCTATTTATGCCGAGTTCGAACTCGAACTCCAATTAATTTGAACTTTTATATAGGGTCGATTTTGACTCAATAAAAAATAATTTAGGCTCAAGATCCATTTGTAAATAATTCGATTAAATCAAAACGACGTTGATTTATTCTAAAATATAATAAATAAAATATTATAAAAAATATAATAAAGTTTTGTTAAAAATATTAAAATATTATAAAATATATATAATATTTTATTGAGTCGACTCATGACCTTCCGAGTTGATCTTTTCTAAACTCAAACTCAAGCTCAAGCTTAAGCTCAAATATAAAAAAGTTACGAATCAAGTTCGATTCAAGCTTCTTTTAGTAATAATTCGAACTCGAGCCAAATTCAAATAGCTCGCAAATAACTCAATTCATTTCAACCCCTCCTATTTAGAAAGCCAAATTTTGGTAAAAATTAAATAAACAAATAAATAAATTTTGGATTGTTTAGTGTGTTTCTCAAAAAAATATAAAAATTAGTAAAAGTTAAAAACAATTAGAGAAAGTTAGAGAATGTTAAAAATACTTGGAAAATTTTTATGTAAGAAAAAATGATTGAAAACGAATTAGAGATTTTTGACTAAATTTAATCGTCCAAACCCACACTTGCTGCCTTAATGAATGATGGCACTTGAAATTCCTGATTACCTTTGGACTATGAATATGTTTGATTTGGGAGATTGGATAATGAAATATAAGTAATACCATGAGATAATCAATGTAATTTGATATAGCATAGGATTGATTTTGTATGTGAGATTATTTTTTTAGTATTTGATTGATGAGATACAAAATGGGATAAAATATATTATTTGACATAAAATATAACAGGAAATAATTTTGAAACTTTAGATTTTAGTGAGAAGCAAACGTGGAGGTAGGCGATATGTAATACCACTACTCCTAGGCTGTGTTTATTTGTCGGTGTTTGTTTGTCGAGTATTTTTTTCGGAGGATTGGATTGTGTTTAACCAAGTTAACTATAGTTCTGTGTTTGGTTCGTAGTATTAGAATTTCGGACTACACTATTTATCCCCTAAAATGGGGGATAAGTAATACCATGGGGTAGTGATATTACGTATCCTTAACCGTCGGACTTGTTTTCCACAAAAATATAAATGTTCAAATTATTTTCTGTTACATTTTATATCAAATTATATTTTTATTTCACTTTATATTCCATGAACCAAATATTAAAAGAATAATATGACATAAAAAAATTTATCTTATACTATATCTAATTTCATATATTATTGATAGTATTTTTTATACCCATTATCCAATCCCCAAATCAAGCATTGCCAATAAGCATTAGAAAATGATGAAAGTGTTATTGGGTTAATGAACTTGGGAGGCAATGGTGCCACCTAAACCCAATAAGTTGTGTTGAAATCAAAGCTAACTAAACCCAAGTTGTGTTGAAATCAAAGCTACATAAACCCAAGTTCTGCTGAAATCAAAGCTACCTAAACCCAAGTTGTGTTGAAATCAAAATCAGTGCCGTGAATATATCAATGCAACTGATCTCAAAACTTCCCACTTTTCTCTGGAACAAAACATGTTGACTCCCAATCGCATGCCCGCATTTGAAGAGTAAAATGGACAAAATACTATTATGTGAGAAATAAATTATTGGCACCCGTTTGAAATGATAGATTTAATTAGATTTAATTTCATTTAAATTCAAATAAAATTTTATAAATTGGATTTGATTTCATTTGAATTTCTATATCATTTGGAATATATAATTTGAAATACAATCCAAAAGAATAGAATTTGATGATAATTTATTATTTTCTTAAGTATATGTGAATAAATTTATTCTCATATATCATATTTTTTTATCTTATATTAATATGGATAATTTTAGTATTTCTCTTAAATCAAATCAATTTAATTTTTAAATTTAAAATGTGTTTAAAACATAAAATTTTGGTTGTGTTTGAGTGACAAAAAAGTATAAAATATTGATGCAAAAGTGATATGTGCTGAAATTTAATTGAAATAAAGTACAAAAAATGGTAAAAAGTAGTGAGTTTTGGTAGATTTTAAACTTTCAAATAGCCAATTTATTTACCAAATTAAATCAATTCTTAGAGATGATTGTTTCTTAACGAACCATAAAAGTTTACACAAAAATGATGATAATGATGTAAGTGATTTGATAATAACATAACCATGAGCGGTAATTCAACAAAAAAATCTTGAGTTTACTTTCTAGTGGTTACTATTTTAATTTTCTTAGAGATTAATCTGGTCATTAATTTTAGACCCCATGAATTAATTCAGATGCACGCAAATTAACCCGAGCACCATGAATTATCCCCCTAAAAAAAAGAAGAGAAGTGATAATGATACAAATGTAACTAAAATATTTTAGTAAGCTTACATTTTCAAAATGATAAGTAGTATTACAGCAATTAAATTTCTATATTGAGAATTAAATTATGTGACTTTCTTATAAGCCAATCATTTTAAATAACTGAGAAATGTAATTATTATGTAAATATCATTGACATACTATTATTAAATATCTTTTAGGACGAAAATTGTAATAGAAAAATATTTTTATTTACAAATGGGAAATAATATTTTTACTCCTCTCTTATCTTTCTCATTTCACATTATTCTTGTTGATTAAAACTACTGTTTAGTGGAAAAAAACTAATAAAGAAGTGCTAATATTCTTGCCCTTAACAAGTGTACCAAATCATTCCAAAAGTTTCCATAAATTTCCGCAATACATAAATTTCCGCAATACAGTTATTTTTACAATAATATCTCCAAAAGCCAAAACCCCCAGGGGTGTGCAAAGCTTCATTGCTGCCCCGTCCAACGCTATAAATACAAGTCACACCGTAGATGGAAACTCACTATATACATCATCAAATTTTATGACGTATAGCATGTATGAGATCACGAGCATGATGGCCGGAAGAAGTCTCCAATCTCTTACCATTTCCTTTCTTCTTCTTTCTCTCATTTTGGGTTCTGCATTTCCAAATGCAGCGGCACGGCCACTGATCAGTGGCTCAGGGCTTCGTAATAGCTCTACTGGTACTGGTACTAAGATTGAACGTTTTCTCAGTGGAAAGTCTCTCATGAAGGGTTCAGGTCCAAGTCCTCCTGGTGAAGGACATCCTGGTCCTGGTGAAGGAAATGCATTCGTTCAAGGAAATGATCACCCATAACTCAATATTGTACTCTTCTCAAGATATTTATATATATATATATAAATGAAAAGCTGATCCTTTTGTGTAATTATTTGGCAGTGTGGCCCACTGATTCCTGAATTTGGCATTATCAAAACACAGGTGAAAGAAGATCAAAGGTTTTAGGATTCTTGGTGTAGGCACCAATTAGAGATGGGAAATGATATTCTTATTAAGTTTCGTTTGAAACTTTAAATTTTATTAAAAAATTAAAAATTTTTAAAAATTATTTACTTTTTATCTTATTACACAAATTATATAAATTACGAAACTATAACTTTTATCATTTTTTGTTAAATTTTTTCTACTCCAAATACATTTTCAGTGGTAGATCCAATAGCAGAGTTTCAGGGATGGGGGCAAGGGAGTAGGTAAGAATTATTATTATTATTTTAAGAAAAAAGAGTAAAATAAAATAAAAGAGTGCAGGAAGAGAGAGGGGGTTGGGTTTGGGAGCTTTTAATAGTAGAAGAAGTATTTAAATTTTGAGAAAAATTTTAATCCATCGCCAGTGGATATGGTTTATATATCAACAGATAAACCAATTATGAATCTATTTTTTTGCTATGGGCTATTATTAATTTTTTTTTCAATAATGGATTCTTCTAAATTTTGGTTAAATAGATTAGGAAACTTATCTTCAATCCAAATTTAGTAAAATCTAATTTTGAAAATAAGCAAAATAAAAATTAGAAGTAATAATTAGAGGATGAGCAACGTGTTACTTTGTAACAAAAAATAAGGAATAAATTACCCAACATTAGGATTTCGGTTTTTTATGATAGCGTCACTTTGTGCTCAATTGCTGGTGTATAATTTTTTTCATCAAAGCTGGATGAAAGATTAATCGTTAAATTATTTTGTTAAAATTAAACTAGACCCTAAAGAATTTTTGGGAGATTGAGGGGCAATTGTTTCGCCACCCTTACCCCCATTATCGATCGTCATACTTACATGTTATGCAATCAAATGATTGAACAATTATAGTTTTGTAATTAAAATACATTGTTTGTAAATAATAATTTCTTATTATGTGAATTTTGTATGCTTACACAGCATTGAGAAACCAAACAAAGCAATAGTCCTCTTGGACTACCGAGATGGAATTCAATGTTCTCCAAATAACTTTCCGAAGCACAATATATATATATATATATATGCACATTTGTCCAGTTCTGGCCCTCGTTTAAGTGCAGTTTCCTTTTCCAGTAGTTTGTTAGAGAAGCCTTCAAATTGACAATTTAACACAGGCAGTGACAAAGGCAGTGCAATTGCAAAAGCAAAACCAATTTCCTTGAGTGCGTGCAGGGACGGAGGGGGGTTGTGATTAACGTGCATAGGCTATGACCGGGGTAAAATTTTATTCCAAAAATTTTTTTAGTAATAATCATGGTCAGAAGATGGCAGTTGTAGAGATGAGGATACTAAGGTGGATTTGCGGGATTACAAGGAAAGATAGGATTAGGAACGAGGAGATTAAGGGTAAAATAGGAATAACAATGATTGAAGACAAGATGAGAGAAAACCGATTAAAATAATTTGGCCATGTTAGAAGACGTCCACTACAGGCACCTGTTAGAAGGTGTGAAAGTATAGAAATTGCTAAGAGTAGGAGAGGTAGAGGAAAACCCAAGAGAAGTTGGTAAGAAGCTATCAAACATGATCTTGCCTACCTAGATTTATCAGAGGACATGACCGTAAACAGATCCATTTAGTGTCGACAAATCCAAATAGCCGACCCTACCAAAAGGCTTGGTTTGGTAACAGTATATAATCCAGCCATAGTTCAAACATATCTTAAAAATTAAAAATAAATTAACAGCCCTAAAAACCTAAAAAAATAAAAATAAAAATAAAAATTATATACATACCTGAGCAAAACTCTAATAATTTTTTTATCTTTTTAATCTTGTGTTCTTACATTTTTTTTCTCTTTTTATATGTATAACTACATGTGAATTTACTCGAGATTCTAGACAGATTTCTAATTTTTTATTGTCCCATTAGCATGTTACTAACTTTCATATATTTAGATGGTCATATATAATATATGATAGTGCAGCTCACTAGAAGTGTTGTGGATGATCCAACTCGAGTCCGGAATCCTGCCTTGACACCGGTGTGATGCCTGCCAAGAAAACTCTGATACTTAAGTTAGTAAAATAAGAAGATTGAGAGCATATTTCGGCAGAATAACAGTAGAGTTTTGAATGTCTATACCTCCTCTGTGCATCAGAGGTGATGATATATATAGAGGGAGAGTGGACCTACATGGGCTCTATACGTGTGAGCCATATCGAACCTGAGTTCTTATCGAATCAAACTGTGCCTCGTGTACTCGCAAATCCTCATTTAGATATTTCATAATTAGTTACCCAAACTATTATTGGGCAGTCAGCATGCTTATAGGCGGATATCACAGAACATGTTAGAGAGTGGTTATACACGTGATTCTAGCCCGACCCTACCGATTGGTCAGGACGCCCAATTAGGATGTATCCACCGGATCGATCGAGTTCGCCAAGTTTCGATTGATTGATTGGGTCGGTCACGTTCTCTCGACTGATCTCTCACTATCAGATGCCCCCGATTCCCTCAATCAGCAAAGAAGTCCGAGAGGAATCTATAATGGACACGATCGGTCAGGTGGTACTTTTGATCGGGTGCCCCCGATTCCACAGGGGCACTACAGAGCAATTGGGATGTGCCTTTATTACCTATGCGGTGCATTAACTGCAGAGGTACGGCGAAAGGCCGTAGCCGTTTCGCCTCCCTTCCACGTGTCACAGCCACATTGGGCGTTGTCAGAATATGTAGCGTCAATATTGGGGAGCCGTTAGATTGGTTTTTCTCGCCTTCGATCTAAGCTGTTGATTCTCAAAAATTAAAATTCAAAATTTTTTTGTCAATGCTATAAATAGGGGCACTCGGTACTGATTTCCCTTTTACGCATCCAAAATTTTGAAGTGTCCTTTGCTGCTCCCTTTTTGTCTTCGGTGCCATTTCTGACTGCCTTCTTGTCACCACTATTTGTCTTTCTGGAAGCTCTCTAAACTTGTTTCAGGTAATGAACTTTTCTACGCAACTTTGCTTAACCATTTCCCTCATCTTTACTCTGATGTAGTGGGTGTTAGTTAGGAGTGCTTTCTTTTACTAAGAAAATCATAGGCTTCTGAACCCCATAGGATTCATGGGAACCCTAGGTACTTTAGAGCTATCGTTGGTGGTCTAATCTTTTTATCGTATTCAGTTTGTTTATGTCGGTTGTCTTTGTTTTCAGAAATTGAAAACATCAAGAGAGTTAGTCTATCGAGCTCTAGTAGCTCCGATAGTGACGGGCTCATTTTTTGCCGCCAACGAAACCCCATTCTTGCTAGCGTAAGCAGAAATGAAAGAGATGACCGCATAGTTGACGCCTTCGAGCCAGGCGTAGAGGCCAAAAGGGCTCGTATAGTTACTGGTGAGGAGAAGGGCGTAGGATTCGAAGCGGAGGGGATAGGATCCACTATCTCGACCAAGAGAATGCCAAAGATAATTTCAGTTTCCTTTTGACCTGACCCTTAGACAACCGAGGAGCGAAGATTCGGCATGCTCTCCGAGATCAAGGGAGATTGCCGTTTACGAGGGTGCCTTGGTAGGGGGATTGTGTTTTCCTTTGCCAAGGCTCGTTCGAGAGATTTTATCCTGACTGAGCTTAGCCCTGGGCCAAATCCCCCCGAACAGCTGGAGGATCCTAATCGAGTGCACGATCTTCTAGAAAGTAGTCATCAGAGAAGATCTCACGGTCGACCTTTTCCTCCACTTCTACAAAGTTTGCTTCAGGTTGGTGGTATTTTTCCGTGAGGAAACATGAATTCAACTTCGTGACAGGCATGCCGACCTCCCACAAAGGATGGAAGGAGAGGTTCTTCTTCGTCTAGTGAAGTACATGGGAGTTCCAGCTATGGGAGTCTGACAAGGACAAAAGGTCCGAGTGCCTCGCCAATGGGGTCAGCCCACTTTAAAGGGTACGTTTAGGTTCCTTTTCTTTTGA
This sequence comes from Vitellaria paradoxa, assembly GCA_019916065.1. Lineage (NCBI taxonomy): Eukaryota > Viridiplantae > Streptophyta > Magnoliopsida > Ericales > Sapotaceae > Vitellaria > Vitellaria paradoxa. The sequence continues at coordinate 37,541,009 of CM034238.1, forward strand.
TTACCCTTAGTTTCTTTTTCAAAATCAAGCTGACAAGTCTAGTGTCTAGGATTCTAATCCCTCTTTCTATTTAATCAGCTTGAAAATAACCTCCGACCAGTCGAGAATAGGAGTTGATTGGTCAGGCAAAGAAGCATTATGTTAGAGGTTCTCACTTTTTAATCACAGTAAAGAATCTCGCTTTCTACCTGCTTGGTCTCGATCTGACTAAGGAGGCCTTGGCAGGCGAACGTAAGTGGAGTGAGTTTACGTTTTTATTTTGAGGATCACATTTATCTGCACGTTCTGAACTTAGCCTTTTCTTTTCTTTCTATAGACAGTTTTACTCCCAAAGAGCCCGATCAATTTGAGATGGCCTTTGACAAGCAGGCAAACAATTACTATTTCAATTACTATAAAAAATTTAATAAATTAAAATAAAAGTGATTATTATAAAAAATAATCATTATTCTGCTTGAATACTTGGATTAATACTTATAATTTTATTTAAAAGATAAACAATTGTAGGTAGAGTTTTTGTTTTTTAAAACAAATCTATTTATAACTCATGAATTATTTTCATATTCTAAAAGTTAAGAATAAGTTATTCTCTTTAAAATTTTTTAAAAATTATTTATATCATAAAAAGTTAAATTATACGGATAAATTATTATTTTTTAATTTTTTAATAAACAGACGGATATTGTTACTTAAATTTTGAAAAGTTTATAATAAATGAATTTTTATTATAATATTTTAATTATATTGATAAATTTTATTTTTAAATATTTTTTTATAGTACAATATATATATATATATATATCAAAATAGGAAAATCAGTATAACAAAAAATTTAGGTGGCATTTAGTTTACTTTTGTGTTTTCTATTTTCTGTTTTTGTTTTATGCGTTAAAAATCTTAGAACGAAAAAATAAAAAATACTTTATTCTTCTTACTTTGAGATTTTTCTTATTTTTTATTAAAAACTCTCAAAATGACTTTTTATCATTTTTTATTTTATGAGTAAATTCATTGTCAATTTTTAAAAATAAATTTTGAAAACACAAGTAACCAAATAAATTTTGAACTGTTTTTCTTATTTTCAAAAACACAAATCTTACTTTGAGATTTTCTTTATTTTTTATTAAAAACTCTCAAAATGACTTTTTATCATTTTTTATTTTATGAGTAAACTCATTTTCAGTTTTCAAAAATAAAATTTGAAAACACAAGTAACCAAATAAATTTTGAGCTGTTTGCCTTATTTTCAAAAGTACAAAATGAAAAATAAGATCAAAACAGAAAACAGAAAATAAAAACAAAAAATAGAAAAACAAACCAAATGACCCCTTAACTTCTAAAAGAAATGTCAAATTTATTAAATAAATCATAAATATATTTTTTTTAAAAAATCAATTTGAATATTTTATTATAGGAAATATATTTAAAATATATATAAAAAATTGGGAAATTTATAAAAATGTAAATTTACCTACAAGCCGTGGCATTTCAGCAAGAAAAAGTTTTACGTACGTGTGCATGCTTTTAATTTGGATTTGTTTGATAAGATTAGAGTAAGTTATCCAAACAATGTGGATCCAATGTACGATTTGTTTGGCTTTGGTTTTACATGATTAGAGTATGTTATCCTAACAAATGTTGAATTAACGTAACGAAGACGTAACTTTGTCTGATAGGTAATAGTTACGTGCAAAATTACGAAGGCCGCATTAACATGTGTGCGGTCACATGATCAGATGTGCATCATCGTTTGGTTACAACAAGCATTTTGCTCTTTTTGTTTTTTTCTTTTTTTTTTTTTTAAGTTTTTGGTCTTATATATTTTTTTTACCAAAATTTAATTTTCTTTTTAAAAACTATAATCATTAAACATATTAATCACATTCGTTAAAAAAAAATCAAAAAATTGACGTCTGTTTATATAATAACAATAATTAACTTTTTCGGTGTTTTATACCTAAATGGATAGCTTTTACTAAAACAAATGTAAATTTTATTTATTTATTTATTTTTGTTTTAATGAAGGAGAGTTTTGGTGCAACGGTATGAGTTGCTGTAGTGTAACCTAAGGTCACATGTTCGAATCGTAGAAAAAGTTTTTTGAAAATGCAAGGTAAGGCTGCGTAGAGTAGACCCTTAGTCTGACCCTTCCCTGAACCCCGCACAAGGCAGGAGTTTCATGCACCGGGCTATCCTTTTATTTATTTTTGCTTTAATGCGCCTGAAAGTAACATTTCTAAAAAAATAAAAAACTTATGTGACATTTAGTTTAATTTTCTATTTTCTGTTTTATACTTAAAACAAGGAAATAAAAGATGTTTTATTTTTCTTATTTTGAGTTTTTTTTTTTTTTTTTTTAAGTTGAAAACGCTCAAAACAACTTTTGGTCATTTTTTATTTTATATGTAAATTCATTTTCTGTTTTTTAAAACAAATTTTAAAAATACAAGTGACTAAATGCATTGTACCTATTTCTTGTTTTTAAAAGGACAAAATGACAAATGCATTTAAAACAGAAAATTAAAAACAAAAATAAAAAACAAAAAATAGAAAAGTAAACCAAATGAGCCCTTAAATTTTAGTGAAAAAAACTATATAAAATAAAAAAGATTACAAAAAAAAAAACTAAAAATCAAAACTTTCATAACCCTTAAAATTAAGGAAAAGAGGAACAGCCAGAAAGCTTGGCTAGATCCTGTTAAAATACCCTCTCAAAGCATCGATGTCAAATGTGTACATGGGGTTTCTGCTTCATTATCTTGTCAAACCGAGGATACTAATAAATAGATTAAAATTTGCTGTCTTCTCTTAGTTAATTTGAGAAGTACGTGCACAGGCAACCAAATAGACCATTCCACGGTCAAGGTATATGAAATTGATCAAATATTTGTTTTCGAAACAACATTTAATAGGCGTAATTCACCACAATTTTAATTTAAGTGTAAGCATTAATATTCAATGATGTTATACTAAATTTTAAATTATTAATACACTTTTGTTATATTTGAAATTTAGCAATCCTTTCGAAAATTGATTTGATCGTATTATTAACGATATGACATATTAAAATAAAATTTGATATAATATTATATATATTGAAAGTTGATTTTGTTGGCAATATTAGTCAAATCAGTCACTGTTTTTGGAGAATAAATAAAAAAAATCAGAAATAAACTTACAATTTTCAGTGAAATTTAGATGCAATTTGATCAAGCCTAGTATTAAATACTATCTCCTTAAGATTGAATTCGTCCCCCACAAGGCTTCTAGTTTTAACGGACATCAGTCTCTTAGAATAGAATGATCACACATACACACAAAAGGAAATTAAACGACAATTTGTGTGTTTTTGCGAACCAAACTTTGCTTGTAATCTTTGTACACAAAAAATGAATTTTCTTATGCAAAAGAATTTTGTATGTAATATTTTTAATGAAAAAAAATCTAACCATTTTTTATGCAAGGATTAATGTTTAAATAATTAGCCATTAGTCATGTCTATTGGAAGAATAGACACAATCATTCATGAAAAGGGGCATCTGTTCATAAAACAGACATGTCTGTCAAAAAAAGAACACTCCAAAATGACGTAATTTTGGAGATAATAATTTGACCGGGCTAATAGTTAGAGTAAGTTAATGGGCCAAAGAATTATTTAAGCCCAAAATCCATTATAAGATTAATTAAGCTCAAAATTTATTCAGGCCCACTGTGGTCCTCACTTTGAAGCCAATTTTTATTTACATAATTCATGGTTTTGAACATATGAATACATGAAATTAATATTCTTACATTATTATATTAATTCCACATTTGATCCATAATTAATAATATATGGACCTCATATAAATATTGGCTTTAAAGTCAATAAAACTCATAGTTAAAACCATGAATTCCAACAATCCCCCCCATGAATGAAATGGCTGAAATGCAAATGCAGACTCGACATAGAGTACAATGGAAAGTTACCGCATTAGGATAGGTAGCTTTTGGCTTTGAACCTTCCCTAGTGAGATATTATCGGGTTTATTTGCTAACTAGTGAACTTGATGTCTTGAATTGTTCAGGTTTTGTATAAACTAACACTACTAGAAAAAAAACTAATTACCAACTGACCATTACCAACCGAATATAATCGGTTGGTAAATACCAACCAACTACCTACACATTACCAACCGATGTAAAAATTACTAAAATTTAAATAATTATCAACTCCTTACTGACTGATCCAATTCAGTTGCTAAATTTTCAGTTGGTACTCGGTTGCTAATTAGTTATTATATTGGCGGGAAACTTTTTACCAACCGATTATCAACTGCTTATAATTGGTCGGTACATATTTCAGTTGGTGATCAGTTGGTAATCTGGCGGGACTATTTTTCCCACCAAATTATCAATGGATTACCCACTGAATAGTGTAGTTGTTAGATATTTCAGTTGGTTTTTCAGTTGGTAATTTGATGGTTAAATTATTACTAACCGCATTACCAACTGTAATGTTCGGCTGGTCATGTAATCACCTGATGGGCAAATTAATACCAACCGCATTGCCAACTTGTAGGTTAGTTGGTAATTTATTTAGTTAGTATTTAGTTGGTATTCCATTCGTAATTTGATAGCAATGTATCATGAATATGTTTAGTAACCCAATTATCAACCGACAGTATCTTTTATTAATTTATTTGGTTGGTTATCAGTTGGTAATCCATTGGTAATGAAGTGTAAATATATTTACCAACTGCATTAACCACGGCCTTTAGCGGTTGGTAATGTAGTCGGTTAGTAATCTGGTGGTAATCTGTTAGTAATCGAGCAGAAAAAGTGTACTAACCAAAATACCAACTGAATTTTTCGGTTGGAAATCTATTGGTAATCGGTTGGTAATTTATTAGGAATATATATACCAACAGAATAATGTATTCCATTGGTAATCAATTAGTAATCTAGCGAGAATATATTTACCAACCAAATTAACGACTGAACTTATCGACTAGTAATATAATCAGTTGGCAATCAGTTGGTAATCCAATGAGAAATATTTTACCAACGTACTTACCGACGGAATGGTTTGGTTGATAATGTCATCGGTTGGTATTTGGTTGGTAATAGGGTGACCAACTAATTATCAACTAATTACCAACCAAAAATTTTACAATTTGCATTGAACATTAAAAAAAAGAAATTTATAATTTCAATATTTTTATAATTAATTTTATATTAAGAAATATTTGTAATTAATTATATATATTTATATATGGCATGAAATTGTTTCATGATTTATTTGGTTCATGTGATACAACCTTTAGATAAGTAAATTCGTGCGTTTTTTGATAAAATGGTATGATTCATACATATTGGGTTCGGTGTTTATATATATATATATATATTATATGTATGGTTCATACATATTGCATATAATTTAATTGACTAGGAGGAAAAGATTTTATACAGTTTATATTGGTAATATTAAATTTTCATATTAATGAATTAGTGATCAATGCATGTTAAGATTATAATTGTTTAAGACACAGGGTTTAGGGTATATGATTTTCAAAATCGGACAAGTTTAGGTAATCAAATCGTTTATGGATTCTAAAATTTACTTCCATTTTTTTAATCTTTTTTCCTGTATATATTTTTTGCTGTAAGAATTCGTGTGTGAACGCCTAAGTTAGTAAGGTCCCGTTTGGTAATATTTCCGTTTTCTATTTTTCTGTTTATGTTTTCAAAATTTTGTAAACTCGCAACAAAAACATGTTTGATAAACCTATTTACGTTTTTTTGTTTACAAAAAAAAAATGAAAACAAAAATAGAAAAACGTAAACAGAAAAAAAGGAGTTTTCACTCTGATTTTCTTTTTTGTTGCCAATATTTTGTCAATTTTAAAACTTTGTCTATTTTTGTAACATTAAATAAAAATAAATTATTTTATTCAAATATTTTTTAAAGTAAGTTATTCTAATAAATAATATAATTAAATTCAAAAACTTAATTAAATAAATAAATTAATATTATTGTTAATAAATAATAAAACTAAATTAATTAATTTAATTTAATAATTAATTGTTGCTAAATTATCTGAAATAAATATCATAATTAATTTATTTAATTTAATAATTAAATTAATTTATATAAAATTATCGAACCTATGAGCTTAAGGTAGTAAAGCTTAAAAATCGAAAGAAAACCCAGTGTATAAGTGATATGTAACAAAATTTAGACAAGAACGAAAAAATAGTTATTTTTTAAATTAATACTAACTAGTTACTAAAATGTTAACATTTTAATTTTTCTGTTAATTTAATATTTTTACCCTTTTAAAGCTTAAATAATTTTTAAAACAAAAAAAATAAATTTAATAATTTAAGAAAAAAAGTTAAAAAGGTAAGTGACTAGTTTTTTTGACTAAACGTTATCTTAATTATAAAAAAAAATTATTTTCCAAAAGAAAAAGGTCAAAAAAATTTGTTTGTAAATTTTAGTTGATTTTGCCAACTAAACACCACCTAAATGTGTGGTGCTTGGTTTAAAAAAATAAAAATAAAAATAAGTGTGAAAATATAATAAAAGTTAGAAAAATTAATAAAATTTAGAATAATTGTTTAGTGTAATTTAATATTAATTATATTAAAGTAAAATTATTTTAAATTTAAAAATAAAAATAACAAATATTATTTATTAATTTTAAGTAATTTCATTTCTTTATCTTTTTAGAACTTATTTCCAAATATAGTCACCTAAAATATTTTTTTATTAGAAAAAAATTCTTAAAATAGTTTTCAAAAATTTTACTTTTTAAAAATAATTTTCTAAAACTAAAACTAAATGCGACCAAATTATTTTTAAAAATATATATATATAATGAAGAAAAAAATATATATAGTGAGCCATGATATAACTAAATTAAAGATATGTATTAAATATGAGCTACACATACGAATTGGAGGAAAATAAAAAAAAATTAAAATTATTTTTAGTTAAATATAATAGTTATTCATAAATTATTTACTAAATATCTATATAGTTTCATGTATTGTTTATGATTTCAAATTATTGAAACAAAAGTTAAAATAATTAAATAAAAATAATAATTTTTTATCACTTTTGCTAACTAATTAGTCTATAAAGGGGCACTTCTTGCAACCAATTGGTTAGCAAAAGTGTTAAAAAATTATAACAAAAAAGTTAAAGTAATTAAATAAAAATCATAAATTTTTTTATCATTTTTTGTGACCAATTGGTCGCTGAAGGGGTACCTTTGCCAACCAACTGGTCGCCAAAAGTGATAAAGGTTTGTTTATATATACAAAAAAGTGTAAAATATATATACAAATAATAGCTTGGCCTAGTGGCCAACCACATAAACTTCCAAAGAAATGGTACGAGTTCGAATCTCAGCAGCAACAATCAAAATCTCAAAAATATAGATTTAATATGTGGTGTGCAATCGTAGTCGACACGTGACAGAATCATAGGTTGACACTTGGGATAACACAAGTTGCCATGTGGCATGATGACATATCAGTAAATGATGCCACGTGAATCATAGGTCGACACGTGGCAGAATCATAGGTCGACACCTGACATAACACAAGTTGCCATGTGGCATGATGACATGTCAGCAAATGATGCCACGTGAATCTAGGTGACACGTGGCAGAATCATAGGTTGACACGTGGCATAGCACAAGTTGCCATGTGGCATGATGACATGTCAGCAAATGATGCCACGTGGCGCCACATTTGAATTTTTATTTTTTTAGCAGTTGGTAATTACCAAGTACATTTCGGTTGGTATATTACCAACTGACATTTCGGTGGGTAAAATACCAACTAACAATATCGGTTGCTACAAAGCAAATTTCGGTTGGTATATTATGAAATATCAATTTAATATTCAATAACAAATTACCAACCAAAAGTTAAACAATACCAACTAACAAATCGGTTGGCAATTACCAACTTAAGAATCGGTTGGCAGTTACCTACTTAAGAATCAGTTGGCAATAACAATTTCGGTTGGTAATTACCAACCAAAATTTTGAAACTTAATTTCATACCAATAAAATATTACCAACAGATTTATTTAATTTACTAACCGAAATTCAGTTGGTAATTACCAACCGACCTTAAAAATATTGGTTAATAAACATTACCAACTAGGGTTTTTGCCACCGACCAAAATCGGTTGGTAATCAGTTGGTAATCCATGATTACCAACTGAATTTAGCTTATTACCAACTGATTTTGTCAGTTGGTAATCAAGTCAGTTAGTAATCAGCCTTTTTCTAGTAGTGCAAGACAATAATATTCACACAGCACATTTCCAACAAAGTTTGGTTCTTTTAATTCTATCCATTTTGGCCCTGGACATGCCTAGTAATTTCATTGAGTGCTCTAGAGAATGTAGCCTTATCCATTCCCAAAGAAGCGGCCCCTTCACACTCAATATAGGTGATCTCTTATTAAGAGTATCCTGTTATACCCCACTTGGATTTTCAAGATATAAGGATCATTGAAAACAGAGCTTATCCTAATACACAATTCAGGTCATCACTATTCTTTTCATCATAGGAAAGGGTAGAGGAATTAATTCCTTAGTGATCTCAACGAGTACCCCCACAATTCAGTTATCCCTTTGAACCTAGATCTTGGGATCTCTAGTCAACTAGGTTGGGTTGCCATTGTGGAGATTCTCAATTTATAGGCTTTAAACCCATTGCTCTAGATGAATTATACACTTGATCTCTAGTTAAGCCCTTTGTTAAAGGATCAACAATATTATCCTTTGATCTTACGTAATCAATGGATATTATTCCATTAGGGATCCATTGTCTCACGGTATTATGTCTACGACGTATATGTCATGACTTACCGTTATACATATTATTTTGCGCCCTTCCTATTGCTGATTGACTATCAAAATGTATGCAAATAGCGGACACAAATTTTGGCCACATAGGCATATCCTCTAAAAAGTTACGAAGCCACTCAGCTTCTTCCCCCGTCTTATCTAATGCTATAAACTCAGATTCCATAGTAGATCTGGCTGTACACGTTTGGCTAGAGGATTTCCACGAAATAACTACACCCCCAAGTGTAAAGACATATCCAATGAATATACAATCAATAGTTTTAGGTCCAGTTTTAGTCATTTAGGAGTTGGAATCGCAACCTTAGCTAAACACCCCCACACTCTTAAGAATTTATAGGTAGGTTCTCGACCATTCCATAATTCATGAGGAGTTTTATCCAATTTTTTATGGGGTATTTTGTTGAGAACATAATTTGCGGAAAGCAAAGCTTCCCCACACAAATTCTGGAGTGAACCAGAACTTATTAACATAGCATTCATCATTTCTTTTAAAATTCTATTCTTACGTTCAGCAATACCATTTTGCTGAGGTGTGTAAGGTGCAGTTGTTTGATGAATAATGCCATATGCAGCATAAATTTGCGCAAATGGTGAGTCATATTCACCACCTCTATCACTTTTTAGCATTTTAATTTTCTTACTAAGTTGGTTCTCAACTTCATTTTTATATTGTATAAATATGTCTAATGCTTCATCTTTGCTTCTTAGCAAATATACAGAACAGTATCTTGTACAATCATCGATAAAAAACTTTTTACCACCTCTAGTTTGAACATACTTGAAATCACAAATGTCTGTGTGAATTAATTCTAGAGGTTCAGTGCTTCTTTCAATTTAGTGAAAAAGAAGCTTTAACCAATTTGGCTTCAACACAAGTTTCACACTTATGTTCCATGTTAATATTAAATTTTGGCAAAATATTTAAATTCATTAATCTTCTTAGAGTGCCAAAATTCACATGTCCTAATCTACCATGCCAAACATCAACAGGCTCAAGCAAGTAAGCAGAAGATAAATTATTATTAATCTTTGGTACAATAGTCATTACGTTTAGTTTGAAGAGGCCATCACATATGTACCCATTTCCAACATACATATCATTTTTAGTCAATACAAATTTATCAGACTCAAATACTAGTCTAAACCCTTTCTTGCTCAATACTGACCCTAAAACCAAATTCTTGCGAATATCAGGCACATGAAATACATCATTAAGAGTAAGCTCCTTTCCTGAAGTCATTTTCAGCACAATCTTTCCTTTTCCTTCAACCTTGGAGGTTGCTGAATTACCCATATGTAATTGTTCCCTTTCCACTGCTTGGTAAGATGAGAACATCCACCTATTGGTATAAATGTGACGAGTGGCTCTAGTGTCCACCCACCATTCCTTTGGATTACTTCCAATCAGGCTCACTTCAAAGATAACTGCTAAAAGATGCATATCATCCACATGACTCTCTACTTCAGTTATATTAGCTTGATTTGTTTTCTTCCTTTTCTTGGAAGGCTCTTGAGCTTTCTGCATGCGATAGTCTTTTGCTCATTGGCCAGGTTTCTCACAAATATAGCATTTTCCTTGAAACCTTTTAAAGCTGCCAGTATTTGAGCTTTCTCCAGTGTACTTCCTTTTCTTACTGTTGGTATGTTTCACTTGCTCTATCACATTAGGTTTGGACACCATGTGCTGATATCCACTTTTCTTATTAGAATTGCGGTTATCTTCCTCTATCCTCAATCTCACAATAAGATCTTCAAGTTTCATCTTCTTACGCTTATGCTTGAGGTAATTTTTGAATTCTTTGCAAGATGGTGGTAGTTTCTCAATTATTGCAGCAACTTGGAATGACTCACTAATTATCATCCCCTCAGCATGTATCTCATGTATGATTACTTGGAGATCTTGACCTTGATGGATTACACTCTTTGAATCAATCATTTTGTACTCAAGAAATTTGTCAACTACAAATTTCTTCGAGCCAGCATCTTCTATCTTGTACTTTTTGTCTAAAGATTCCCAAAGTTCCTTAGATGTTTTTATTGGACTATAGACGTTATATAACATGTTATCCAATCCATTGAGGATATAATTACGGCATAAGAAATCGGCATGTTTCCATGCCTCAACCGCTGCCACAACATGACTGTCAGTCTCATCCTCATCCAAATGTGGCACATCTTCCTTAAGAAATTTTGCCAAATTCAGTGTTATGAGATAAAATAGCATTTTTTGTTGCCATCTTTTAAAATCGATACCACTGAATTTTTTTGGTTTCTCACCATGGCCTATAGGTACATTAGGAGCAGTGATCGGTGTTACAGCCGGAGCAGTAACAGAATTTACCGTCTCACTTGCCATATTTTCAAATCTAGAAAATAGACAAATTTAAAATTAAGAATAACCAATTAAATAATTAAAAAAATACAAAGCCAATTTTTCCTTCCAAAAATATTCCAAGATAAAATGTGCTAATAACTTATTTTGCACAAATATATATATATATATATATCTTTTCCAATTAAGGCAGATTACAAAACCTTCAATTTTACCATGCAACACAATAGACACAATGAATTGTAGAAATTCTGCACAGTAAATTGTAGAATAACACAGGAAAATTTAAATTTTATTTTAAATTTCAAAATTTTCAGTGATGCAGATAAATATAAAGTTCTATTGAAAAAAAAATTGGTGCAATAAAGAAATGAATCTGTGGCAAAATTATCTATTCAAACAGATATGGACTATATACAGTTATGAATAGAATACAAGATAACTGTTCACACAAAACCACTGGAATTGAAACAGAAGCAACTCGAGAGAGAAAGAAAAAAAAATCTACCGAATTAATTGAGTTGCAGTCTAGCAATCCAATTGATTATCAATTCCCACACCAATTCCTACAAAGTCAATTTGACTTTGCTTTAAATGACTTGAAAAGACAATCAGATGATAAAGCTACAATGCTAAGTAATTTAAAAACACAAATATATATTAATATATATTATTTGTAAAGAAACACAAACCAGTGATATCAAGGTTCAATCTTCACACTAATGTACTTACGTATTTTAATGCAAAAGCATAAAGCATACACACAGTGGATAAATCTAAATTTGATTTAATGGTTAAACAATTCAAATTAGAGCATCAAAACCGAAAAAGCAAATAACTTTTAATCAGGAGGAAAATTTGTGCATTGATGTTCTGTAACAGAACACTTCAAAATAAAAATGAGAAGTTTTCCAAACGTCAATTAATTTTGAGATGTCTGGCCACTGGGCGGTGCACAAAAACTGAGCATTTAAGGGGAAGATTTAAGCACCACAGAAAGTGATCAATTTCAGTATAGAATGGAAAAATCATGCAGTCCAGGACGCAGTAACAGAAAGAAATTGTTCGGGAACTAACAAAAGAAAAAAGACAGTGCGGTGAACCGACACAAAACCAATCAATTAATTTTGGAAAACCACATCAAACCGAAAATTGAAAACCACAGAGTCTGAAAATGCAATTCCGTAACACACAAATTTTTTTTTTTTAATTTTATAACACAACAAATAACCATAGAAATTAAAACAGTGACTGGACCAACAAAAAAAAAATCAGTCTTAAGATTGTTGTCAATATTAGTCAAATCAGTCACTGTTTATGGAGAATAAATAAAAAAAATCAGAAATAAAACTTACAATTTTCAGTGAAATTTAGATGCACTTTGATCAAGTTTAATGTTGAACATTATCTCCTTAAGACTGAATTCGTCCCCCACAAGACTTCTAGTTTTAACGGACGTCAGTCTCTCAGAGTAGAATGATCACACATACACACAATTTGTATGTTCTTGCGAACCAAACTTTGCTTGTATTCTTTGTATGCAAAAAATGAATTTTCTTATGCAAAAGAATTTTGTATGTAATATTTTTAATGAAAAAAAATCCAACCCTTTTTTATGCAAAGATGAATGTTTAAATAATTAGTCATTAGTCATATCTATTGGAAGAATAGATACAACCATTCATGAAGAGGAGCATCTATTCATAGAACAGACATGTCTGTCAAAGAAGGGACACTCCAAAACGACGTAGTTTTAGAGATAATAATTTGACCAGGCTAATAGTTAGAGTAAGTTAATGGGCCAAAGAATTATTTAAGCCCAAAATCCATTAAAAGATTAATTAAGCCCAAAATTTATTCAGGCCCACTGTGGTCCTCACTTTGAAGCCAATTTTCATTCACATAATTCATGATTTTGAACATGTGAATACATGGAATTAATATTCTTACATAATTATATTAATTCCGCATTTGATCCATAATTAATAATATATGGACCTCACATAAATATTGGCTTTAAAGTCAATAAAATTCATAGTTAAAAGCATGAATTCCAATAGATTTATTATTTAAGCCGATGACTTGGTGGACTACATGCATGTGTCGAATATTGTCTCTTTATTTTTATCTTAGTAATATTAGGTTTAAATTTTGGGTATATAGTTAGAATCCGACCAAATACTAGGTCAATGTTGAGTTTTCAAACACTTTTAAGTCTTTTATTACGTTATCAAGTTTTTTTTTTTTTTTTTAATGAGTATATAACTAGTTTTTGAATTGTTAATGCCCAAGAATAGGCAACAAATTGTTTTAAATAAATAGAAAAAATATGATTGTATAAAAAAATATATTGAAAAAGAGAATCACAATGATATTGAAAAGACAGAGAGTTACAATTAAAAAATATATATAAATATATATTTGTTTACGTTTACTATCTTCAAATAATAGACTCAGAAATAATTCGTATTATTCCAATTATTTTCTATAACAAATTCTTGTGATCAAGACATTTTCCCAAAAAAAACAAATATTAGAAATTAGTTAACAGCCTTTTAATCCAACAAATTCCTATAAATTAAATTTTTGTAGAAATTTGTAAGAATATTGAATGGTGCACGGATTGGTTCCAAAATTAAGTCTATACTGTAGGAATCTTCATTAGGGTCTATAATGCATGTGAACATAACCGATTTGAATTGCATTGTAAAATGATAAAAATGTCCCTAGCCCATCAATAACACTCATCTACTCTCTCTCTCTGTCATAGTTTCCTTATTATTAAAATAGTTTATTTTATTAAATTATTTTAGTTTTATTAAATCTAATAATAATTTATTATTAAATTAAGTTATAATGATACATTTTATTAAAATTAATTATTATTAAAAATTAATTTTTATAAAATTAAATTAATTAATTTAAATATATTTTATTAAATTAATTATTCAAATAAGTTTTAAATATATTTTATTGAATTCAATTAATTTAAGATAATTAATTTTTTTAATTTTTAATAGTTAATTATTTATATATATATTTTTCTACGATCAAACTTAATTTTAGTGGAGAACATTTTTGAAAAAAATTAATAATTTTTAAATTTTATCCTATCATGATCAAAATAATATTTATAAATTACAAAAGTTAAAACTATAAAAAATTAAAAATTAAAAGGTGTGTTCCAACAGATTTTGCAAGAATTTAAAAAAACAAGTGATCTAACATTTATACAAAAAAATACACAAAACTCTAAAAATTTTGAAAATCATCCACTAAAATTTTAACACGTGTGCTTTTATATAATTTTAATAATTTATATCAAATCAAACATAAACATTTAACAATCATTACACAATAATTTCAAAACTTACTTTTGGAAACTTTTGGTAATGGTTGGAGCTCCAAACGAACTACATAGTCTAGTTGGGAAATACATTAAACCAGCTCACACAAACTTTTGCCAGAAATTTTGCCGTGTACACATATACACACAGACATGCATCTTTGTCAGAAATGATAAGGACGTTGGTCCATATCTTTGTCTTGTTCTTTGCTTCTTTTGTTTTCTTTTCTATGTTCTGTTTTATTTACTTTATTATTATTATTATTATTTTTTGTATTATTCCCAAAGAAAAGTCAAAAAAGAGGAACGCAATTCTCCTTTCACCGGGTCAGAGGCGTTTCACTTTCACAAGTAGCAGTTCCTCAGCCTTACTACTTGCTTTTTAGAGCTTTTTTAGTAATAAATTATTAAAATTGGTCAATTTTACTAATACGATATTAATAGTTTAAAACTTATGAATTTACTATAATTAGTGAAATAAATATATGACTAACAGCACTTAGGATTAGCTTGGGTAGCTCGTGATTTTACTTTTCACATAAACCACACCAATTCGATTATTGACTCAATTGTTAAAGGACAGTGTGTTCTGTTATTTCAGAAGAGAGGTTGAAGAGTATTTTAAAAAAATAAAAGAGTTTCACCAAAATTATAAGTTCATTAATTTTTAAGTTTCACCAATACCTCTAATTTTATCTATATAATGATATAGGTATAATAAAATTCAAGTCAATCCTCAATCCCATATGGTTTCAAATTCGGAAGATGGGTAAATTCAAATTATTTTATGACAACTTCTAGGTCAAAACAAGAATTGGGTCGAGAGAGAGAGAGAGAGAGAGAGAGAGAGAGAGAGAGAGAGAGAGAGAGAGAGAGAGAGAGAGAGAGAGAGAGAGAGAGAGAGAGAAGAGAGAGAGACTAAAAAAAATTCTGATTCCAATACAAACCCAAATTATGGGAATG
Source organism: Vitellaria paradoxa (assembly GCA_019916065.1). NCBI lineage: Eukaryota > Viridiplantae > Streptophyta > Magnoliopsida > Ericales > Sapotaceae > Vitellaria > Vitellaria paradoxa. The sequence goes on from CM034238.1 coordinate 37,556,525, forward strand.
AAATCTATTTGGAGATTGAAGCCTAATTATCTTGTGAGACCACAAAGATAATCTGCCAACAGGATTGTTTTTTAAAAGAAAAAAAAATTAAATGAGCCCTAAATAGAATAAATAGCTATTAATGAAACAAAATTAGTCCAACATAAAAGACCCAAGTGATAAATAGGGCCAGTTATTAACTAGGCCTTTAAAAAAAGCGTGGTAATCTAAATACTTGGAAACTAGGCTAAAATTATATAACTCAATAAAATTAGGAACCCCAAGGGGTTAGATGGGATGGTCTTGGACTGGGACTTAGGGGCTTACCACCCCAAGGTCTCAAGTTCAACTCTCCTCTCTAGCAAAACTTGGGGCCAGCTTCCCGGGCGTAAAGCGTAGTAAAGGTTGGTAGGACGGGCCTCTTTGACTGGACGAACCGTATCCAGTTCTTGGGTGTGGGTCCGACTCCCCGCCGCTACGCGAGTTCGCGATTTACCGCTATACATGTTGAGGGGCCGGTATGTGTAGCACAAACCAAAAGAGATTCACTCTCTAGGGGTTTGGCCTAGGGAGTGAATCTCTCGAGGTCAAATCCTTTTTCAATAAAATTAGGGTCCAATGGTTACGAAAAATAAATAAATAAAAAATTTGTTACCACGATCATTATGTCAAATACACAATTAAAATTTGTTTCGAGGCAATATTTTGTTGGAACGAAAATTTTAACCCTAAGTTTGAATTTTAAAATTAACTAAATAATAAATTTGAATATCTTATTTGCAGGAAAGAATCATCACAAATCACAAATAGCTCCTAATTCAAATAATACAACCAAAATATCTAAATTTGTAATTTAAAAAATCATTAACCTAGTCCAAATGGAATTCGATTCTCAAATTCTGATGATGCACCTAAAGATTTAGAGATCAGACACATGGTTATCCAAAACCCTCTAAAAATAAACAAAACTGCTATGAAGAAAAGAATGAATGAAGCAAGTCAAAAATAGAGGGATCAATTGAGGGAAAAAAGAAAGAAATAATAAAGGGGAGAGAGGTAAAAAAAAGAAAAAAGTTTCAAACACTCTAAAAACTTGGAACTTGAAGATTTTGCAACAACATTCCGAATATGGCTATAGATAGAAGGTTCCACATAAGAATGATGTAAAGTTTATTCTTTTTTTTTTTTTTTGTAACCTAAAGTCTTCATACTCTGAATTTTTTAATAGAAGTCTTAAAATTTCTCTTAAATTCTCTACATTTATATACATCCTTAATTTTTGTATTATTTTCATTTCTTTATTAATTGAAGCAATAAATTAGAAACAAAATCCGTTAAGAAAATATTCAACAATATTGTGGGATAGTGATAATTTGTGAATATGAGTTTAACGAAAAACTTCGATTGCTTCCTAAAAAGAAATTTGCGTAAACAACAAATATTATTTTATCAAGCAACCAAGCAGCTCTAAACATGAGTTAGATTTTAAATAAGGCACATTGATTAATCACATAAAATGATAAATTATAACTGATAAAATGTGATTAATCAATGATTAAATAGAGTAAATAATGATTATTCCATAATTTATAATACATCTTATTCACAGATGAGAAAAGGCTAAGTGCATGGTAATTGTCTGTAAAGCACGGAAGAAGGAAAAGGAGTCACAAGGACCCGTCAGACAGCTATTTGGAGGGTGTCTCATTTGCATGAACCTTCCCATAATAGAATGTTGAGCAGCAAAAAAAAAAAAAAAAAAAAAAAAAAAAAAACAAGAAATAGAAAAAATCTTCCAAGTGTTGCACTTCCCTTTGGACGCTAGTCCAGAGGGTGCCTTGTTTGCGAAACCATTTGAAAGATAGAAAGTTAGGACCAAAAATCATGAAAAGGAAATGGATAAGTAAAGTCTTCCCTTCAGACGGCTGTTTTGGAGGGAATTTTGTTTAGAGGCAAGTTCGTATGACAGAAAGTGAGCTAAGTTTCAAGTGATTAAAAGAACTTCAGTGTGGACTTACCCTTCAAGGGACTTGGAGATGGTGCTACTGTGCAGACAGTACAACTTGTAAATTTTTACAAACTTGAAATTATATCAATTTTGTAGTTATTCTGTCATTCATGAAAATAGTTTCGCAGCTAGAAGAAGTGAGGGTTTTCTGATTTTTATAAAATATATGTAATATTTCATTATGGTCAATCTTGTTTCTCTTATTATGCGTAGCTAAATTTTCATTACCCATTCTCAATATAAGAAGTGCTGTAGTTAGGATATAATTCAAAATTTTCCACCATGGATTGCAGTTTAAAACCTTAAAGAAGAAAGTAAGAAATTTATAATCATTCTTGATATTTTATGGGTTAGAAATCATGGAAACGTAGTTACAATCCCACTTCTGTGTGTCTGGTTTCTAACCCTTACATGCAGAATACTCGATCCAATGGCATGATTCACAAAATTAAAAGAAAAAAAATAAAATCATAATTTATTCTCAATATTTTTAATCACTTTAAAAGAAAAACTATTCGATCCATCTACACCAAGTTATAATTGGATTGAGTTATAAAGTAAGAAAACTTGAATAATAACCTTAACGAAAGCTTCCAGCTTTCTATCATCACATGCATAGCAGAAAACATTAGTTTATGTACCTCCTGGAGAATCTCTTTTTGTAATTAATTTGTACATAGGGGTATGCCCCCAAGATGATGTAAGTATTTCCCAATGAATCCAAATTATACTTAATTACCAAAAAAAAAAAAAAACTTAACGAAAGCTTAGATTGAATTGAGATGAGTTTTCTTCCATTACTTTGATGAACTTAAAGAAGAAAAAAAAAGAAAAAATCACAACCTAATTTACAAACAACAAATTTCTCTTAGTGAATCTTAGAGTTTCATTTTAATTTTCTTGTAAAAAATTTTCAAAAGATTCTCATTTCCTTAAGTTCGACCCCAAATTCTCACCAAGTTATATTCTAGATTAACTCTCGTGCACTTGTGAGGTTTTGTTTTTCCACTATTTTGCAAGAACAGAGTTCAAAAGCAGTCACACACATTGAGTTCAAATTCAACTCGTTAAAATTATGAATTAAGACTATTTGTTTCTATAAAAATTATCACTTCGATTTTAACTCCAAAATTTAAAATTAGGTAAATATTTGTTGAATTCTTGGTCTAACTTGGACATGCACACCTTTCATTTTACCCTCTCTTATTAGAGAAGACCAAGTCATAGTGCCTATTTAGTAGGGTTGGAAACGAGCTAACATAAGCACAGCTCAATCTATTTATGCCGAGTTCGAACTCGAACTCAAGTTTATTTGAACTTTTATATAGGGTCGATTTTGACTCAATAAAAAATAATTTAGGCTCGAGATCCGTTCGTAAATAATTTGATTAAATCAGAACGACGTTGATTTATTCTAAAATATAATAAATAAAATATTATAAAAAATATAATAAAGTTTTTTAAAAATATTAAAATATTATAAAATATATATAATATTTTATTGAGTCGACTCATGATCTTCCGAGTCGATCTTTTCTAAACTCAAACTCAAGCTCAAGCTCAAGCTCAAATATAAATAAGTTACGAATCAAGTTCGATTCAAGCTTCTTTTAGTAACAATTCGAACTCGAGCCAAATTCAAATAGCTCGCAAATAACTCAATTCATTTCAACCCCTACTATTTAGAGAGCCAAATTTTGGTAAAAATTAAATAAACAAATAAATAAATTTTGGATTGTTTAGTGTGTTTCTCAAAAAATATATAAAAATTAGTAAAAGTTAAAAACAATTAGAGAATGTTAGAGAATGTTAAAAATAGTTGGAAAATTTTTATTTAAAAAAAATGACTAAAAACGAATTAGAGATTTTTGACTAAATTTAATCGTCCAAACCCACACTTGCTCCCTTAATGAATGATGGCACTTGAAATTCCTGATTATCTTTGGACTATGAATATGTTTGATTTGGAAGATTGGATAATGAAATATAAGTAATACCATGAGATAATCGATATAATTTGATATAGCATAGGATTGATTTTGTGTGTGAGATTATTTTTTTAGTATTTTATTGATGAGATACTAAAATGGGATAAAAGATATTATTCGACATAAAATATAATAGGAAATAATTTTGAAACTTTAGATTTTAGTGAGAAGCAAACGTGGGTAGGCGATATGTAATACCACTACTCCTAGGCTGTGTTTATTTGTCGGTGTTTGTTTGTCGAGTATTTGTTTTGGAGGATTGGATTGTGTTTAACCAAGTTAACTATAGTTCTGTGTTTGGTTCGTAGTATTAGAATTTCGGACTACACTATTTATCCCCTAAAATGGGGATAAGTAATACCATGGGATAGTGATATTACATATCCTTAATCGTCGGATTTGTTTTCCACAAAAATATAAATGTTCAAGTTATTTCCTGTCACATTTTATATCAAATTATATTTTTATTTCACTTTATATTCTATCAACCAAATATCAAAAGAATAATCTCACATAAAAAAATTTATCTTATATTATATCTAATTTCATATATTATTGATAGTATTTTTTATACCCATTATCCAATCCCCAAATCAAGCATTGCCAATAAGCCTTAGAAAATGATGAAAGTGCTATTGGGTTAATGAACTTGGGAGGCAATGGTGCCACCTAAACCCAATAAGTTGTGTTGAAATCAAAGCTAACTAAACCCAAGTTGTGTTGAAATCAAAGCTAACAAAACCCAAGTTGTGCTGAAATCAAAGCTACCTAAACCCAAGTTGTGTTGAAATCAAAATCAGTGCCGTGAATATATCAATGCAACTGATCTCAAAACTTCCCACTTTTCTCGGGAACAAACCATGTTGACTCCCAATCGCATGCCCGCATTTGAACAGTAAAATGGATAAAATACTATTATGTGAGAAATAAATTATTAACACCCCTTTGAAATGATAGATTTAATTGAATTTAATTTCATTTAAATTCAAATAAAATTTTATAAATTGGATTTGATTTCATTTGAATTTTTATATCATTTGGAATATATCATTTGAAATACAATCCAAAGGAATAAAATTTGATAATAATTTCTTATTTTCTTAAGTATATGTGAATAAATTTATTCTCATATATCATATTTATCATATTTTTTATTTTATATTAGTATGGATAATTTTAGTATTTCTCTTAAATCAAATCAATTTAATTTTTAAATTTAAAATGTGTTTAAAACATAAAATTTTGGTTGTGTTTGAGTGACAAAAAAGTATAAAATATTGATGCAAAAGTGATATGTGCTGAAATTTAATTGAAATAAAATACAAAAAAGGGTAAAAATTAGTGAGTTTTGATAGATTTTGAACTTCAAATAGCCCATTTATTTATCAAATTAAATCAATTCTAAGGGATGATTGTTTCTTAACGAATCAGAAAAGTTTACACAAAAATGATGATAATGATATAAGTGATTTGATAATAATATAACCGTAAGCGGTAACTCAACAAAAAAATCTTGAATTTACTTTCTAGTAATTACTATTTCAATTCTCCTAGAGATTTATCTGGTCATTAATTTTAGGCCCCATGAATTAATTCAGATGCGCGCAAATTAACCCGAGCACCATGAATTATCCCCCCTAAACAAAAGAAGAGAAGTGATAATGATACAAATGTAACTAAAATATTTTAGTAAGCTTACATTTTCAAAATGATAAGTAGTATCACAGCAATTAAATTTCTATATTGAGAATTAAATTATGTGACTTTCTTATAAGCCAATCATTTTAAATAACTGAGAAATGTAATTATTATGTAAATATCATTGACATACTATTATTAAATATCTTTTAGGACGAAAATTGTAATAGAAAAATATTTTTATTTACAAATGGGAAATAATATTTTTACTCCTATGTTATCTTTTCTCATTTCACATTATTCTTGTTGATTAAAACTACTGTTTAGTGGAAAAAACTAATAAAGAAGTGCTAATATTCTTACCCTTAACAGGTGTACCAAATCATTCGAAAAGTTTCCATAAATTTCCGCAATACAGTTATTTTTACAATAATATCTCCAAAAGCCAAAACCCCCGGGGGTGTGCAAAGCTTCATTGCTGCCCCGTCCAACGCTATAAATATAAGTCACACCGTAGATGGAAACTCACTATATACATCATCAAATTTTATGACGTATAGCATGTATGAGATCACGAGCATGATGGCCGGAAGAAGTCTCCAATCTCTTACCATTTCCTTTCTTCTTCTTTCTCTCATTTTGGGCTCTGCATTTCCAAATGCAGCGGCACGGCCACTGATCAGTGGCTCAGGGCTTCGTAATAGCTCTACTGGTACTGGAACTAAGATTGAACGTTTTCTCAGTGGAAAGTCTCTCATGAAGGGTTCGGGTCCAAGTCCTCCTGGTGAAGGACATCCTGGTCCTGGTAAAGGAAATGCATTCGTTCAAGGAAATGATCACCCATAACTCAATATTGTACTCTTCTCAAGATATTATATATATATATAAATGAAAAGCTGATCCTTTTGTGTAATTATTTGGCAGTGTGGCCCACTGATTCCTGAATTTCGCATTATCAAAACACAGGTGAAAGAAGATCAAAGGTTTTAGGATTCTTGGTGTAGGCACCAATTAGAGATGGGAAATGATATTCTTATTAAGTTTCGTTTGAAACTTTAAATTTTATTAAAAAATTAAAAATTAGGCTATGCTTACACAGCATTGAGAAACCAAACAAAGCAATAGTCCTCTTGGACTACCGAGATGGAATTCAATGTTTTCCAAATAACTTTCCGAAGCACAATATATATATATATATATGCACATTTGTCCAGTTCTGGCCCTCGTTTAAGTGCAGTTTCCTTTTCCAGTAGTTTGTTAGAGAAGCCTTCAAATTGACAATTTAACACAGGCAGTGACAAAGCAGTGCAATTGCAAAAGCAAAACCAATTTCCTTGAATGCGTGCAGGGACGCAGGGGGGTTGTGATTAACGTGCATAGGCTATGATCGGGGTAAAATTTTATTCCAAAATTTCTTTTTAGTAATAATCATGGTCAGAAGATGGCAGTTATAGAAATGAGGATGCTAAGGTGGATGTGCGAGATTACAAGGAAAGATAGGATTAGGAACGAGGAGATTAAGGGTAAAATAGGAATAACAATGATTGAAGATAAGATGAGAGAAAACCGATTAAAATAGTTTGGCCATGTTAGAAGGCGTCCACTGCAGGCACCTGTTAGAAGGTGTGAAAGTATAAAGATTGCTAAGAGTAAGAGAGGTAGAGGAAAACTCAAGAGAAGTTGGTAAGAAGCTATCAAACATGATCTTACCTACCTAGATTTATTGGAGGACATGGCCCTAAACAGATCCATTTAGCGTTGACAAATCCATATAGCCGACCCTACCAAAAGGCTTGGTTTGGTAACAATATATGATCCAGCCATAGTTCAAACATATCTTAAAAATTAAAAATAAATTAACAGCTCTAAAAACTTAAAAAAATAAAAATAAAAATAAAAATTATATACATACCTGAGCAAAACTTTAATAATTTTTTTATCTTTTTAATCTTGTGTTCTCACATTTTTTTTTCTCTTTTTATATGTATAACTACATGTGAATTTACTCGAGATTCTAGACATATTTCTAATTTTTTATTGTCCCAGTAAGCATGTTACTAACTTTCATATATCTAGATGGTCATATATAATATATGATAGTGCAGCTCACTAGAAGTGTTGTGGATGATCCAACTCAAGTCCGGAATCCTGCCTTGACACTGGTGTTATGCCTGCCAAGAAACCTCTGATACTTAAGTTAGTAAAATAAGAAGATTGAGAACGTATTTCGGCAGAATAACAGTAGAGTTTAGAATGTCTGTACCTCCTCTATGCATCAGAGGTGATGACATATATAAAGGGAGAGTGGACCTACTTGGGCTCTATACGTGTGAGCCATATCGAACCTGAGTTCTTGTCGAATCAAACTGTGCCTCGTGTACTCACAAATCCTCATTTAGATATTTCATAATTAGTTACCCAAACCATTGTTGGGCAGTCAGCATGCTTATAGGCGGATATCACGGAGCATGTTGGAGGGTGGTTATACACGTGATTCTAGCCCGACCCTATCGATTGGTCAGGACGCCCAATTAGGATGTATCCACCAGATCGATCGAGTTGGCCAAGTTTCGACTGATCGATTGGGTTGGTCACGTTCTCTCAACCGATCTCTCACTATCAGATGCCCCCGATTCCCTCAATCAGCAAAGAAGTCCGAGAGGAATCTATAATGGACGCGATCGGTCGGGTGGTACTTTTGATCGGGTGCCCCCGATTCCAAATGGGCTCTACAGAGTGATTGGGACGCGCCTTTATTACCTACGCGGCGCATTAACTGCAGAGGTACGGCGAAAGGCCACAGCCGTTTCGCCTCCCCTCCACGCGTCACAGCCACATTGGGAGTTGTCAGAATATGTAGCGTCAATATTGGGGAGCCGTTAGATTGGTTTTTCCTGCCTTCGATCTAAGCTGTTGATTCTCAAAAATTAAAATTTAAAATATTTTTTTGTCAATGCTATATATAGGGGCGCTCGGTATTGATTTCCCTTTTACGCGTCCAAAATTTTGAAGTGTCCTTTACTGCTCCCTTTTTATCTTCGGTGCCATTTCTAACTGCCTTCTTGTCACCCTATTTGTCTTTCTGGAAGCTCTCTAAGCTTGTTTCAGGTAATAAACTTTTCTACGCAACTTTGCTTAGCCATTTCCCTCGTCTTTACTCTGATGTGGTGGGTGTTAGTTAGGAGTGCTTTCTTTTACTAAGAAAATCATAGGCTTCTGAACCCTATAGGATTCATAGGGAAACCTAGGTACTTTAGAGCTATCGTTGGTGGTCTAATCTTTTTATCGTATTCAGTTCGTTTATGTCGGTTGTCTTTGTTTTCAGAAATGGAAAACATCAAGAGAGTTAGTCTGTCGAGCTCTAGTAGCTTCGATAGCGACGGGCTCGTTTTTTGCCGTCAACGAAACCCCATTTTTGCTAGCGTAAGCGAAAATGAAAGAGATGACTGTATAGTTGACGCCTTCGAGCCAAGCGTAGAGGCCAAAAGGGCTCGTATAGTTACCGGTAAGGAGAAGGGCGTAGGATTCGAAGCGGAGGGGATAGGATCCACTATCTCGACCAAGAGAATACCAAAGATAATTTCAGTTTCCTGCTGACCTAACCCTTAGACAACCGGGGAGAGAGGATGCGGCATGCTCTTCGAGATCAAGAGAGATTGCCGTTTACGAGGGTGCCTTGGTAGGGGGATTGTGTTTCCCTCTGCCAAGGGTCGTTCGAGAGATTTTATCCCGACTGAGCTTAGCCCTGGGCGAGATCCCCCCGAACAACTGGAGGATCCTGATCGAGTGCACGATCTTCTGGAAAGCAGTCACCAAAGAAGATCTCATGGCCGACCTTTTCCTCCACTTCTATAAAGTTTGCTTCAAGTTGGTGGTATTTTTCCGTGAGGAAACGTGAATTCAATTTCGTGACAGGCATGCCGACCTCCCACAAAGGATGGAAGGAGAGGTTCTTCTTCTTCTAGGGAAGTACATGGGAGTTCCAGCTATGGGAGTTTGACGAGGACAAAAGGTCCGAGTGCCTCGCCAAGGGGGTCATCCCACTTTAAAGGGTACGTTTAGGTTCCTTTTCTTTTGATTACCCTTATTTTCTTTTTCAAAATCAAGCTGACAAGTCTAGTGTCTAGGATTCTAATCCCTCTTTCTATTTAATCAGCTCGAAAATAACCTCCGACCAGTCGAGAACCGGAGTTGATTGGTCAGGCAAAGAAGCATTCTGTTCAAGGTTCTCACTTTTTAATCACAATAAAGAATCTCGCTTTCCACCTGCTTGGTCTCGATCCGACTAAGGAGGCCTTGGCAGGCAAATGTAAGTAGAGTGAGTTTACGTTTTTATTCTGAGGATCACGTTTATCTGCGCGTTCTGAACTTAGTCTTTTCTTTTCTTTCTGTATACGGTTTTACTCCCAAAGAGCCCGATCAATTTGAGATGGCCTGTGATATGGGATATCTGAAAAGGATGAAAGAACAACCTACTAAGAAGGTGGGAGAGCAGGCCCCAGCTCCAAAAAGGGCCAGATCAACTAAACCCAACGTCCCTACGACAAAACCCACATCTCCTCGAGTACTAGTTGCCTCAACGAAGGACACTCCAGTGGAGGGTCGGGAGGTTTCTCACCAAACAAAAGAGCTGGAAATCCTTCTTCAAATAAAAGATTGTAATTTATACTAATTAATTCTTTTTATAGATTTTTTGACAAGCAGGCATACAATTACTATTTCAATTATTATAAAAAATTTAATAAATTAAAATAAAAGTGATTATTATAAAAAATAATCATTATTCTGCTTGAATACTTGGATTAATACTTATAATTTTATTTAAAAGATAAACAATTGCAGGTAGAGTTTTTTAAAAAAAAAAATCTATTTACAACTCATGAATTATTTTCATATTATAAAAGTTAAGAATAACTTATTCTCTTTAAAATATTTTAAAAATTATTTATATCATAAAAGGTTAAATTATACGGATAAATTATTGTTTTTTAATAAACAGATGGATATTGTTACTTAAATTTTGAAAAGTTTATAATAAATGAATTTTTATTATAATATTTTAATTATATTGATAAATTTTATTTTTAAATATTTTTTACAGTACAAAATGTATATATATATATATATCAAAATAGGAAAATCAATATAACAAAAAATTTAGGTGGCATTTAGTTTACTTTTGTGTTTTCTATTTTCTGTTTTTGTTTTATGCGTTAAAAATCTTAGAACGAAAAATTAAAAAATACTTTATTCTTCTTATTTTGAGATTTTCCTTATTTTTTATTAAAAACTCTCAAAATGAGTTTTTATCATTTTTTATTTGATGAGTAAACTCATTTTAAGTTTTTAAAAATAAATTTTGAAAACACAAGTAACCAAATAAATTTTGAGCTGTTTTTCTTATTTTCAAAAACACAAATCTTACTTTGAGATTTTCTTTATTTTTTATTAAAAACTCTCAAAATGACTTTTTATCATTTTTTATTTTATGAGTAAACTCATTTTCAGTTTTCAAAAATAAAATTTGAAAACACAAGCAACCAAATGAATTTTGAGCTGTTTTCCTTATTTTCAAAAGTATAAAATGAAAAATAAGATCAAAACAGAAAACAGAAAATAAAAACAAAAAATAGAAAAACAAACCAAATCACCCCTTAACTTCTAAAAGAAATGTCAAATTTATTAAATAAATCATAAATATATATTTTTTTTTCTAAAAACTCAATTTGAATATTTTATTATAGGAAATATATTTAAAATATATATAAAAAATTGGGAAATTTATAAAAATGTAAATTTACCTACAAGCCGTGGTATTTCAGCAAGAAAAAGTTTTACGTACGTGCGCATGCTTTTAATTTGGATTTGTTTGATAAGATTAGAGTAAGTTATCCAAACAATGTGGAACCAATGGATGATTTGTTTGGCTTTGGTTTTACATGATTAGATTATGTTATCCTAACAAATGTTGAATTAATGTAACGAAGACGTAACTTTGTCTGATAGGTAATAGTTACGTGCAAAATTACGAAGGCCGCATTAACATGTGTGCGGTCACATGATCAGATGTGCATCATCGTTTGGTTACAACAAGCATTGTGCTCTTTTATTTTTCTTTTTTTTTTTTAAATTTTTGGCCTTATATATTTTTTTACCAAAATTTAATTTTCTTTTTAAAAACTATAATCATTAAACATATTAATCACATTCGTTAAAAAAAAATAATAAAAAAATTGACGTCCGTTTATATAATAACAATAATTAACTTTTTCGGTGTTTTATATCTAAACGGATAGCTTTTACTAAAGCAAATGTAAATTTTATTTATTTATTTATTTTTGCTTTAATGAAGGAGAGTTTTGGCGCAACGGTATGAGTTGCTGCAGTGTAACATGAGGTCACATGTTCGAATCGTGGAAAAAGTTTCTTGAAAATGCAAAGTAAAACTGCGTAGAGTAGACCCTTAGTCCGACCCTTCCCTGAACCCCGCGCAAGGCAGGAATTTCATGCACCGGGCTATCCTTTTATTTATTTTTGCTTTAATGCGCCTGAAAGTAACATTTCTAAAAAAATAAAAAACTTATGTGGCATTTAGTTTAATTTTTTATTTTCTGTTTTATACTCAAAACAAGAAAATAAAAGATGTTTTATTTTTCTTATTTTGAGATTTTTTTTTTTGTTTTAAGTTGAAAACGCTCAAAATAACTTTTGGTCATTTTTTATTTTATGTGTAAATTCATTTTCTGTTTTTAAAACAAATTTTAAAAATACAAGTGACCAAATGCATTGTACCTATTTCTTGTTTTTAAAAGGACAAAATAACAAATGCATTTAAAACAGAAAATTAAAAATAAAAATAAAAAAACAAAAAATAGAAAAGCAAACCAAATGAGCCGTTAAATTTTAGTGAAAAAAACTATATAAAATAAAAAAGATTAAAAAAAAAAACTAAAAATCAAAACTTTCATAACCCTTAAAATTAAGGAAAAGAGGAACAGCCAGAAAGCTTGGCTAGGTCCTGTTAAAATACCCTCTCAAAGCATCGATGTCAAATGTGTACATGGGGTTTCTGTTTCATTATCTTGTCAAACCGAGGATACTAATAAATAGACCAAAATTTGCTGTCTTCTCTTAGTTAATTTGAGAAGTACGTGCACAGGCAACCAAATAGACCATTCCACGGTCAAGGTATATGAAATTGATCAAATATTTGTTTTCGAAACAACATTTAATAGGCGTAATTCACCACAATTTTAATTTAAGTGTAAGCATTAATATTCAATGATGTTATACTAAATTTTAAATTATTAATACACTTTTGTTATATTTGAAATTTAACAATCCTTTCGAAAATTGATTTGATCGTATTATTAACGATATGACATATTAAAATAAAATTTGATATAATATTATATATATTGAAAGTTGATTTTGTTGGCAATATTAGTCAAATCCGTCACTGTTTTTGGAGAATAAATAAAAAAAATCAGAAATAAAACTTACAATTTTCAGTGAAATTTAGATGTATTTTGATCAAGCCTAGTATTAAACACTATCTCCTTAAGACTGAATTCGTCCCCCACAAGGCTTCTAGTTTTAACGGACGTCAGTCTCCCAGAATAGAATGATCACACATACATACAAAAGGAAGCGACAATTTGTGTGTTCTTGCGAACCAAACTTTGCTTGTAATCTTTGTACGCAAAAAATGAATTTTCTTAAGCAAAAGAATTTTGTATGTAATATTTTTAATGAAAAAAATCTAACCATTTTTTATGCAATGATTAATGTTTAAATAATTAGCCATTAGTCATGTCTATTGGAAGAATAGACACAACCATTCATGAAGAGGGGCATCTGTTCATAAAACAGACATGTCTGTCAAAAAAGGAACACTCCAAAACGACGTAATTTTGGAGATAATAATTTGACCGGGCTAATAATTAGAGTAAGTTAATGGGCCAAAGAATTATTTAAGCCCAAAATCCATTATAACATTAATTAAGCTCAAAATTTATTCTGGCCCACTGTGGTCCTCACTTTGAAGCCAATTTTTATTTACATAATTCATGGTTTTGGACATGTGAATACATGAAATTAATATTTCTTACATTATTATATTAATTCCACATTTGATCCATAATTAATAATATATGGACCTCACATAAATATTGGCTTTAAAGTCAATAAAACTCATAGTTAAAACCATGAATTCCAACAATCCTCCACATGAATGAAATGGCTGAAATGCAAATGCAGACTCGACATAGAGTACAAATGGAAAGTTACCGCATTAGGATAGGTAGCTTTTGGCTTTGAACCTTCCCAAGTGAGATATTATCGGGTTGATTTGCTAACTAGTGAACTTGATGTCTTGAACTGTTCAGGTTTTGTATAAACTAACACTACTAGAAAAAAAGCTGATTATCAACTGACCATTACCAACCGAATATAATCGGTTGGTAAATACGAACCGACTGCCAACACATTACCAAACGATGTAAAAATTGCTAAAATTTAGATAATTATCAACTCCTTATTGACTGATCCAATTCAGTTGCTAAATTTTCGATTGGTAATCGGTTGGTAATTAGTTATTATATTGGTAGGAAACTTTTTACCAACCGATCAACTGCTTATAACTAGTTGGTACATATTTCAGTTGGTAATCAGTTGGTAATCTAGCGGGAAGATTTTTCCCACCAAATTACCAATGGATTACCCATTGAATAGTGTAGTTGTTAGATATTTCGGTTGGTTCTTTAATTGGTAATTTGATGGTTAAATTATTACCAACCGCATTACCAACTGTAATGTTCGGCTGGTCATGTAATCACTTGATGGGCAAATTAATACCAACCGCATTGCCAACTTGTAGGTTAGTTAGTAATTTATTTAGTTAGTATTTAGTTGGTATTCCGTTCGTAATTTGATAGCAATGTATCGTGAATATGTTTAGTAACCCAATTATCAACCGACGGTATCCTTTATTAATTTATTTGATTGGTTATCAGTTGGTAATCCATTGGTAATGAAGTGTAAATATATTTACCAACTGCATTAACCATGGCCTTTAGCGGTTGGTAATGTAGTCAGTTAGTAATCTGGTGGTAATCCGTTAGTAATCAAGCAGAAAAAGTGTACTAACCAAAATACCAACTGGATTTTTCGGTTGGGAATCTATTGGTAATCGGTTGGTAATATATTAGGAATATATATACCAACAGAATAATGTATTCTATTGGTAATCAATTAGTAATCTAGCAAGAATATATTTACCAACCAAATTAACGATTGAGCTTATCGGCTAGTAATATAATCATTTGGCAATCAGTTGGTAATCCAATGTGAAAATATTTTACCAACGTACTTACTGACGGAATGGTTTGGTTGATAATGTCATTGGTTGGTATTTGGTTGGTAATAGGGTGAGAAAATATTTTTACCAACCAAATTACCAACTAATTATCAACTAATTACCAACCAAAAATTTTACAATTTGCATTGAACATTAAAAAAAAAAGAAATTTCTAATTTCAATATTTTTATAATTAATTTTATATTAAGAAATATTTGTAATTAATTATATATATTTATATATGGCATGAAATTGTTTCATGATTTATTTGGTTCATGTGATACAACCTTTAGATAAGTAAATTCATGCGTTTTTTGATAACATGGTATGGTTCATACATATTGGGTTCGGTGTTTATATATATATATATTATATGTATGGTTTATACATATTGCATATAATTTAATTGACTAGGAGGAAAAGATTTTATACAATTTATATTGGTAATATTAAATTTTCATATTAATGAATTAGTGATCAATGCATGTTAGGATTATAATTGTTTAAGACACAAGGTTTAGGGTATATGATTTTCAAAATCGGACAAGTTTAGGTAATCAAATCGTTTATGGATTCTAAAATTTACTTCCATTTTTTTAATCTTTTTCCCTGTATATATTTTTTGCTGTAAGAATTCGTGTGTAAACGCCTAAGTTAGTAAGGTCCCGTTTGGTAATATTTCCGTTTTCTATTTTTCTGTTTATGTTTTGAAAATTTTGTAAACTCGCAACAAAAACATGTTTGATAAACCTGTTTACATTTTTTTGTTTACAAAAAAAAAATGAAAACAAAAATAAAAAAACGTAAACAGAAAAATTATATTTTCACTCTGATTTTCTTTTTTGTTGCCAATATTTTGTCAATTTTAAAACTTTGTCTATTTTTGTAACATTAAATAAAAATAAATTATTTTATTCAAATATTTTTTTAAAGTAAGTTATTCTAATAAATAATATAATTAAATTCAAAATATTAATTAAATAAATTAGTTAATATTATTTTTAATAAATAATAAAACTAAATTAATTAATTTAATTTAATAATTAATTGTTGCTAAATTATCTGAAATAAATATCATAATTAATTTATTTAATGTAATAATTAAATTAATTTATATAAAATTATCGAACCTAAGAGCTTAAGGTAGTAAAGCTTAAAAATCGAAAGAAAACCCAGTGTATAAGTGATATGTAACAAAATTTAGACAAGAACGAAAAAAAAGTTATTTTTTTAATTAATACTAACTAGTTACTAAAATGTTAACATTTTAATTTTTTTGTTAATTTAATATTTTTACCCTTTTAAAGCTTAAACAATTTTTAAAACAAAAAAATAAATTTAATAATTTAAGAAAAAAAGTTAAAAAGGTAAGTGACTAGTTTTTTTGACTAAAGTTATCTTAATTATAAAAAAAAAATTATTTGCCAAAAGAAAAAGGTCAAAAAAATTGTTTGTAAATTTTAGTTGATTTTGCCAACTAAACACCACCTAAATGTGTGGTGCTTGGTTTAAAAAAAATAAAAATAAAAATTAGTGTGAAAATATAATAAAAGTTAGAAAAATTAATAAAATTTAGAATAATTGTTTAGTGTAATTTAATATTAATTATATTAAAGTAAAATTATTTTAAATTTAAAAATAAAAATAACAAATATTATTTATTAATTTTAAGTAATTTCATTTCTTTATCTTTTTAGAACTTATTTCCAAATATAGTCACCTAAAATATTTTTTTATTAGAAAAAAATTCTTAAAATAGTTTTCAAAAATTTTACTTTTTAAAAATAATTTTCTAAAACTAAAACTAAATGCGACCAAATTATTTTTAAGAATATATATATAAAATGAAGAAAAAAATATATATAGTGAGCCATGATATAACTAAATTAAAGATATGTATTAAATATGTGCTACACATACGAATTGGAGGAAAACAAAAAAACATTTAAAATTATTTTTAGTTAAATATAATAGTTATTCATAATTATTTACTAAATATCTATATAGTTTCATGTATTGTTTATGATTTCAAATTATTGAAACAAAAGTTAAAATAATTAAATAAAAATAATAATTTTTTATCACTTTTGCTAACTAATTAGTTTATAAAGGAGCACTTCTTGCAACCAATTGGTTAGTAAAAGTGTTAAAAAATTATGACAAAAAAGTTAAAGTAATTAAATAAAAATCATAAAGGGGTACCTTTGCAACCAACTGGTCGCCAAAAGTGATAAAGGTTTGTTTATATATACAAAAAAGTGTAAAATATATATACAAATAATAGCTTGGCCTAGTGGCCAACCACATGAACTTCCAAAGAAATGGCACGAGTTCGAATCTCAGCAGCAACAATCAAAATCTCAAAAATATAGATTTAATATGTGGTGCGCAATCGTAGGTCAACACGTGGCAGAATCATAGGTTGACACTTGGCATAACACAAGTTGCCATATAGCATGATGACATATCAGCAAATGATGCCACGTGAATCGTAGGTCGACACGTGGCAGAATCATAGGTCGACACATGGCATAACACAAGTTGCCATGTGGCATGATGACATGTCAGCAAATGATGCCACATGAATCTAGGTGACACGTGGCAGAATCATAGGTTGACACGTGGCATAGCACAAGTTGCCATGTGGCATAATGACATGTCAGCAAATGATGCCACGTGGCGCCACATTTGAATTTTTATTTTTTTAGCAGTTGGTAATTACCAAGTACATTTCGGTTGGTACATTACCAACTGACATTTCGGTGGGTAAAATACCAACTAACAATATCGGTTGCTACAAAGTAAATTTCGGTTGGTATATTATGAAATATCAATTTAATATTCAATAACAAATTACCAACCAAAAGTTAAACAATACCAACTAACAAATCAGTTGGCAATTACCAACTTAAGAATCAGTTGGCAATAACAACTTCGGTTGGTAATTACCAACCAAAATTTTGAAACTTAATTTCATACCAATAAGATATTACCAACAGATTTATTTAATTTACTAACCGAAATTCAGTTGGTAATTACCAACCGACCTTAAAAATATTGGTTAATAAACATTACCAACTAGGGTTTTTGCCACCAACCAAAATCGGTTGGTAATCAGTTGGTAATCCATGATTACCAACTGAATTTAGCTTATTACCAACTGATTTTGTTAGTTGGTAATCAAGTCAGTTAGTAATCAGCCTTTTTCTAGTAGTGCAAGACAATAATATTCACACAGCACATTTCCAACAAAGTTTGGTTCTTTTAATTCTATCCATTTTGGCCCTGGACATGCCTAGTAATTTCATTGAGTGCTCTAGAGAATGTAGCCTTATCCATTCCCAAAGAAGCGGCCCCTTCACACTCAATATAGGTGATCTCTTATTAAGAGTATCCTGTTATACCCCACTTGGATTTTCAAGATATAAGGATCATTGAAAGCAGAGCTTATCCTAATACACAATTCAGGTCATCACTATTCTTTTCATCATAGGAAAGGGTAGAGGAATTAATCCCTTAGTGATCTCAACGAGTACCCCCACAATTCAGTTGTCCCTTTGAACCTAGATCTTGGGATCTCTAGTCAACTAGATTGGGTTGCCATTGTGGAGATTCTCAATTTATAGGCTTTAAACCCATTCCTCTAGATGAATTATACACTTGATCTCTAGTTAAGCCCTTTGTTAAAGGATCAACAATATTATCCTTTGATCTTACGTAATCAATGGATATTATTCCATTAGGGATCCATTGTCTCACGGTATTGTGTCTACGACGTATATGTCATGACTTACCGTTATACATATTATTTTGCGCCCTTCCTATTGCTGATTGACTATCAAAATGTATGCAAATAGCGGACACAAATTTTGGCCACATAGGCATGTCCTCTAAAAAGTTACGAAGCCACTCAGCTTCTTCCCCCGTCTTATCTAATACTATAAACTCAGATTCCATAGTAGATCTGGCTGTACACGTTTGGCTAGAGGATTTCCACGAAATAACTACACCCCCAAGTGTAAAGACATATCCAATGAATATACAATCAATAGTTTTAGGTCCAGTTTTAGTCATTTAGGAGTTGGAATCGCAATCTTAGCTAAACACCCCCACACTCTTAAGAATTTATAGGTAGGTTCTCGACCATTCCATAATTCATGAGGAGTTTTATCCAATTTTTTATGGGGTATTTTGTTGAGAACATAATTTGCGGAAAGCAAAGCTTCCCCACACAAATTCTGGGGTGAACCAGAACTTATTAACATAGCATTCATCATTTCTTTTAAAATTCTATTCTTACATTCAGCAATAACATTTTGCTGAGGTGCGTAAGGTGCAGTTGTTTGATGAATAATGCCATATGCAGCATAAATTTGCGCAAATGGTGAGTCATATTCACCACCTCTATCACTTCTTAGCATTTTAATTTTCTTACTAAGTTGGTTCTCAACTTCATTTTTATATTGTATAAATATGTCCAATGCTTCATCTTTGCTTCTTAGCAAATATACATAACAGTATCTTGTACAATCATCGATAAAAAACTTTTTACCACCTCTAGTTTGAACATACTTGAAATCACAAATGTCTGTGTGAATTAATTCTAGAGGTTCAGTGCTTCTTTCAATTGAGTGAAAAAGAAGCTTTAACCAATTTGGCTTCAACACAAGTTTCACACTTATGTTCCATGTTAATATTAAATTTTGGCAAAATATTTAAATTCATTAATCTTCTTAGAGTGCCAAAATTCACATGTCCTAATCTACCATGCCAAACATCAACAGGCTCAAGCAAGTAAGCAGAAGATAAATTATTATTAATCTTTGGTACAATAGTCATTACGTTTAGTTTGAAGAGGCCATCACATATGTACCCCTTTCCAACATACATACCATTTTTAGTCAATACAAATTTATCAGACTCAAATACTAGTCTAAACCCTTTCTTGCTCAATACTGACCTTAAAACCAAATTCTTGCGAATATCAGGCACATGAAGTACATCATTAAGAGTAAGCTCCTTTCCTGAAGTCATTTTCAGCACAATCTTTCCTTTTCCTTCAACCTTGGAGGTTGCTGAATTACCCATATATAATTGTTCCCGTTCCACTGCTTGGTAAGATGAGAACATCCACCTATTGGTATAAATGTGACGAGTGGCTCTAGTGTCCACCCACCATTCCTTTGGATTACTTCCAATCAGGCTCACTTCAAAGACAACTGCTAAAAGATGCATATCATCCACATGACTCTCTACTTCAGTTATATTAGCTTGATTTGTTTTCTTCCTTTTCTTGGAAGGCTCTTGAGCTTTCTGCATGCGATAGTCTTTTGCTCAATGGCCAGGTTTCTCACAAATATAGCATTTTCCTTGAACCCTTTTAAAGCTGCCAGTATTTGAGCTTTCTCCAGTGTACTTCCTTTTCTTACTGTTGGTATGTTTCACTTGCTCTATCACATTAGGTTTGGACACCATGTGCTGATATCCACTTTTCTTATTAGAATTGCGGTTATCTTCCTCTATCCTCAATCTCACAATAAGATCTTCAAGTTTCATCTTCTTACGCTTATGCTTGAGGTAATTTTTGAATTCTTTGCAAGATGGTGGTAGTTTCTCAATTATTGCAGCAACTTGGAATGACTCACTAATTATCATCCCCTCAGCATGTATCTCATGTATGATTACTTGGAGATCTTGACCTTGATGGATTACACTCTTTGAATCAATCATTTTGTACTCAAGAAATTTGTCAACTGCGAATTTCTTCGAGCCAGCATCTTCTGTCTTGTACTTTTTGTCTAAAGATTCCCAAAGTTCCTTAGATGTTTTTATTGGACTATAGACGTTATATAACATGTTATCCAATTCATTGAGGATATAATTACGGCATAAGAAATCGGCATGTTTCCATGCCTCAACCGCTGCCACAACATGACTGTCAGTCTCATCCTCATCCAAATGTGGCACATCTTCCTTAAGAAATTTTGCCAAATTCAGTGTTATGAGATAAAATAGCATTTTTTGTTGCCATCTTTTAAAATCGATACCACTGAATTTTTTTGGTTTCTCACCATGGCCTATAGGTACATTAGGAGCAGTGATCGGTGTTACAGCCGGAGCAGTAACAGAATTTACCGTCTCACTTGCCATATTTTCAAATCTAGAAAATAGACAAATTTAAAATTAAGAATAACCAATTAAATAATTAAAAAAATACAAAGCCAATTTTTCCTTCCAAAAATATTCCAAGATAAAATGTGCTAATAACTTATTTTGCACAAATATATATATATATCTTTTCCAATTAAGGCAGATTACAAAACCTTCAATTTTACCATGCAACACAATAGACACAATGAATTGCAGAAATTCTGCACAGTAAATTGTAGAATAACACAGGAAAATTTAAATTTTATTTTAAATTTCAAAATTTTCAGTGATGCAGATAAATATAAAGTTCTATTGAAAAAAAATTGGTGCAATAAAGAAATGAATCTGTGGCAAAATTATCTATTCAAACAGATATGGACTATATACAGTTATGAATTGAATACAAGATAACTGTTCACACAAAACCACTGGAATTGAAATAGAAGCAACTCGAGAGAGAAAGAAAAAAAAAATCTACCGAATTAATTGGGTTGCAGTCTAGCAATCCAATTGATTATCAATTCCCACACCAATTCCTACAAAGTCAATTTGACTTTGCTTGAAATGACTTGAAAAGACAATCAGATGATAAAGCTACAATGCTAAGTAATTTAAAAACACAAATATATATTAATATATATTATTTGTAAAGAAACACAAACCAGTGATATCAAGGTTCAATCTTCAAACTAATGTACTTACGTATTTTAATGCAAAAGCATAAAACATACACACAGTGGATAAATCTAAATTTGATTTAATGGTTAAACAATTCAAATTAGAGTATCAAAACCGAAAAAGCAAATAACTTTTAATCAGGAGGAAAAATTGTGCATTGATGTTCTGTAACAGAACACTTCAAAATAAAAATGAGAAGTTTTCCAAACGTCAATTAATTTTGAGATGTCTGGCCACTGGGTGGTGCACAAAAACTGAGCATTTAAGGGGAAGATTTAAGCACCACAGAAAGTGATCAATTTCAGTATAGAATGGAAAAATCATGCAGTCCAGGACGTAGTAACAGAAAGAAATTGTTCGGGAACTGACAAAAGAAAAAAGACAGTGCGGTGAACCGACACAAAACCAATCAATTAATTTTGGAAAACCACATCAAACCGAAAATTGAAAACCACAGAGTCTGAAAATGCAATTCCGTAACACACAATTTTTTTTTTTTTTAATTTTATAACACAACAAATAACCATAGAAATTAAAACAGTGACTGGACCAACAAAAAAAAAATCAGTCTTAAGATTGTTGTCAATATTAGTCAAATCAGTCACTGTTTATGGAGAATAAATAAAAAAAATCAGAAATAAAACTTACAATTTTCAGTGAAATTTAGATGCACTTTGATCAAGTTTAATGTTGAACATTATCTCCTTAAGACTGAATTCGTCCCCCACAAGACTTCTAGTTTTAACGGACGTCAGTCTCTCAGAGTAGAATGATCACACATACACACAATTTGTATGTTCTTGCGAGCCAAACTTTGCTTGTATTCTTTGTATGCAAAAAATGAATTTTCTTAAGCAAAAGAATTTTGTATGTAATATTTTTAATGAAAAAAAATCCAACCCTTTTTTATGCAAAGATGAATGTTTAAATAATTAGCCATTAGTCATATCTATTGGAAGAATAGATATAACCATTCATGAAGAGGAGCATCTATTCATAGAACAGACATGTCTGTCAAAGAAGGGACACTCCAAAACGACGTAGTTTTAGAGATAATAATTTGACCAGGCTAATAGTTAGAGCAAGTTAATGGGCCAAAGAATTATTTAAGCCCAAAATCCATTAAAAGATTAATTAAGCCCAAAATTTATTCAGGCCCACTGTGGTCCTCACTTTGAAGCCAATTTTCATTCACATAATTCATGATTTTGAACATGTGAATACATGAAATTAATATTCTTACATAATTATATTAATTCCGCATTTGATCCATAATTAATAATATATGGACCTCACATAAATATTGGCTTTAAAGTCAATAAAATTCATAGTTAAAAGCATGAATTCCAATAGATTTATTATTTAAGCCGATGACTTGGTGGACTACATGCATGTGTCGAATATTGTCTCTTTATTTTTATCTTAGTAATATTAGGTTTAGATTTTGGGTATATAGTTAGAATCCGACCAAATACTAGGTCAATGTTGAGTTTTCAAACACTCTTAAGTCTTTTATTACGTTATCAAGTTTTTTTTTTTTTTTTTAATGAGTATATAACTAGTTTTTGAATTGTTAATGCCCAAGAATCGGCAACAAATTGTTTTAAATAAATAGAAAAAATATGATTGTATAAAAAAATATATTGAAAAAGAGAATCACAATGATATTGAAAAGACAGAGAGTTACAATTAAAAAATATATATAAATATATATTTGTTTACGTTTACTATCTTCAAATAATAGACTCAGAAATAATTCGTATTATTCCAATTATTTTCTATAACAAATTCTTGTGATCAAGACATTTTCCCAAAAAAAACAAATATTAGAAATTAGTTAACTGCCTTTTAATCCAACAAATTCCTATAAATTAAATTTTTGTAGAAATTTGTAAGAATATTGAATGATGCACGGATTGGTTCCAAAATTAAGTCTATATTGTAGGAATCTTCATTAGGGTCTATAATGCATGTGAACATAACCGATTTGAATTGCATTGTAAAATGACAAAAATGCCCCTAGCCCATCAATAACACTCATCTACTCTCTCTCTCTGTCATAGTTTCCTTATTATTAAAATAGTTTATTTTATTAAAATATTTTATTAAATTATTTTAGTTTTATTAAATCTAATAATAATTTTTTATTAAATTAAGTTATAATGATACATTTTTATTAAAATTAATTATTATTAAAAATTAATTTTTATAAAATTAAATTAATTAATTTAAATATATTTTATTAAATTAATTATTCAAATAAGTTTTAAATATATTTATTGAATTCAATTAATTTAAGATAATTAATTTTTTTAATTTTTAATAGTTAATTATTTATATATATATTTTTCTTCGATCAAACTTAATTTTAGTGGAGAACATTTTTGAAAAAATTAATAATTTTTAAATTTTATCCTATCATGATCAAAATAATATTTATAAATTACAAAAGTTAAAACTATAAAAAATTAAAAATTAAAAGGTGTGTTCCAACAGATTTTGCAAGAATTTAAAAAAACAAGTGATCTAACATTTATACAAAAAAATACACAAAACTCTAAAAATTTTGAAAATCATCCACTAAAATTTTAACACGTGTGCTTTTATATAATTTTAATAATTTATATCAAATCAAACATAAACATTTAACAATCATTACACAATAATTTCAAAACTTACTTTTGGAAACTTTTGGTAATGGTTGGAGCTCCAAACGAACTACATAGTCTAGTTGGGAAATACATTAAACCAGCTCACACAAATTTTTGCCCGAAATTTTGCCGTGTACACATATACACACAGACATGCATCTTTGTCAGAAATGATAAGGACGTTGGTCCATATCTTTGTCTTGTTCTTTGCTTCTTTTCTTTTCTTTTCTATGTTCTGTTTTATTTACTTTATTATTATTATTATTATTATTATTTGTATTATTCCCAAAGAAAAGTCAAAAAAGAGGAACGCAATTCTCCTTTCACCGGGTCAGAGGCGTTTCACTTTCACAAGTTGCAGTTCCTCAGCCTTACTACTTGCTTTTTAGAGCTTTTTTAGTAATAAATTATTAAAATTGGTCAATTTTACTAATACGATATTAATAGTTTAAAACTTATGAATTTACTATAATTAGTGAAATAAATATATGACTAACAGCACTTAAGATTAGCTTGAGTAGCTCGTGATTTTACTTTTCACATAAACCACACCAATTCGATTATTGACTCAATTGTTAAAGGACAGTGTGTTCTTTTATTTCAGAAGAGAGGTTGAAGAGTATTTTAAAAAAATAAAAGAGTTTCACCAAAATTATAAGTTCATTAATTTTTAAGTTTCACCAATACCTCTAATTTTATCTATATAATGATATAGGTATAATAAAATTCAAGTCAATCCACAATCCCATATGGTTTCAAATTCGGAAGATGGGTAAATTCAAATTATATTATGACAACTTCTAGGTCAAAACAAGAATTCGGTCAAAAGAGAGAGAGAGAGAGAGAGAGAGAGAGACTAAAAAAAATTCTAATTCCAATACAAACCCAAATTATGGGAATGAAATCTATTTGGAGATTGAAGCCTAATTATCTTGTGAGACCACAAAGATAATCTGCCAACAGGATTGTTTTTTAAAAGAAAAAAAAATTAAATGAGCCCTAAATAGAATAAATAGCTATTAATGAAACAAAATTAGTCCAACATAAAAGACCCAAGTAATAAATAGGGCCAGTTATTAACTAGGCCTTTAAAAAAAGCGTGGTAATCTAAATACTTGGAAACTAGGCTAAAATTATATAACTCAATAAAATTAGGAACCCCAAGGGGTTAGATGGGATGGTCTTGGACTGGGACTTAGGGGCTTACCACCCCAAGGTCTCAAGTTCAAGTCTCCTCTCTAGCAAAACTTGGGGCCAGCCTCCCGGGCGTAAAGCGTAGTAAAGGTTGGTAGGACGGGCCTCCTTGGCTGGACGAACCGTATCCAGTTCTTGGGTGTGGGTCCGACTCCCCGCCGCTACGCGAGTTCGCGATTTACCGCTATACATATTGAGGGGCCGGTATGTGTAGTACAAACCAAAAGAGATTTACTCTCTAGGGGTTTGGCCTAGGGAGTGATCTCTCGAGGTCAAATCCTTTTTCAATAAAATTAGGGTCCAATGGTTACGAAAAATAATAAATAAAAAATTTGTTACCACGATCATTATGTCAAATACACAATTAAAATTTGTTTCGAGGCAATATTTTGTTGGAACAAAAATTTTAACCCTAAGTTTGAATTTTAAAATTAACTAAATAATAAATTTGAATATCTTATTTGCAGGAAAGAATCATCACAAATCACAAATAGCTCCTAATTCAAATAATACAACCAAAATATCTAAATTTGTAATTTAAAAAATCATTAACCTAGTCCAAATGGAATTCGATTCTCAAATTCTGGTGATGCACCTAAAGATTTAGAGATCAGACACATGGTTATCCAAAACCCTCTAAAAATAAACAAAACTGCTATGAAGAAAAGAATGAATGAAGGAAGTCAAAAATAGAGGGATCAATTGAGGGAAAAAAGAAAGAAATAATAAAGGGGAGAGAGGTAAAAAAAAGAAAAAAGTTTCAAACACTCTAAAAACTTGAAACTTGAAGATTTTGCAACAACATTCCGAATATGGCTATAAATAGAAGGTTCCACATAAGAATGATGTAAAGTTTATTCTTTTTTTTTTTTTTTGTAACCTAAAGTCTTCATACTCTGAATTTTTTAATAGAAGTCTTAAAATTTCTCTTAAATTCTCTACATTTATATACATCCTTAATTTTTGTATTATTTTCATTTCTTTATTAATTGGAGCAATAAATTAGAAACAAAATCCGTTAAGAAAATATTCAACAGTATTGTGGGATAGTGATAATTTGGGAATATGAGTTTAACGAAAAACTTCGATTGCTTCCTAAAAAGAAATTTGCGTAAACAACAAATATTATTTTATCAAGCAACCAAGCAGCTCTAAACATGAGTTAGATTTTAAATAAGGCACATTGATTAATCACATAAAATGATAAATTATAACTGATAAAATGTGATTAATCAATGATTAAATAGAGTAAATAATGATTATTCCATAATTTATAATACATCTTGTTCACAGATGAGAAAAGGCTAAGTGCATGGTAATTGTCTGTAAAGCACGGAAGAAGGAAAAGCAGTCACAAGGACCCGTCAGACAGCTATTTGGAGGGTGTCTCATTTGCATGAACCTTACCATAATAGAATGTTGAGCAGCAAAAAAAAAAAAAAAAAAAAAAAAAAAAAAAAAAAACAAGAAATAAAACAAGAAATAGAAAAAATCTTCCAAGTGTTGCACTTCCCTTTGGACGCTAGTCCAGAGGGTGCCTTGTTTGCGAAACCATTTGAAAGATAGAAAGTTAGGACCAAAAATCATGAAAAGGAAATGGATAAGTAAGTCTTACCTTCAGACGGCTGTTTTGGAGGGCATTTTGTTTATAGGCAAGTTCGTATGACAGAAAGTGAGCTAAGTTTCAAGTGATTAAAAGAACTTCAGTGTGGACTTACCCTTCAAGGGACTTGGAGATGGTGCTACTGTGCAGACAGTACAACTTGTAAATTTTTACAGACTTGAAATTATATCAATTTTGTAGTTATTCTGTCATTCATGAAAATAGTTTCGCAGCTAGAAGATGTGAGGGTTTTTTGACTTTTATAAAATATATGTAATATTTCATTATGGTCAGTCTTGTTTCTCTTACTATGCGTAGCTAAATTTTCATTACCCATTCTCAATATAAGAAGTGCTGTAGTTAGGATATAATTCAAAATTTTCCACCATGGATTGCAGTTTAAAACCTTAAAGAAGAAAGTAAGAAATTTATAATCATTCTTGATATTTATGGGTTAGAAATCATGGAAACGTAGTTACAATCCCACTTCTGTGTGTCTGGTTTCTAACCCTTACATGCAGAATACTCGATCCAATGGCATGATTCACAAAATTAAAAGAAAAAAAATAAAATCATAATTTATTCTCAATATTTTTAATCACTTTAAAAGAAAAACTATTCGATCCATCTACACCAAGTTATAATTGGATTGAGTTATAAAGTAAGAAAACTTGAATAATAACCTTAACGAAAGCTTCCAGCTTTCTGTCATCACATGCATAGCAGAAAACATTAGTTTATGTACCTCCTGGAGAATCTCTTTTTGTAATTAATTTGTACATAGGGGTATGCCCCCAAGATGATGTAAGTATTTCCCAATGAATCCAAATTACACTTAATTACCAAAAAAAAAAAAAAAAAAACTTAACGAAAGCTTAGATTGAATTGAGATGAGTTTTCTTCCATTACTTTGATGAACTTAAAAAAAAAAAAAAGAAAAAATCACAACCTAATTTACAAACAACAAATTTCTCTTAGTGAATCTTAGAGTTTCATTTTAATTTTCTTGTAAAAAATTTTCAAAAGATTCTCATTTCCTTAAGTTTGACCCCAAATTCTCACCAAGTTATATTCTAGATTAACTCTCGTGCACTTGTGAGGTTTTGTTTTTCCACTATTTTGCAAGAACAGAGTTCAAAAGCAGTCACACACATTGAGTTCAAATTCAACTCGTTAAAATCATGAATTAAGACTATTTGATTCTATAAAAATTATCACTTCGATTTTAACTCCAAAATTTAAAATTAGGTAAATATTTGTTGAATTCTTGGTCTAACTTGGACATGCACACCTTTCATTTTACCCTCTCTTATTAGAGAAGACCAAGTCATAGTGCCTATTTAGTAGGGTTGGAAACGAGTTGACATAAGCACAGCTCAATCTATTTATGCCGAGTTCGAACTCGAACTCAAGTTTATTTAAACTTTTATATAGGATCGATTTTGACTCAATAAAAAATAATTTAGGCTCGAGATCCGTTCGTAAATAATTTGATTAAATCAGAACGACGTTGATTTATTCTAAAATATAATAAATAAAATATTATAAAAAATATAATAAAGTTTTATTAAAAATATTAAAATATTATAAAATATATATAATATTTTATTGAGTCGACTCATGATCTTCCGAGTCGATCTTTTCTAAACTCAAACTCAAGCTCAAGCTCAAGCTCAAATATAAATAAGTTACGAATCAAGTTCGATCCAAGCTTCTTTTAGTAACAATTCGAACTCGAGCCAAATTCAAATAGCTCGCAAATAACTCAATTCATTTCAACCCCTACTATTTAGAGAGCCAAATTTTGGTAAAAATTAAATAACAAATAAATAAATTTTGGATTGTTTAGTGTGTTTCTCAAAAAATATATAAAAATTAGTAAAAGTTAAAAACAATTAGAGAAAGTTAGAGAATGTTAAAAATAGTTGGAAAATTTTTATTTAAAAAAAATGACTAAAAACGAATTAGAGATTTTTTACTAAATTTAATCGTCCAAACCCACACTTGCTCCCTTAATGAATGATGGCACTTGAAATTCCTGATTATCTTTGGACTATGAATATGTTTGATTTAGAAGATTGGATAATGAAATATAAGTAATACCATGAGATAATCGATATAATTTGATATAGCATAGGATTGATTTTGTGTGTGAGATTATTTTTTTAGTATTTTATTGATGAGATATAAAATGGGATAAAAGATATTATTCGACATAAAATATAATAGGAAATAATTTTGAAACTTTAGATTTTAGTGAGAAGCAAACGTGGGGTAGGCGATATGTAATACCACTACTCCTAGGCTGTGTTTATTTGTCGGTGTTTGTTTGTCGAGTATTTGTTTTGGAGGATTGGATTGTGTTTAACCAAGTTAACTATAGTTCTGTGTTTGGTTCGTAGTATTAGAATTTCGGACTACACTATTTATCCCCTAAAATGGGGGATAAGTAATACCATGGGATAGTGATATTACATATCCTTAATCGTCGGATTTGTTTTCCACAAAAATATAAATGTTCAAGTTATTTCCTGTCACATTTTATATCAAATTATATTTTTATTTCACTTTATATTCCATCAACCAAATATCAAAAGAATAATCTCACATAAAAAAATTTATCTTATATTATATCTAATTTCATATATTATTGATGGTATTTTTTATACCCATTATCCAATCCCCAAATCAAGCATTGCCAATAAGCCTTAGAAAATGATGAAAGTGCTATTGGGTTAATGAACTTGGGAGGCAATGGTGCCACCTAAACCCAATAAGTTGTGTTGAAATCAAAGCTAACTAAACCCAAGTTGTGTTGAAATCAAAGCTAACTAAACCCAAGTTGTCTGCAATCAAAGCTACCTAAACCCAAGTTGTGTTGAAATCAAAATCAGTGCCGTGAATATATCAATGCAACTGATCTCAAAACTTCCCACTTTTCTCGGGAACAAACCATGTTGACTCCCAATCGCATGCCCGCATTTGAACAGTAAAATGGATAAAATACTATTATGTGAGAAATAAATTATTAACACCCCTTTGAAATGATAGATTTAATTGGATTTAATTTCATTTAAATTCAAATAAAATTTTATAAATTAGATTTGATTTCATTTGAATTTCTATATCATTTGGAATATATCATTTGAAATACAATCCAAAGGAATAAAATTGATAATAATTTCTTATTTTCTTAAGTATATGTGAATAAATTTATTCTCATATATCATATTTATCATATTTTTTATTTTATATTAGTATGGATAATTTTAGTATTTCTCTTAAATCAAATTAATTTAATTTTTAAATTTAAAATGTGTTTAAAACATAAAATTTTGGTTGTGTTTGAGTGACAAAAAAGTATAAAATATTGATGCAAAAGTGATATGTGCTGAAATTTAATTGAAATAAAGTACAAAAAAGGGTAAAAATTAGTGAGTTTTGATAGATTTTGAACTTCAAATAGCCCATTTATTTACCAAATTAAATCAATTCTAAGGGATGATTGTTTCTTAACGAATCAGAAAAGTTTACACAAAAATGATGATAATGATATAAGTGATTTGATAATAATATAACCGTAAGCGGTAACTCAACAAAAAAATCTTGAATTTACTTTCTAGTAGTTACTATTTCAATTCTCCTAGAGATTTATCTGGTCATTAATTTTAGGCCCCATGAATTAATTCAGATGCGCGCAAATTAACCCGAGCACCATGAATTATCCCCCCTAAACAAAAGAAGAGAAGTGATAATGATACAAATGTAACTAAAATATTTTAGTAAGCTTACATTTTCAAAATGATAAGTAGTATCACAGCAATTAAATTTCTATATTGAGAATTAAATTATGTGACTTTCTTATAAGCCAATCATTTTAAATAACTGAGAAATGTAATTATTATGTAAATATCATTGACATACTATTATTAAATATCTTTTAGGACGAAAATTGTAATAGAAAAATATTTTTATTTACAAATGGGAAATAATATTTTTACTCCTATGTTATCTTTTCTCATTTCACATTATTCTTGTTGATTAAAACTACTGTTTAGTGGAAAAAACTAATAAAGAAGTGCTAATATTCTTATCCTTAACAGGTGTACCAAATCATTCGAAAAGTTTCCATAAATTTCCGCAATACAGTTATTTTTACAATAATATCTCCAAAAGCCAAAACCCCCGGGGGTGTGCAAAGCTTCATTGCTGCCCCGTCCAACGCTATAAATACAAGTCACACAGTAGATGGAAACTCACTATATACATCATCAAATTTTATGACGTATAGCATGTATGAGATCACGAGCATGATGGCCGGAAGAAGTCTCCAATCTCTTACCATTTCCTTTCTTCTTCTTTCTCTCATTTTGGGCTCTGCATTTCCAAATGCAGCGGCACGGCCACTGATCAGTGGCTCAGGCCTTCGTAATAGCTCTACTGGTACTGGAACTAAGATTGAACGTTTTCTCAGTGGAAAGTCTCTCATGAAGGGTTCGGGTCCAAGTCCTCCTGGTGAAGGACATCCTGGTCCTGGTGAAGGAAATGCATTCGTTCAAGGAAATGATCACCCATAACTCAATATTGTACTCTTCTCAAGATATATATATATATATATATAAATGAAAAGCTGATCCTTTTGTGTAATTATTTGGCAGTGTGGCCCACTGATTCCTGAATTTCGCATTATCAAAACACAGGTGAAAGAAGATGAAAGGTTTTAGGATTCTTGGTGTAGGCACCAATTAGAGATAGGAAATGATATTCTTATTAAGTTTCGTTCGAAACTTTAAATTTTATTAAAAAATTAAAAATTAGGCTATGCTTACACAGCATTGAGAAACCAAACAAAGCAATAGTCCTCTTGGACTACCGAGATGGAATTCAATGTTTTCCAAATAACTTTCCGAAGCACAATATATATATATATATATGCACATTTGTCCAGTTCTGGCCCTCGTTTAAGTGAAGTTTCCTTTTCCAGTAGTTTGTTAGAGAAGCCTTCAAATTGACAATTTAACACAGGCAGTGACAAAGGCAGTGCAATTGCAAAAGCAAAACCAATTTCCTTGAATGCGTGCAGGGACGCAGGGGGGTTGTGATTAACGTGCATAGGCTATGATCGGGGTAAAATTTTATTCCAAAATTTCTTTTTAGTAATAATCATGGTCAGAAGATGGCAGTTATAGAAATGAGGATGCTAAGGTGGATGTGCGAGATTACAAGGAAAGATAGGATTAGGAACGAAGAGATTAAGGGTAAAATAGGAATAACAATGATTGAAGATAAGATGAGAGAAAACCGATTAAAATAGTTTGACCATGTTAGAAGGCGTCCACTGCAGGCACCTGTTAGAAGGTGTGAAAGTATAAAGATTGCTAAGAGTAGGAGAGGTAGAGGAAAACTCAAGAGAAGTTGGTAAGAAGCTATCAAACATGATCTTACCTACCTAGATTTATTGGAGGACATGACCCTAAACAGATCCATTTAGCGTTGACAAATCCATATAACCAACCCTACCAAAAGGCTTGGTTTGGTAACAATATATAATCCAGTCATAGTTCAAACATATCTTAAAAATTAAAAATAAATTAACAGCTCTAAAAACTTAAAAAATAAAAATAAAAATAAAAATTATATACATACCTGAGCAAAACTCTAATAATTTTTTTATCTTTTTAATCTTGTGTTCTCAAATTTTTTTTTCTCTTTTTATATGTATAACTACATGTGAATTTACTCGAGATTCTAGACATATTTCTAATTTTTTATTGTCCCAGTAAGCATGTTACTAACTTTCATATATTTAGATGGTCATATATAATATATGATAGTGCAGCTCACTAGAAGTGTTGTGGATGATCCAACTCGAGTCCGGAATCCTGCCTTGACACTGGTGTTATGCCTGCCAAGAAACCTCTGATACTTAAGTTAGTAAAATAAGAAGATTGAGAACGTATTTCGGCAGAATAACAGTAGAGTTTAGAATGTCTGTACCTCCTCTGTGCATCAGAGGTGATGACATATATAAAGGGAGAGTGGACCTACATGGGCTCTATACGTGTGAGCCATATCGAACCTGAGTTCTTGTCGAATCAAACTGTGCCTCGTGTACTCACAAATCCTCATTTAGATATTTCATAATTAGTTAGCTAAACCATTGTTGGGCAGTCAGCATGCTTATAGGCGGATATCACGGAGCATGTTGGAGGGTGGTTATACACGTGATTCTAGCCTGACCCTATCGATTGGTCAGGACGCCCAATTAGGATGTATCCACCAGATCGATCGAGTTGGCCAAGTTTCGACTGATCGATTGGGTTGGTCACGTTCTCTCGACCGATCTCTCACTATCAGATGCCCCCGATTCCCTCAGTCAGCAAAGAAGTCCGAGAGGAATCTATAATGGACACGATCGGTCGGGTGGTACTTTTGATCGGGTGCCCCCGATTCCAAATGGGCTCTACAGAGCGATTGGGACGCGCCTTTATTACCTACGCGGCACATTAACTGCAGAGGTACGGCGAAAGGCCGCAGCCGTTTCGCCTCCCCTCCACGCGTCACAGCCACATTAGGTGTTGTCAGAATATGTAGCGTCAATATTGGGGAGCCGTTAGATTGGTTTTTCCTACCTTCGATCTAAGCTGTTGATTCTCAAAAATTAAAATTTAAAATATTTTTTTGTCAATGCTATATATAGGGGCACTCGGTATTGATTTCCCTTTTACGCGTCCAAAATTTTGAAGTGTCCTTTACTGCTCCCTTTTTATCTTCGGTGCCGTTTCTGACTGCCTTCTTGTCACCGCTATTTGTCTTTCTGGAAGCTCTCTAAGCTTGTTTCAAGTAATGAACTTTTCTACGCAACTTTGCTTAGCCATTTCCCTTGTCTTTACTCTGTTGTGGTGGGTGTTAGTTAGGAGTGCTTTCTTTTACTAAGAAAATCATAGGCTTCTGAACCCTATAGGATTCATAAGGAAACCTAGGTACTTTAGAGCTGTCGTTGGTGGTCTAATCTTTTTATCGTATTCAGTTCGTTTATGTCGGTTGTCTTTGTTTTCAGAAATGGAAAACATCAAGAGAGTTAGTCTGTCGAGCTCTAGTAGCTTCGATAGCGACGGGCTCGTTTTTTGCCGTCAATGAAACCCCATTTTTGCTAGCGTAAGCGAAAATGAAAGAGATGACTGCATAGTTGACGCCTTCGAGCCAGGCGTAGAGGCCAAAAGGGCTCGTATAGTTACCGGTAAGGAGAAGGGCGTAGGATTCGAAGCGGATGGGATAGGATCCACTATCTCGACCAAGAGAATACCAAAGATAATTTCAGTTTCCTACTGACCTAACCCTTAGACAACCGGGGAGCGAAGATGCGGCATGCTCTTCGAGATCAAGAGAGATTGCCGTTTACAAGGGTGCCTTGGTAGGGGGATTGTGTTTCCCTCTGCCAAGGGTCGTTCGAGAGATTTTATCCCGACTGAGCTTAGCCCTGGGCGAGATCCCCCCGAACAACTGGAGGATCCTGATCGAGTGCACGATCTTCTGGAAAGCAGTCACCAAAGAAGATCTCATGGCCGACCTTTTCCTCCACTTCTATAAAGTTTGCTTCAAGTTGGTGGTATTTTTTCATGAGGAAACGTGAATTCAATTTTGTGACAGGCATGCCGACCTCCCACAAAGGATGGAAGGAGAGGTTCTTCTTCTTCTAGGGAAGTACATGGGAGTTCCAGCTATGGGAGTTTGACGAGGACAAAAGGTCCGAGTGCCTCGCCAAAGGGGTCATCCCACTTTAAAGGGTACGTTTAGGTTCCTTTTCTTTTGATTACCCTTAGTTTCTTTTTCAAAATCAAGCTGACAAGTCTAGTGTCTAGGATTCTAATCCCTCTTTCTATTTAATCAGCTCGAAAATAACCTCCGACCAGTCGAGAACAGGAGTTGATCGGTCAGGCAAAGAAGCATTCTGTTCAAGGTTCTCACTTTTTAATCACAGTAAAGAATCTCGCTTTCTACCTGCTTGGTCTCGATCCGACTAAGGAGGCCTTGGCAGGCAAATGTAAGTGGAGTGAG
Organism: Vitellaria paradoxa; assembly: GCA_019916065.1. Lineage (NCBI taxonomy): Eukaryota > Viridiplantae > Streptophyta > Magnoliopsida > Ericales > Sapotaceae > Vitellaria > Vitellaria paradoxa. Next base: position 37,591,830 of record CM034238.1, read on the forward strand.
TTTACGTTTTTATTCTGAGGATCACGTTTATCTGCGCGTTCTGAACTTAGCCTTTTCTTTTCTTTCTGTAGACAGTTTTACTCCCAAAGAGCCCCATCAATTTGAGATGGCCTTTGATATGGGATATCTGAAAAGGATGAAAGAACAACCTACTAAGAAGGTGGGAGAGCAGGCCCCAGCTCCAAAAAGGGCCAGATCAACTAAACCCAACGTCCCTACGACAAAACCCACATCTCCTCGAGTACTAGTTGCCTCAACGAAGGACACTCCAGTGGAGGGTCGGGAGGTTTCTCACCAAACAAAAGAGCTGGAAATCCTCCTTCAAATAAAAGATTGTAATTTATACTAATTAATTCTTTTTCTAGATTTTTTGACAAGCAGGCATACAATTACTATTTCAATTATTATAAAAAATTTAATAAATTAAAATAAAAGTGATTATTATAAAAAACAATCATTATGCTGCTTGAATACTTGGATTAATACTTATAATTTTATTTAAAAGATAAACAATTGCAGGTAGAGTTTTAAAAAAAAAATCTATTTACAACTCATGAATTATTTTCATATTATAAAAGTTAAGAATAAGTTATTCTCTTTAAAATTTTTTAAAAATTATTTATATCATAAAAAGTTAAATTATACGGATAAATTATTATTTTTTAATAAACAGATGGATATTGTTACTCAAATTTTGAAAAGTTTATAATAAATGAATTTTTATTATAATATTTTAATTATATTGATAAATTTTATTTTTAAATATTTTTTATAGTACAAAATGTATATATATATATATATATCAAAATAGGAAAATCAATATAACAAAAAATTTAGGTGGCATTTAGTTTACTTTTGTGTTTTCTATTTTCTGTTTTTGTTTTATGCGTTAAAAATCTTAGAACGAAAAATTAAAAAATACTTTATTCTTCTTATTTTGAGATTTTCCTTATTTTTTATTAAAAACTCTCAAAATGACTTTTTATCATTTTTTATTTGATGAGTAAACTCATTTTCAGTTTTTAAAAATAAATTTTGAAAACACAAGTAACCAAATAAATTTTGAGCTGTTTTTCTTATTTTCAAAAACACAAATCTTACTTTGAGATTTTCTTTATTTTTTATTAAAAACTCTCAAAATGACTTTTTATCATTTTTTATTTTATGAGTAAACTCATTTTCAGTTTTCAAAAACAAAATTTGAAAACACAAGTAACCAAATGAATTTTGAGCTGTTTTCCTTATTTTCAAAAGTACAAAATGAAAAATAAGATCAAAACAGAAAACAGAAAATAAAAACAAAAAATAGAAAAACAAACCAAATCACCCCTTAACTTCTAACAGAAATGTCAAATTTATTAAATAAATCATAAATATCTATTTTTCTTTCTAAAAACTCAATTTGAATATTTTATTATAGGAAATATATTTAAAATATATATAAAAAATTGGGAAATTTATAAAAATGTAAATTTACCTACAAGCCGTGGTATTTCAGCAAGAAAAAGTTTTACGTACGTGCGCATGCTTTTAATTTGGATTTGTTTGATAAGATTAGAGTAAGTTATCCAAACAATGTGGAACCAATGGATGATTTGTTTGGCTTTGGTTTTACATGATTAGAGTATGTTATCCTAACAAATGTTGAATTAATGTAACGAAGACGTAACTTTGTCTGATAGGTAATAGTTACGTGCAAAATTACGAAGGCCGCATTAACATGTGTGCGGTCACATGATCAGATGTGCATCATCGTTTGGTTACAACAAGCATTGTGCTCTTTTATTTTTCTTTTTTTTTTTAAGTTTTTGGCCTTATATATTTTTTTACCAAAATTTAATTTTCTTTTTAAAAACTATAATCATTAAACATATTAATCACATTCGTTAAAAAAAAAAATAAAAAAATTGACGTCCGTTTATATAATAACAATAATTAACTTTTTCGGTGTTTTATATCTAAACGGATAGCTTTTACTAAAGCAAATGTAAATTTTATTTATTTATTTATTTTTGCTTTAATGAAGGAGAGTTTTGGTGCAACGGTATGAGTTGCTGCAGTGTAACCTGAGGTCACATGTTCGAGTCGTGGAAAAAGTTTATTGAAAATGCAAAGTAAGGCTGCGTAGAATAGACCCTTAGTCCGACCCTTCCCTGAACCCCGCGCAAGGCAGGAATTTCATGCACCGGGCTATCCTTTTATTTATTTTTGCTTTAATGCGCCTGAAAGTAACATTTCTAAAAAAATAAAAAACTTATGTGGCATTTAGTTTAATTTTCTATTTTCTGTTTTATACTCAAAACAAGGAAATAAAAGATGTTTTATTTTTCTTATTTTGAGATTTTTTTTTTTTGTTTTAAGTTGAAAACGCTCAAAATAACTTTTGGTTATTTTTTATTTTATGTGTAAATTCATTTTCTATTTTTTAAAACAAATTTTAAAAATACAAGTGACGAAATGCATTGTACCTATTTCTTGTTTTTAAAAGGACAAAATGACAAATGCATTTAAAACAGAAAATTAAAAACAACAATAAAAAACAAAAAATAGAAAAGCAAACCAAATGAGCCCTTAAATTTTTGTGAAAAAAACTATATAAAATAAAAAAGATTACAAAAAAAAAAAAAAACTAAAAATCAAAACTTTCATAACCCTTAAAATTAAGGAAAAGAGGAACAGCCAGAAAGCTTGGCTAGGTCCTGTTAAAATACCCTCTCAAAGCATCGATGTCAAATGTGTACATGGGGTTTCTGCTTCATTATCTTGTCAAACCGAGGATACTAATAAATAGACTAAAATTTGCTGTCTTCTCTTAGTTAATTTGAGAAGTACGTGCACAGGCAACCAAATAGACCATTCCACGGTCAAGGTATATGAAATTGATCAAATATTTGTTTTCGAAACAACATTTAATAGGCGTAATTCACCACAATTTTAATTTAAGTGTAAGCATTAATATTCAATGATGTTATACTAAATTTTAAATTATTAATACACTTTTGTTATATTTGAAATTTAACAATCCTTTCGAAAATTGATTTGATCGTATTATTAACGATATGACATATTAAAATAAAATTTGATATAATATTATATTTATTGAAAGTTGATTTTGTTGGCAATATTAGTCAAATCAGTCACTGCTTTTGGAGAATAAATAAAAAAAATTAGAAATAAAACTTACAATTTTCAGTGAAATTTAGATGCACTTTGATCAAGCCTAGTGTTAAACACTATCTCCTTAAGACTGAATTCGTCCCCCACAAGGCTTCAAGTTTTAACGGACGTCAGTCTCCTAGAATAGAATAATCACACATACACACAAAATGAAGCGACAATTTGTGTGTTCTTGCGAACCAAACTTTGCTTGTAATCTTTGTACGCAAAAAATGAATTTTCTTATGCAAAAGAATTTTGTATGTAATATTTTTACTGAAAAAAAAAATCTAATCATTTTTTACGCAAGGATTAATGTTTAAATAATTAGCCATTAGTCATGTCTACTGGAAGAATAGACACAACCATTCATGAAGAGGGGCATCTGTTCATAAAATAGATATGTCTGTCAAAAAAGGAACACTCCAAAACGACGTAGTTTTGGAGATAATAATTTGACCGGGCTAATAGTTAGAGTAAGTTAATGGGCCAAAGAATTATTTAAGCCCAAAATCCATTATAAGATTAATTAAGCTCAAAATTTATTCAGACCCACTGTGGTTCTCACTTTCAAGCCAATTTTTATTTACATAATTCATGGTTTTGAACATGTGAATACATGAAATTAATATTCTTACATTATTATATTAATTCCACATTTAATCCATAATTAATAATATATGGACCTCACATAAATATTGGCTTTAAAGTAAATAAAACTCATAGTTAAAACCATGAATTCCAACAATCCCCCACATGAAAGAAATGGCTGAAATGGAAATGCAGACTCGACATAGAGTACAAATGGAAAGTTACCGCATTAGGATAGGTAGCTCTTGGCTTTGAACCTTCCCTAGTGAGATATTATCGGGTTTATTTGCTAATTAGTGAACTTGATGTCTTGAATTGTTCAGGTTTTGTATAAACCAAGACAATAATATTCACACAGCACCTTTCCAACAAAGTTTAGTTCTTTTAATTCTATCCATTTTAGCCCTGGACATGCCTGGTAATTTCATTGAGTGCTCTAGAGAATGTAACCTTATCCATTCCCATAGAAGCGACCCCTTCACACTCAATATAGGTGATCTCTTATTAAGAGTATCCTGTTATACCCCACTTGGATTTCCAAGATATAAGGATCATTAAAAGCAGAGCTTATCCTAATACACAATTCAGGTCATCACTATTCTTTTCATCATATGAAAAGGTAGAGAAATTAATTCCTTAGTGATCTCAATGAGTACCCCCACAATTCAGTTGTCCCTTTGAACCTAGATCTTGGGATCTCTAGTCAACTAGGTTGGGTTGCCATTGTGGTGATTCTCAATTTATTGGCTTTAAACCCATTCCTTTAGATGAATTATACACTTGATCTCTAGTTAAGCCCTTAGTTAAAGGATCAGCAATATTATCCTTTGGTCTTACGTAATCAATGGATATTATTCCATTAGAGATCCACTGTCTCACGGTATTGTGTCTACGACGTATATGTCTACGACGTATATGTCATGACTTACCGTTATACATATTATTTTGCGCCCTTCCTATTGTTGATTGACTATCAAAATGTATGCAAATAGCGGACACAGATTTTGGCCACATAGGCATATCCTCTAAAAAGTTACGAAGCGACTCAGCTTCTTCCCCCGCCTTATCTAATGCTATAAACTCAGATTTCATAGTAGATCTGGCTGTACACGTTTGGCTAGAGGATTTCCATGAAATAGCTGCACCCCCAAGTGTAAAGACATATCCAATGAATATATAATCAATAGTTTTAGGTCCAGTTTTAGTCATTTAGGAGTTGGAATTGCAACCTTAGCTAAACACCCCCACACTCTTAAGAATTTATAGGTAGGTTCTCGACCATTCCATAATTCATGAGGAGTTTTATCCAATTTTTTATGGGGTATTTTGTTGAGAACATAATTTGCGGAAAGCAAAGCTTCCCCACACAAATTCTGGGGTGAACCAGAACTTATTAACATAGCATTCATCATTTTTTTTAAAATTCTATTTTTACGTTTAGCAATACCATTTTGCTGAGGTGCGTAAGGTGCAGTTGTTTGATGAATAATGCCATGTGCAGCACAAATTTGTGCAAATAGTGAGTCATATTCACCACCTCTATCACTTCTTAGCATTTTAATTTTCTTACTAAGTTGGTTCTCAACTTCATTTTTATATTGTATAAATATGTCTAATGCTTCATCTTTGCTTCTTAGCAAATATACATAACAGTATCTTGTACAATCATCGATAAAAAACTTTTTACCACCTCTAGTTTGAACATACTTGAAATCACAAATATCTATGTGAATTAATTCTAGAGGTTCAGTGCTTTTTTCAATTGAGTGAAAAAGAAGCTTTAGCCGATTTGGCTTCAACACAAGTTTCACACTTATGTCCAATGTTAATATTAAATTTTGGCAAAATATTTAAATTCATTAATCTTCTTAGAGTGCCAAAATTCACATGTCCTAATCTACCATGCCAAACATCAACAGGCTCAAGCAAGTAAGCAGAAGATAAATTATTATTAATCTTTGGTACAATAGTCATTACGTTTAGTTTGAAGAGGCCATCACATATGTACCCCTTTCCAACATACATACCATTTTTAGTCAATACAAATTTATCAGACTCAAATACTAGTCTAAACCCTTTCTTGCTCAATACTGACCCTGAAACCAAATTCTTGCGAATATCAGGCACATGAAGTACATCATTAAGAGTAAGCTCCTTTCCTGAAGTCATTTTCAGCACAATTTTTCCTTTTCCTTCAACCTTGGAGGTTGCTAAATTACCCATATATAATTGTTCCCCTTCTACTGCTTGGTAAGATGAGAACATCCACCTATTGGTATAAATGTGACGAGTGGCTCTAGTGTCCACCCACCATTCCTTTGGATTACTTCCAATCAGGCTCACTTCAAAGACAACTGCTAAAAAATGCATATCATCCACATGACTTTCTACTTTAGTTATATTAGCTTGATTTGTTTTCTTCCTTTTCTTGGAAGGCTCTTGAGCTTTTTGCATGCGATAGTCTTTTGCTCAATGGCCAGGTTTCTCACAAATATAGCATTTTCCTTGAAACCTTTTAAAGTTGCTAGATTTTGAGCTTTCTCCAGTGTACTTCCTTTTCTTACTGTTGGTATGTTTCACTTGCTCTATCACATTAGGTTTGGACACCATGTGCTGATATCCACTTTTCTTATTAGAATTGTGGTTATCTTCCTCTATCCTCAATCTCACAATAAGATCTTCAAGTTTCATCTTTCTTACGCTTATGCTTGAGGTAATTTTTGAATTCTTTGCAAGATGGTGGTGGTTTTTTAATTATTGTAGCAACTTGGAATGACTCACTAATTATCATCCCCTCAGCATGTATCTTATGTATAATTACTTGGAGATCTTGACCTTGATGGATTACACTCTTTGAATCAATCATTTTGTACTCAAGAAATTCGTCAACTACGAATTTCTTCGAGCCAGCATCTTCTATCTTGTATTTTTTGTCTAAAGATTCCCAAAGTTCCTTAGACGTTTTTATTGGACTATACACGTTATATAACATGTTATCCAATCCATTGAGGATATAATTACGGCATAAGAAATCGGCATGTTTCCATGCCTCAACTGCTGCCACAACATGACTGTCAGTCTCATTCTCATCCAAATGTGGCACATCTTCCTTAAGAAATTTTGCCAAATTCAGTGTTATGAGATAAAATAGCATTTTTTGTTGCCATCTTTTAAAATCGATACCACTGAATTTTTCTGGTTTCTCACCATGGCCCATAGGTACATTAGGAGCAGTGATCGGTGTTATAGCCGAAGCAGTAATAGAATTTACCGTCTCACTTGCCATATTTTCAAATCTAGAAAATAGACAAATTTAAAATTAAGAATAACCAATTAAATAATTGAAAAAAATACAAAGCCAATTTTTCCTTCCAAAAATTTTCCAAGATAAAATGTGCTAATAACTTATTTTGCACAAATATATATATATATATATCTTTTCCAATTAAGGCAGATTACAAAACCTTCAATTTTACCATGCAACACAATAGACACAATGAATTGCAGAAATTCTACACAGTAAATTGTAGAATAACAGAGGAAAATTTAAATTTTATTTTAAATTTCAAAATTTTCAGTGATGCAGATAAATATAAAGTTCTATTGAAAAAAAAATTGGTGCAATAAAGAAATGAATCTGTGGCAAAATTATCTATTCAAACAGATATGGCATATATACAGTTATGAATAGAATACAAGATAACTGTTTACACAAAACCACTGGAATTGAAACTGAAGCAACTCGGGAGAGAAAGAAAAAAAAATATACCGAATTAATTGAGTTGCAGTCTAGCAATCCAATTGATTATCAATTCCCACACCAATTCCTACAAAGTCAATTTGACTTTGCTTGAAATGACTTGAAAAGACAATCAGATGATAAAGCTACAATGCTAAGTAATTTAAAAACACAAATATATATTAATATATATTATTTGTAAAGAAACACAAACCAGTGATATCAAGGTTCAATCTTCAAACTAATGTACTTACGAATTTTAATGCAAAAGCATAAAGCATACACACAGTGGATAAATCTAAATTTGATTTAATGGTTAAACAATTCAAATTAGAACATCAAAATCGAAAAAGCAAATAACTTTTAATCAGGAGAAAAAATTGTGCATTGATGTTTTGTAACAGAACACTTCAAAATAAAAATGACAAGTTTTCCAAACGTTAATTAATTTTGAGATGTCTGGTCACTGGGCGGTGCACAAAAACTGAGCATTTAAGGGGAAGATTTAAGCACCACAGAAAGTGATCGATTTCAGTATAGAATGGAAAAATCATGCAGTCCAGGACACAGTAACAGAAAGAAATTGTTCGGGAACTGACAAAAGAAAAAAGACAGTGCGGTGAACCGACACAAAACGAATCAATTAATTTTGAAAAACCACATCAAACCAAAAATTGAAAACCACAGAGTCTGAAAATGCAATCCGTAACACACAAATAACCACAGAAATTAAAACAGTGACTGGACCAACAAAAAAAAAAAAAAACAGTCTTAAGATTGTTGGCAATATTAGTCAAATCATTCACTGTTTATGAAGAATAAATAAAAAAAAATTAGAAATAAAACTTACAATTTTCAGTGAAATTTAGATGCACTTTGATCAAGCCTAATGTTGAACATTATTTCCTTAAGACTGAATTCGTCCCCCACAAGACTTCTAGTTTTAATGGACGTCAGTCTCCCAGGGTAGAATGATCACACATACACACAATTTGTATGTTCTTGCGAACCAAACTTTGCTTGTATTCTTTGTATGCAAAAAATGAATTTTCTTATGCAAAAGAATTTTGTATGTAATATTTTTAATGAAAAAAAATCCAACCTTTTTTTATGCAAGGATGAATGTTTAAATAATTAGCCATTAGTCATATCTATTGGAAGAATAGATACAACCATTCATGAAGAGGGGCATTTGTTCATAGAACAGACATGTCAGTCAAAGAAGGGACACTCCAAAACGACGTAGTTTTAGAGATAATAATTTGACTAGGCTAATAGTTAGAGTAAGTTAATGGGCCAAGGAATTATTTAAACCCAAAATCCATTATAAGATTAATTAAGCCCAAAATTTATTCAAGCCCACTGTGGTCCTCACTTTGAAACCAATTTTCATTCACATAATTCATGGTTTTGAACATGTGAATACATGGAATTAATATTCTTACATAATTATATTAATTCTGCATTTGATCCATAATTAATAATATATGGCCTCACATAAATATTGGCTTTAAAGTCAATAAAATTCATAATTAAAACCATGAATTCCAATACATTTATTATTTAAGCCGATGACTTGGTGGACTACATGCATGTGTCGAATATTGTCTCTTTATTTTTATCTTAGTAATATTAGGTTTAAATTTTGGGTATATAGTTAGAATCCAACCAAATACTAGGTCAATGTTGAGTTTTCAAACACTCTTAAGTCTTTTATTTCGTTATCAAGTTTTTTTTTTTTTTTTAATGAGTATATAACTAGTTTTTGAATTGTTAATGCCCAAGAATAGGCAACAAATTGTTTTAAATAAATATAAAAAATATGATTGTATCAAAAATATATTGAAAAAGAGAATCACAATGATATTGAAAAGACAGAGAGTTACAATTAAAAAATATATATAAATATATATTTGCTTACGTTTATTATCTTCAAATAATAGATTCAGAAATAATTCGTATTATTCTAATTATTTTCTATAACAAATTCTTGTGATCAAGACATTTTCCCAAAAAAAAAAATATTAGAAATTAGTTAACAGCCTTTTAATCCAACAAATTCCTATAAATTAAATTTTTGTAGAAATTTGTAAGAATATTGAATGATGTACGGATTGGTTCCAAAATTAAGTCTATATTGTAGGAATCTTCATTAGGGCCTATAATGCATGTGAACATAACCGATTTGAATTGCATTGTAAAATGACAAAAATGTCCCTAGCCCATCAATAACACTCATCTACTCTCTCTCTCTCTGTCATAGTTTCCTTATTATTAAAATAGTTTATTTTATTAAAATATTTTATTAAATTATTTTAGTTTTATTAAATCTAATAATAATTTATTATTAAATTAAGTTATAATGTACATTTTATTAAAATTAATTATTATTAAAAATTAATTTTTATCATATTTATCATATTTTTTATTTTATTTTAGTATTGATAATTTTAGTATTTCTCTTAAATCAAATTAATTTAATTTTTAAATTTAAAATGTGTTTAAAACATAAAATTTTGGTTGTGTTTGAGTGATAAAAAAGTATAAAATATTGATGCAAAAGTGATATATGTTGAAATTTAATTGAAATAAAGTACAAAAAAATGATAAAAATTAGTGAGTTTTGGTAGATTTTGAACTTTCAAATAGCCCATTTATTTACCAAATTAAATCAATTCTAAGGGATGATTGTTTCTTAACGAATCAGAAAAGTTTACACAAAAATGATGATAATGATATAAGTGATTTGATAATAACATAACCGTGAGCGGTAACTCAACAAAAAATCTTGAATTTACTTTCTAGTAGTTACTATTTCAATTCTCCTAGAGATTCATCTGGTCATTAATTTTAGGCCCCATGAATTAATTCATATGCGAGCAAATTAACCCGAGCACCATGAATTATCCCCCCTAAACAAAAGAAGAGAAGTGATAATGATACAAATGTAACTAAAATATTTTAGTAAGCTTACATTTTCAAAATGATAAGTAGTATCACAGCAATTAAATTACTATTATTAAATATCTTTTAGGACGGAAATTGTAATAAAAAAATATTTTTATTTACAAATGGGAAATAATATTTTTACTCCTCTGTTATCTTTTCTCATTTCACATTATTCTTGTTGATTAAAGCTACTGTTTAGTGGAAAAAATTAATAAAGAAGTGCTAATATTCTTACCCTTAACCGGTGTACCAAATCATTCGAAAAGTTTCCATAAATTTCCGCAATACATAAATTTCCGCAATACAGTTATTTTTACAATAATATCTCCAAAAGCCAAAACCCCCAGGGGTGTGCAAAGCTCCATTGCTGCCCCGTCCAACGCTATAAATACAAGTCACACCGTAGATGGAAACTCACTATATACATCATCAAATTTTATGACGTATAGCATGTATGAGATCACGAGCATGATGGCCGGAAGAAGTCTCCAATCTCTTACCATTTCCTTTCTTCTTCTTTCTCTCATTTTGGGTTCTGCATTTCCAAATGCAGCGGCACGGCCACTGATCAGTGGCTCAGGGCTTCGTAATAGCTCTACTGGTACTGGAACTAAGATTGAACGTTTTCTCAGTGGAAAGTCTCTCATGAAGGGTTCGGGTCCAAGTCCTCCTGGTGAAGGACATCCTGGTCCTGGTCAAGGACATCCTGGTCCTGGTGAAGGAAATGCATTCGTTCAAGGAAATGATCACCCATAACTCAATATTGTACTCTTCTCAAGATATTTATATATATATATATATAAATGAAAAGCTGATCCTTTTGTGTAATTATTTGGCAGTGTGGCCCACTGATTCCTGAATTTCGCACTATCAAAACACAGGTGAAAGAAGATCAAAGGTTTTAGGATTCTTGGTGTAGGCACCCATTAGAGATGGGAAATGATATTCTTATTAAGTTTCGTTTGAAACTTTAAATTTTATTAAAAAATTAAAAATTTTTAAAAATTATTTATTTTTTATCTTATTATACAAATTATATAAATTATGAAATTATAACTTTTATCATTTTTTGTTAAATTTTTGCTACTCCAAATACATTTTCTGTGGTAGATCCAATAGCGGAGTTTCAGGGATGGGGGTAAGGGAGTAGGTAAGAATTATTATTATTTTTTTAAGAAAAAAGAGTGAAATTAAATAAAAGAGTGCAGGAAGAGCGAGGGGGTTGGGTTTGGGAGCTTTTAATAGTAGAAGAAGTATTTAAATTTTGAGAAAAATTTTAATCCATCGCCAGTGGACAAGGTTTATATATCAACAGATAAACCAATTATGAATCTATTTTTTTGCTGTGGGCTATTATTAATTTTTTTTTTCAATAATGGATTCTTCTAAATTTTGGTTAAATAGATTAGGAAACTTATCTTCAATCCAAATTTAGTAAAATCTAATTTTGAAAATAAGCAAAATAAAAATTAGAAGTAATAATTAGAGGATGAGCAACGTGTTACTTTGTAACAAAAAATAAGGAATAAATTACCCAACAGTAGGATTTCGGTTTTTTATGATAGCGTCACTTTGTGCTCAATTGCTGGTGTATAATTTTTTTCATCAAAGCTGGATGAAAGATTAATCGTTAAATTATTTTGTTAAAATTAAACTAGACCCTAAAGAATTTTTGGGAGATTGAGGGGCAATTGTTTCGCCACCCTTACCCCCATTATCGATCGTCATACTTACATGTCATGCAATCAAATGATTGAACAATTATAGTTTTGTAATTAAAATACATTTTTGTAAATAATTATTTCTTATTATGTGAATTTTGTATGCTTACACAGCATTGAGAAACCAAACAAAGCAATAGTCCTCTTGGACTACCGAGATGGAATTCAATGTTCTCCAAATAACTTTCCGAAGCACAATATATATATATATATATATATATATATGCACATTTGTCCAGTTCTGGCCCTCGTTTAAGTGCAGTTTCCTTTTCCAGTAGTTTGTTAGAGAAGCCTTCAAATTGACAATTTAACACAGGCAGTGACAAAGGCAGTGCAATTGCAAAAGCAAAACCAATTTCCTTGAATGCGTGCAGGGACGCAGGGGGTTGTGATTAACGTGCATAGGCTATGATCGGGGTAAAATTTTATTCCAAAATTTTTTTTAGTAATAATCATGGTCAGAAGATGGCAGTTGTAGAGATGAGGATGCTAAGGTGGATGTGAGGGATTACAAGGAAAGATAGGATTAGGAACGAGGAAATTAAGGGTAAAATAGGAATAACAATGATTGAAGATAAGATGAGAGAAAATCGATTAAAATAGTTTGGCCATGTTAGAAGGCGTCCACTGCAGGCACCTGTTAGAAGATGTGAAAGTATGGAGATTGCTAGGAGTATAAGAGGTAGAGGAAAACCCAAGAGAAGTTGGTAAGAAGCTATCAAACATGATCTTGCCTACCTAGATTTATTGGAGGACATGGCCCTAAACAGATCCATTTAGCGTCGACAAATCCATATAGCCGACCCTACCAAAAGGCTTGGTTTGGTAACAATATATAATCCAGCCATAGTTCAAACATATCTTAAAAATTAAAAATAAATTAACAGCTCTAAAAACTTAAAAAAAATAAAAATAAAAATAAAAATTATATACATACCTGAGCAAAACTCTAATAATTTTTTTATCTTTTTAATCTTGTGTTCTTACATTTTTTTTTTCTCTTTTTATATGTATAACTACATGTGAATTTACTCGAGATTCTAGACATATTTCTAATTTTTTATTGTCCCATTAAGCATGTTACTAACTTTCATATATTTAGATGGTCATATATAATATATGATAGTGCAGCTCACTAGAAGTGTTGTGGATGATCCAACTCGAGTCCAAAATCCTGCCTTGACACTGGTGTGATGCCTGCCAAGAAACCTCTGATACTTAAGTTAGTAAAATAAGAAGATTGAGAGCGTATTTCGGCAGAATAACAGTAGAGTTTAGAATGTCTGTACCTCCTCTGTGCATCAGAGGTGATGATATATATAGAGGGAGAGTGGACCTACATGGGCTCTATACGTGTGAGCCATATCGAACCTGAGTTCTTGTCGAATCAAATTGTGCCTCGTGTACTCGCAAATCCTCATTTAGATATTTCATAATTAGTTACCCAAACCATTATTGGGCAGTCAGTATGCTTATAGGCGGATATCACGAAACATGTTAGAGAGTGGTTATACACATGATTCTAGCCCAACCCTACCGATTGGTTAGGACTCCCAATTAGGATGTATCCACCGGATCGATCGATTTGGCCAAGTTTCAACTGATCGATTGGGTCGATCACGTTCTCTCGACCGATCTCTCACTATCAGATGCCCCCGATTCCCTCAATCAGCAAAGAAGTCCGTGAGGAATCTATAATGGACGCGATCGGTCGGGTGGTACTTTTGATCGGGTGCCCCCGATTCCGAAGGGGCTCTACAAAGCAATTGGGACGCACCTTTATTACCTACGCGGCGCATTAACTGCAGACGTACGGCGAAAGGCCGCAGCCGTTTCGCCTCCCCTCCATGCGTCACAGCCACATTGGGCGTTGTCAGAATATGTAGCGTCAATATTGGGGAGCCGTTAGATTAGTTTTTCCCGCCTTCAATCTAAGCTGTTGATTCTCAAAAATTAAAATTTAAAATATTTTTTTTGTCAATGCTATAAATAGGGGCGCTCGGTACTGATTTCCATTTTACGCATCCAAAATTTTGAAGTGTCCTTTGCTGCTCCCTTTTTGTCTTCGGTGCCGTTTCTGACTGCCTTCTTGTCACTGCTATTTTTCTTTCTGGAAGCTCTCTAAGCTTGTTTCAGGTAATGAACTTTTCTACGCAACTTTGCTTAGCCATTTCCCTCGTCTTTACTCTGATGTGGTGGGTGTTAGTTAGGAGTGCTTTCTTTTACTAAGAAAATCATAGGCTTCTGAACCCCATAGGATTCATAGGGAACCCTAGGTACTTTAGAGCTGTCGTTGGTGGTCTAATCTTTTTATCGTATTCAGTTCGTTTATGTCAGTTGTCTTTGTTTTCAGAAATGGAAAACATCAAGAGAGTTAGTCTCTCAAGCTCTAGTAGCTCCGATAGCGACGGGCTCGTTTTGCGCCATCAACGAAACCCCATTCTTGCTAGCGTAAGTAGAAATGAAAGAGATGACCGCATAGTTGACGCCTTCGAGCCAGGCGTAGAGGCCAAAGGGGCTCGTATAGTTACCGGTGAGGAGAAGGGCGTAGGATTCGAAGCGGCGGGGATAGGATCCACTATCTCGACCAAGAGAATGCCAAAGATAATTTCAGTTTCCTTCTGACCTAACCCTTAGACAACCGGGGAGCGAAGATGCGACATGCTCTTCGAGATCAAGGGAGATTACCGTTTACGAGGGTGCCTTGGTAGGGGGATTGTGTTTCCCTCTGCCAAGGCTCGTTCGAGAGATTTTATCCTGACTGAGCTTAGCCCTGGGCGAGATCCCCCCGAACAACTGGAGGATCCTGATCGAGTGCACAATCTTCTGGAAAGCAGTCACTAGAGAAGATCTCACGGCCGACCTTTTCCTCCACTTCTACAAAGTTTGCTTCAGGTTGGTGGTATTTTTCCGTGAGAAAACGTGAATTCAATTTCATGACAGGCATGCCGACCTCCCACAAAGGATGGAAGAAGAGGTTCTTCTTCATATAGGGAAGTACATGGGAGTTCCAGCCATGGGAGTCTGACGAGGACAAAAGGTCCGAGTGCCTCGCCAATGGGGTCAGCCCACTTTAAAGGGTACGTTTAGGTTCCTTTTCTTTTGATTCCCCTTAGTTTCTTTTTCAAAATCAAGCTGACAAGTCTAGTGTCTAGGATTCTAATCCGTCGTTCTATTTAATCAGCTCAAAAATAACCTCTGACCAGTCGAGAACAGGAGTTGATCGGTTAGGCAAAGAAGCATTCTGTTCGAGGTTCTCACTTTTTAATCACAGTAAAGAATCTCGCTTTCTACCTGCTTGGTCTCGATCTGACTAAGGAGGCCTTGGTAGGCGAACGTAAGTGGAGTGAGTTTACGTTTTTATTCTGAAGATCACGTTTATCTGCGCGTTCTGAACTTAGCCTTTTCTTTTCTTTCTGTAGACAGTTTTACTCCCAAAGAGCCCCATCAATTTGAGATGGCCTTTGATATGGGATATCTGAAAAGGATGAAAGAACAACTTGCTAAGGAGGTGGGAGAGCAGGCCCCAGCTCCAAAAAGGGCCAGATCAACTAAACCCAGCGTCCCTGCGACAAAACCCACATCTCCCCGAGTACTAGTTGCCTCAACGAAGGACACTCCAGTAGAAGGTCGGGAGGTTTCTCACCAAACAAAAGAGCTGGAAATCCTCCTTCAAATAAAAGATTGTAATTTATACTAATTAATTCTTTTTCTAGATTTTTTGACAAGCAGGCAAACAATTACTATTTCAATTATTATAAAAAATTTAATAAATTAAAATAAAAGTGATTATTATAAAAAATAATCATTATTCTGCTTGAATACTTGGATTCATACTTATAATTTTATTTAAAAGATAAACAATTGCAGGTAGAGTTTAAAAAAAAAAATCTGTTTATAACTCATGAATTATTTTCATATTATAAAAGTTAAGAATAAGTTATTCTCTTTAAAATTTTTTAAAAATTATTTATATCATAAAAAGTTAAATTATACGGATAAATTATTATTTTTAATTTTTTAATAAACAGACGGATATTGTTACTTAAATTTTGAAAAGTTTATAATAAATAAATTTTTATTATATTATTTTAATTATATTAATAAATTTTATTTTTAAATATTTTTTTATAGTACAATATATATATATATATATCAAAATAGGAAAATCAGTATAACAAAAAATTTAGGCGGCATTTAGTTTACTTTTGTGTTTTCTATATTTTGTTTTTGTTTTATGCGTTAAAAATCTTAGAACGAAAAAATAAAAAATACTTTATTCTTCTTACTTTGAGATTTTCCTTATTTTTTATTAAAAACTCTCAAAATGACTTTTTATCATTTTTTATTTTATGAGTAAACTCATTTTTAGTTTTTAAAAATAAATTTTGAAAACACAAGTAGCCAAATAAATTTTGAACTGTTTTTCTTATTTTCAAAAACACAAATCTTACTTTGAGATTTTCTTTATTTTTTATTAAAAACTCTCAAAATGACTTTTTATCATTTTCTATTTTATGAGTAAACTCATTTTCAGTTTTCAAAAACAAAATTTGAAAACACAAGTAACCAAATAAATTTTGAGCTGTTTTCCTTATTTTCAAAAGTACAAAATGAAAAATAAGATCAAAACAGAAAATAGAAAATAAAAACAAAAAATAGAAAAACAAACCAAATGACCCCTTAACTTCTAAAAGAAATGTCAAATTTATTAAATAAATCATAAATATATTTTTTTTTCTAAAAACTCAATTTGAATATTTTATTATAGGAAATATATTTAAAATATATATAAAAAATTGGGAAATTTATAAAAATGTAAATTTACCTACAAGCCGTGGTATTTCAGCAAGAAAAGTTTTACGTACGTGTGCATGCTTTTAATTTGGATTTGTTTGATAAGATTAGAGTAAGTTATCCAAACAATGTGGAACCAATGTACGATTTGTTTGGCTTTGGTTTTACATGATTAGAGTATGTTATCCTAACAAATGTTGAATTAACGTAACGAAGACGTAACTTTGTCTGATAGGCAATAGTTACGTGCAAAATTACGAAGGCCGCATTAACATGTGTGCGGTCACATGATCAGATGTGCATCATCGTTTGGTTACAACAAGCATTTTGCTCTTTTTTTTTTCTTTTTTTTTTTTAAGTTTTTGGTCTTATTTTTTTTTTTTACCAAAATTTAATTTTCTTTTTAAAAACTACAATCATTAAACATATTAATCGCATTCATTAAAAAAAAATAAAAAAATTGACGTCTGTTTATATAATAACAATAGTTAACTTTTTCGGTGTTTTATACCTAAACGGATAGCTTTTACTAAAACAAATGTAAATTTTATTTATTTATTTATTTTTACTTTAATGGAGGAGAGTTTTGGTGCAACGGTATGAGCTGCTGCAGTGTAACTTGAGGTCAAATGTTCGAGTCGTGGAAAAAGTTTCTTAAAAATGCGAGGTAAGGCTGCGTAGAATAGACCCTTAGTCCAACTCTTCCCTAAACCCTGCGCAAGGCAAGAGTTTCATGCACCGAGCTATCATTTTATTTATTTTTGCTTTAATGCGCCTGAAAGTAACATTTCTAAAAAAATAAAAAACTTATGTGGCATTTAGTTTAATTTTCTATTTTTTGATTTGTACTCAAAACAAGGAAATAAAATATGCTTTATTTTTCTTATTTTGAGATTTTTTTTTTGTTTTAAGTTGAAAACGCTCAAAATAACTTTTGGTCATTTTTTATTCTATGTATAAATTCATTTTCTGTTTTTTAAAATAAATTTTAAAAATTCAAGTGACCAAATACATTGTACCTATTTCTTTTTTTTAAAAGAACAAAATGACAAATGCATTTAAAACAGAAAATTAAAAACAAAAATAAAAAACAAAAAATAGAAATGCAAACCAAATGAGCCCTTAAATTTTAGTGAAAAAAACTATATAAAATAAAAAAAATTACAAAAAAAAAAAACTAAAAATCAAAACTTTCATGACCCTTAAAATTAAGGAAAAGAGGAACAGCCAGAAAGCTTGGCTAGGTCCTGTTAAAATACCCTCTCAAAGCATCGATGTCAAATGTGTACATGGGGTTTCTGCTTCATTATCTTGTCAAACCGAGGATACTAATAAATAGACCAAAATTTGATGTCTTCTCTTAGTTAATTTGAGAAGTACGTGCACAGGCAACCAAATAGACCATTCCACGGTCAAGGTATATGAAATTGATCAAATATTTGTTTTCGAAACAACATTTAATAGGCGTAATTCACCACAATTTTAATTTAAGTGTAAGCATTAATATTCAATGTTGTTATACTAAATTTTAAATTATTAATACACTTTTGTTATATTTGAAATTTAACAATCCTTTCGAAAATTGATTTGATCGTATTATTAACGATATGATATATTAAAATAAAATTTGATATAATATTATATATATTGAAAGTTGATTTTGTTGGCAATATTAGTCAACTCAGTCACTGTTTTTGGAGAATAAATAAAAAAAATCAGAAATAAAACTTACAATTTTCAGTGAAATTTAGATACACTTTGATCAAGTCTAGTGTTAAACACTATCTGCTTAAGACTGAATTCGTCCCCCACAAGGTTTCTAGTTTTAACGGACGTTAGTCTCTCAGAATAGAATAAGCACACATACACACAAAAGGAAGCGACAATTTGTGTGTTCTTGCGAACCAAACTTTGCTTGTAATCTTTGTACGCAAAAAATGAATTTTCTTATGCAAAAGATTTTGTATGTAATATTTTTACTGAAAAAAAATCTAACCATTTTTTTTGCAAGGATTAATGTTTAAATAATTAGCCATTAGTCATGTCTATTGGAAGAATAGACACAACCATTCATGAAGAGGGGCATCTGTTCATAAAATAGACATGTCTGTCAAAAAAGGAACACTCCAAAATGACGTAGTTTTGGAGATAATAATTTGACCGGGCTAATAGTTAGAGTAAGTTAATGGGCTAAAGAATTATTTATGTCACGCCCCAGATTTTCATAACCGAATGCCCAGGGGTGACTTGGAATTTATTTGTTAGGTATAAAAATAAGATGATAATAACACGCTGTCACACCCCAGAGTTTTCCTCCAGATTGGGGTTAACCCGTAAGAAAAATTTAAGATAGTCAAAATCCCATGTTTATCCCAAACAATATTTATAAGTCATTGGACTGAACCATTTGATGGGATTTCAACTACAGGGCACAAAATAAAGATAGAGAAAAATATTACAGAGCCATCTAAGTGTCCCAATCACGCTATTAACATTACATACCAAATAAAAGCAAATTAGGTCTATGCTTAATAATTGCAATCATCCAACAATTATTACAGACCAAAAATAAAATCCTCCAGCTCTGTGTAGGAAAGAAGAAAAAAATAGATAACTCTTTTGATGGAATATTTAAGAGAAATTAATCTCTTTCCAGCTCATCTTCTGTATCCCTGTGCTTAATATCCTGAAAAAAATATTCCTACAAGGGGTGAGCTACTAAAGCCCAGTAATCAGAATCTCCTAGGTGCCTATATGCAGTGGTTGTAATACTACACTGTATTAAGTGAATGTGTTTAAGTGGCATACCATTTATGCAACAATTAATTCAATAGATCTCAACCGAATAATGTAAATTATACTTACAACGGTTCGATGAAATCGTCACCGTAACTACTATTTTACTTACATGTAAAATAATTAAATACTGATGTGTATACCACAATGAAGTCTGTGTCGCAGTGGTAGGGATCTCAGATTTAGATTTTCAAGGTCTCGGGATCAAACCACGTAGCGATACAAGTTTCATACATATATATATATATATATTTATAAAATATTAATCGAGAGGAATTAAATATAATTAAATAATTCCAACACATCATTCATACATAACAAGAGAGGTTGCTGGTCACAGTAAAATTTTGTAAAGGAGTTTAATCTAAATCCTCCTAAGATAATCATACTCCTATCCTCCTCTACCCCCAGCCTTGGGAACCAGTGACTTTACGGGCTTAGCATCCAATGCATACCAACGGTGTCACCTACCAAAAACCTAGCCGTCGCGACCGGCTACCTGACTAGCCAGGTCAGAAGGGAGCATCTCCCAAATAAAATGCATGTTCCCATCTTCATCTAAAAGGCCATTTCTACCCACCCATCACCCCATTGCCAAAAATAGCTTTAGCACCAAGTGCCTTAATTTCTTCTCACCCTTTTACATTCCAAGGGTACCTTGTATGGAAATCAGACATTTTTAATAACAATCGGCAATGTTCCCGGGCGATGAATCAAAAGTGAGATTATTTAGTCACATGCAATATATTTTTAAGCACTTTATCTATATCCATACTTTAATAGTAATTCTTAATAAATCAAAGATTTAACATAGTCATCAATATCATTATCACAAAGGTAGGCACTATATGTAAATTAACAATTAGCAAGTAAAAAAAATTTAGAATACAAATTAGTATTTTAGTTAATTGTTTTGACAAGTTTACCATACCAAATTTGATAAGAATAAAATTATTTCTAATGGTATATTAATTAGGCCGATGTTGGTAGCTTAGTGGGTGGGCGACCCTAATTGCGATTTAAAGTCGCAAGTTCGAACCTCATTGGCTGCAAATCTCAATTTTGCTCCTTTTACCTTTTATTTTATTATTTTATGGAATATAAAGATAATAAATAGCTCTTGGACTTATATTTAATTTTTAGCAAAATTGATAAGTTTTATTTTATTCAAAAAATAATTTAAATAAATTTCCAATCATCATCTTATTTATAACCAAACCCTTATCATAGGTTTTTGGCTTCAAGATATCCACAAATGTCCACAGAATTATTCCAATGTTTAGGAAGGTATTAAATGAGTTTCATTAAATTCACTTAATCATAAAAATATAATTATATTTTTTTTTTGGTAAGTAAAAATATAATTATATAACTTGCTAGGTTGACAAAACAATGCCTAAAAATAAATCAAATTCATTTAAAAAAGACCAAATGAGAAAAGAACAAGTCCATTGTTTCTTTTGGGCATTTTATCAGATACTAGCATTTTAGTTTGAATAAGTCATCCAACTATCCATGATGAAACTGATTATCTAAGTCAATTATCATCAATATTAGAGTGTCAAATAATACATAATATCTAGTTTAAAATGATTTCATATCAATAGAAATTATTAACATGACAATAACTAACAGAAGGAAATTGAAAATTTAAACAAATCTTTAAACATAATATTCTAAACAAATCCAAACAAGCATCAATTAAAGCTAAGCAGAATAGCAGCTTGAAAGAAAATTCATATAAAATAGAGCAAGACTCCAATATTTATAAACTTTATATCTGTAGAAACTAGACTTCAAGACCTACAACTTTCATGTTTTACACTTTTTTAAAATTTTAAGGTCTAAAGGTACAAAAACAGCTTTGAATTCAGTTTGTTCAGAAAATACAGTTTTACACGTGCTCAGTATTTTGGGCATAACTTTTGACTCACAAATCGGATTGATGCAATTCTTTTTGGGTTGAAAAGAAAACTGAAAGGGCTACAACTTTTATGTTTTAGCCAAAGCCTAATTCCACCGTTTTAGGGGTTAGAAGCACATAAGAAGTTACAAATAGAGAGTTGTCAGCATACTGAGTTACTTCAGTCAAAATTTTGGCTTCCATACCCCCAATATACGGGTATTTATTTTTATCACAATCAAGTTTCATACTTCAAACCAGAAAATGCATCAAATATATTTTAGGAGATTCATCATCCTACCTCAAGGAAAATATTAATGACCAAGTTTGAGAAGGAAAAATGAGTTAGCTTTGAACACCACCCAAATTGGAAAATTCCAAGCCTTTCTTCTTCCTCCAAGAAACACCAAATCTTCAGCCTCACTAATTAATAATTTATTATTATTTCTCTCCTATTTCTTCTCTTTGAAGACACACAATTTATAGGGAGTGTAGAGAAAATTATTGGTGGAGAAAAAATTCAACTAAGGTAAGATCATGCCTATACAATTGGTAGCATGATCCAAGGATCATGCTTACTTTTTGACTATCTAACCATATCATTTAAGAAAAGCATTGGGGAAGATGTATGGAGGTGGCATGATCCGGGAATCAAGCTAACTTTTTGACAAATTTAAACAATCATGCTAGCTTTTTGACAATTTAACCAAATGCTTTAAATCATGCTAGCTTTCAAACAAAATGCTTTAAATCTTGTTTGCTAAATAATTTGAAAAAGATGCTTTAAGGTCATCAATGTGGGTCTTCTCTTTGTCCAATTAGTCAAATAATTTTGAAAGATGGTGAGAGTGTATGGAAGATGGAAATGAAGTTGTCGGGAAATAATTTAGAGCAACTATTCATGAGTCAATTCATTGAGCGATAAAGTGAGTTGAAATGAGTTGAGGTGAGTCAAAGAAAAGGGTTGACCCATGGGTTAATGGTCTTGGTTTGAACCAAATAAGTAATTGGGCTAAGAAGTGTTTGGATAAAAATTTTAGAAATTCTACATTAAACTCCCACATAGGGTGAAATTTAATCTGAAAAATTTTCCAACTAATTTTTATCATTCCAAAAACTTTCAAATGCTCAATTTTCTAGATTTTTACTATAATAAATATCACTACTACACTTAAATAATTTAATTAAGGAAAAAACAATTCGGGTTATTACAATTTAAGCCCAAAATTCCTTATAAGATTAATTAAGCTCAAAATTTATTCAGGCCTACTGTGGACCTCACTTTGAAGCCAATTTTTATTTACATAATTCATGGTTTTGAACATGTGAATACATGAAATTAATATTCTTACATTATTATATTAATTCCACATTTGATCCATAATTAATAATATATGGACCTCACATAAATATTGGCTTTAAAGTCAATAAAATTCATAGTTAAAACCATGAATTCCAACAATCCCCCACATGAATGAAATGGCTGAAATGCAAATGCAGACTCGACATAGAGTACAAATGGAAAGTTACCGCATTAGGATAGGTAGCTTTTGGCTTTGAACCTTCCCTAGTGAGATATTATCGGGTTTATTTGCTAACTAGTGAACTTGATGTCTTGAACTGTTCAGGTTTTGTATAAACCAACACTACTAGAAAAAAGCTGATTACCAACTAACCATTACCAACCGAATTACCAACCGAATATAATCGGTTGGTAAATACCAACCAACTACCAACACATTACCAACCGATGTAAAAATTGCTAAAATTTAGATAATTATCAACTCCTTACTGACTGATCCAATTCGGTTGCTAAATTTTCGGTTGGTAATCGGTTGGTAATTAGTTATTATATTGGCGGGAAACTTTTTACCAACCGATTATCAACTGCTTACAACTGGTTGGTACATATTTCAGTTGGTAATCCATTAATAATGAAGTGTAAATATATTTACCAACTGCATTAACCACGGCCTTTAGCGGTTGGTAATGTAGTCGGTTAGTAATCTGGTGGTAATCCGTTGGTAATCAAGCAGAAAAAGTGTACTAACCAAAATACCAACTGGATTTTTCAGTTGGGAATCTATTAGTAATCGGTTGGTAATCTATTAGGAATATATATACCAACAGAATAACGTATTCCGTTGGTAATCAGTTAGTAATCTAGCGAGAATATATTTACCAATCAAATTAACGACTGAGCTTATCGGCTAATAATATAATCAGTTGGCAATCAGTTGGTAATCCAATGAGAAAATATTTTACCAACGTACTTACCGACGGAATGGTTTGGTTGATAATGTCATCGGTTGGTATTTGGTTGGTAATAGGGTGAGAAAATATTTTTACCAACCAAATTACCAACTAATTATCAACTAATTACCAACCAAAAATTTTACAATTTGCATTGAACATTAAAAAAAAAAGAAATTTCTAATTTCAATATTTTGATAATTAATTTTATATTAAGAAATATTTGTAATTAATTATATATATTTATATATGGCATGAAATTGTTTCATGATTTATTTGGTTCATGTGATACAACCTTTAGATAAGTAAATTCATGCGTTTTTTGACAACATGGTATGGTTCATACATATTGGGTTCGGTGTTTATGTATATATATATATATATATTATATGTATGGTTCATACATATTGCATATAATTTAATTGACTAGGAGGAAAAGATTTTATACAATTTATATTGGTAATATTAAATTTTCATATTAATGAATTAGTGATAAATGCATGTTAGGATTATAATTGTTTAAGACACGAGATTTATGGTATATGATTTTCAAAATCGGACAAGTTTAGGTAATCAAATCGTTTATGGATTCTAAAATTTACTTCCATTTTTTTAATCTTTTTCCCTGTATATATTTTTTACTCTAAGAATTCGTGTGTAAACGCCTAAGTTAGTAAGGTCCCGTTTGGTAACGTTTCCGTTTTCTATTTTTCTGTTTATGTTTTCAAAATTTTGTAAACTCGCAACAAAAACATGTTTGATAAACCTGTTTACGTTTTTTTGTTTACAAAAAAAAAAAAATGAAAACAAAAACAGAAAAACGTAAACAGAAAGAAGGTGTTTTCACTCTGGTTTTCTTTTCTGTTGCCACTATTTTGTCAATTTTAAAACTTTATCTATTTTTGTAACATTAAATAAAAATAAATTATTTTATTCAAATATTTTTTAAAGTAAGTTATTCTAATAAATAATATAATTAAATTCAAAAAATTAATTAAATAAATTAATTAATATTATTTTTAATAAATAATAAAACTAAATTAATTAATTTAATTTAATAATTAATTATTGCTAAATTATCTGAAATAAATATCATAATTAATTTATTTAATTTAATAATTTAATTAATTTATATAAAATTATCGAACCTAAGAGCTTAAGGTAGTAAAGCTTAAAAATCGAAAGAAAACCCAGTGTATAAGTGATTTGTAACAAAATTTAGATAAGAATGAAAAAAAAAAGTTATTTTTTTAATTAATACTAACTAGTTACTAAAATGTTAACATTTTAATTTTTTTTGTTAATTTAATATTTTTACCCTTTTAAAGCTTAAACAATTTTTAAAACAAAAAAATAAATTTAATAATTTAAGAAAAAAGTTAAAAAGGTAATTAAGTGACTAGTTTTTTTGACTAAACGTTATCTTAATTATAAAAAAAAATTATTTGCCAAAAGAAAAAGGTCAAAAAAATTTGTTTGTAAATTTTAGTTGATTTTGCCAACTAAACACCACCTAAATATGTGGTGCTTGGTTTAAAAAAAATAAAAATAAAAATTAGTGTGAAAATATAATAAAAGTTAGAAAAATTAATAAAATTTAGAATAATTGTTTAGTGTAATTTAATATTAATATATTAAAGTAACATTATTTTAAATTTAAAAATAAAAATAACAAATATTATTTATTAATTTTAAGTAATTTTATTTCTTCATCTTCTAGAGCCATTTTTATTTAATTGTATCCCGAAAACCCATCCATAAAAGATAGAGCACCATATCCAGTGGTTGCATCTATTAACAATTCAGTAATTGGGAGCGGGAACTCATTTTTTGGACATGTATCATTTAGATCTCTAAAATCTATACATATGCAAACTTGTCCACTTTTATTTTTGACAAGCACAATATTTGCAAGCCAGGTTGGATATTGAACCTCTTGGATGAAGCCGGCATTTATTAGTTTTTCAACCTCAGCTTTTATTTGCACAATTAGTTCTAGTTGAAAACAACGTTGAGCTTGCTTTATAGGATGTTTCTCTTGATAGAGAAAATCAATGAACTGCAACGTTAGCATCTAGTCTTGGCATTTTTTGATATCCCCAGGCATATACACCTCGATATTCCTGAAGAAGCTCCTTATAGGCATTTAATTCTTCTTCGAAAAGAAGAACACTAACGAAGATAGGCTTAGGATCCTTAGTACTTCCTAGATTGATTTCTTTGAGTTCATCAACAGTGGCTTGACCATCATTTTCAATCTGCAACAGTGCTAGTTGAATTTGCTCAACAAATTCGGGAGACTTATCTTGAATAGATTTGCTATCTTGTTCTTGGATAGAAGAATCTGTTGGTTAGTGTTCCTTAAATGAGACACAATTAACTTGTTCAATTTCTCCTAACTCTTCATCACATGACTTGTCATCGTTGAAATAGCAATGGTCACTACC
Organism: Vitellaria paradoxa; assembly: GCA_019916065.1. Lineage (NCBI taxonomy): Eukaryota > Viridiplantae > Streptophyta > Magnoliopsida > Ericales > Sapotaceae > Vitellaria > Vitellaria paradoxa. The sequence goes on from CM034238.1 coordinate 37,618,182, forward strand.
TACGCTTTTCCTATCATATGTCCACATGGCACAGTTAAAATATGGACTTCTGGGATTAAGCATAAGATCATCCTCATTCGGATTAAAGAAATTCCAAATTTTAAGATGTCTCTTAGGTCGAAACCATAATTCATCATTTGATCGGTAAGCTTCAAGCTTTCGAAAATTACATTTTTGGAACCTTACTGAATTACGAGAGTATTTAACAAGCTCAATGGCTGAAGTATATCCCACGTCACGAATTTTTTCTTTTATGAGCTCCCAAGTACTTAGGTAATTCCATAATTGGAGCAAAAAATTAATTGATGCCCTTTTTGCTTCAATCGTGTTGAGGGTTGTTTTATCTAGTTGAGGGTCAACTACCATATTATCTGTAGAAGGGGCAATTTCCTCTCCCATGTCAACTTCATTCCCATTAACATGATTGTTCTTTGTAGGGTTAGCTTGAACAAGATTAACATCTTGCTGATGATTAGAAAAGTCTTCTAATTGATTTTTCTCAAAAGATACACAATTAATTTGTGCAACCCCCTCTAGATTTTCATCAACTTCAATTTCCTCATCATTTTTTATAAGGACATTTGATTTAACATTTGCCTGTGTCTTCTTTTTCAACTTCCATTTCTTGTTCTTTTTAAACTCTAAAGGCTTAGAATAGGGAAAGCCTTGGAGCCTTTCAAATGCTAAAACTTGAGGCTTGACTTCATCATTGGCTTTAGCAAACTTTGCCTTTTCTTGACCTATGAATATTGCAGGTTCTGAAAAGGTAGCTTTGAATATGTCATTTTCTTGGCAAACGATGACATTTTTTTTGCCTTTGTTGGAGAAAAACATTTTTTGGGGGCTTCCAATTTCATGGACTAACTAATGATGGAGTTAATCTCTGTGGTTGTTCTTTATGAATAACAACATGCCTATGACAACTTCCATCCTCCTCAAATGTAGTTGTGATCACCAAACTTTCTGGAAATAAGTGGTTTATGCTCCGAAGAGGACAGGTATAATCCGTGGCTAAAGTCGTCATTGTTTCTTGTTCAGAATTTTCTCGAGTAGTCATTATTGCAACTTACTTTGATTGTTGTTAGTCCTTTAGTGCACATTTCAAAACAATTTTTGGTTTCGAAATTTTTTGAGTAGAATTTCTATTATTTCCTTTTGAAGAGATCACTTTGACTTGGACATTTTTTTCTTGTGATAAAGAAGGTAAAGTCACAAGCTTGACATCTTCATTTTTCTTGTTTTTTTCTAAATTATTTGCAGAAAAAAGTGGTGAAGACTTGTTAACTTTATAAAGCTTAGCATCTGCATAGTTTACCTCTTCATTTTCAAAGGGATTAGGATTAGCAATGATCTTCTTTTCAATTAACTCACCATTTTTTGTATGAAAAACTTAAAACATTGGTGTAGTGTTGAAGGAAGAATTTTATTGGTATAGATTCAGGGATGCCCTAATAGCGTATTATATAATGTATGGGCTTCAATAACATGAAATAATGCTAACATGTATAGGCCATCAAATTCCATTTGCAACTCAATAGTACCTAGGGCTTTTTGTCCCATTTTGCTTAAATCCTTGAATTGTTAAGTTTGAAGGCGACAACTGTTGCATTGACATGCCTATCAACCGCAATATTTTCAAAGGTAGTAAATTTATGGCTAATCTGCAATCTAGCATGATTCGAGTTATCATAGTATCCCCAATAACCCTTAATACATAAAGAGGACGATTGTGGTGTTTCGACTTAAGTTGTAAATCATCATTAGTAAAAGTGATACAGGCCATATGCACAGAGTTCTCTAAGTGGTACTAAATTAGCATTATCGATATAAAGATCATGGCTAATTAAAGCTTGAAATCAATGCCTTTTTAATGCTCTTTTGATAATTGCAAAGCATTGTAAACACTTAGAAAAGTTGGAATACACTTTAGATGTGCGAAGACATCATATTTAACTTGAGATGATGCATTCCGAGCACTGAGCCTAGTCGGTATCTTGGGGGAGTCTCCTACTTTTTCCTTTTTTGTTGAGTTAGACTTTGATGGCTCTTTTGTCTTGGGATTTAGAGAAGCCTCTAAAGAAAAATGAGACTTTTTATGTTACAGCTTTTGTGGTGACGAAAGATGTCGACTAGAGCACAAAGTTATTTCATTTGTTTTTTAATTTTGAGAATCAATGTCTTCAATTTCAACCATACAACACTTTGTACTTGCCTTGTTTTTCTCAACTATTTCATTTTCGAATAATTGAGCTAGTAAATAGTCAGCAAGTGTTACTGATATTCTATCAAGCTGAGTATTTTCTTCCTCAAGAAGAGTCCCAAGTTTCTTTGACTTTCTTACTCTTTTTGGAGACTTTTTCTTTTTATTTCTTTGCTCTAGTTTTGGCTTTTGAATTACCAAAGGTGACCGACTTAGGGATCTCACAGTAGACAATAACTTTTTCTTTGTTATTTTGCTAAGATGTGTTTGTCATTCACTAGCATTTTCAATTTCTAATTCGAAAGTATCTTCCCAAACTTGTAAACTGAATCTGGCCATGAGTTTATCAACACTTTTAGCTTTGGATTTAGAAGTATCATCCCAAACATCTAAATTAGAATATGTTATGATCTCATAAAGTGTCAGTATGCTTAGATTGCTTGCACCAGGCATGTTTGGATAAGCGTAGACATAAGATACTTCACCATTAACTTCGAATGCCATTCTGATTGCCCCCTCAATGAGGGAAACAATGGGAATCAAATCATCATTTCTATCTTCAATTAAGGACACACTATTTGAAGTTACAATTGACTCCTTAGGAGAAGAGGATTTTTCAATTACAAGTTCTCCATTTTTAATCATTGCTTGAATGATATTTTTCAAAACATAGCATTCTTTAAGTGGATGGCTAACAATCCTGTGACATGGGTGATACTTTGGATCGCCAATTTTATTAACCTCCGAAGGTCCTTTTGGTTTAGGCAACTGTATAGATTTTTCTTTCATCAATTGGCTAAAACAGCTTCCACGTCATCGTCATGGAAACTATATTTCACTTATTTCCTTTCTTCCAAAGAAGATCTTCTGGTTTGTTCTTTGCATTCACTAGTTTCATTATCCTTCTTTTTAATAAAAGTAGCCATCGACTCTCATTTCTTTATTGGTTCTTGTTTTCAATTTTTTTGTCATCTAAAGACTGACCTTTGAACTGCACTCTTTTGTTGAGCAATTTATCTTTCAACATTACTGGCTTTTGAAGCAAGTGCATCAAATATTAGAGGTTCTGTAGTGCTTACGAACGTTGCTATTTCTAGTAACAAGTTATTAGAGCACATTTGAATAGCTGATTGCTCTATCAATTTCTTTGAGTATTTTAGGTTCAAATTGCTCTATTGTGTGATGAAATCATTCACATTTTCATTTGGCTTTTGTCTAGCATCTGCTAGATCTATGATGGATATCTTTTTCTTTGAACTTACAAAGTGAGCCAAAAATGCCTTTTGCATATCATCCCAGGTAAGGATAAAACCTTGTTAAAGCTGTGTATACCAAGTGAATGCCAATCCTTTGAGGGACTACACAAATTGCCTAATTAATAAGGCATCAAATTGAGTTGACTCACCATATACAGAATAAAAATGAGCCAAGTGTTCCTATGGTGACCCATTAATTCCGTCAAACTTTTCAAATTTTGGTTTTTGATAACCAATTGGAAATGGAATAGTATCATAATGAGTAGGATACGACTTTCGATATCCAAGCATTGGGGGAGTCAAAGATGCTTGGAATTCTTTGATTCTTTCAGCTATCGGTGCTTTGATATCAACTTGTATTATTGGTGTGGTTGATGTTTGAACCTCTTCATGCTGATGCGTATGTTCATGTGTGGATATGCTTGCTTGATTGGCCACTTGAGCAGCCAAGCAACGATTTCAGTAACGGTTTTAGTTAATTTTCGCTGCATTTCTTGTACTTGCTCATCGAGACTAGTTTTACCAGTCATGAGTATGTGCATGTCTTTGCATTAAGATTTTTCATCAATTGTCAATCCCTTTTGAAAGTTGTTAAGTTGGTAGGAAAATCGTCTTCTCGAAACAGAGCATCTGGTTCTCCATAGAGAGGATTATCACAACTTGCCATAGAACTGGCTAACTTTTATAGACTTTCTGATCTACTTGACGTCGATGACTTTTGCAATATCACAGTTGATTGATTTTGATTGTTTGAAGAAAGTAATTTTTGAGATATTACAATTGGGTAATCTTAATCATATGATTTATTTGAAGTAATGGACTTATCTGACAGAGATTTTGCAATTTTTTTTGCCTAAGACCAAGTAATAGGATTGGCTTAAGGCTTTACATTACTTGTGGATGTATAAGGCACCTCATATTTGTGATCCATTTCCTTTACCAGTAAGAAACCTGAAAAGAATGCCCATTTTTCTTTTTCATTCTCCGATTTAGCGGCCTTTGATTTCTCAGCACTAAAAGTGGCAAGTGGATACATAGCTACTTCAGGAGTGTCAGGGATTTGAGGCATTTCAATTTTTCTCTTTGGTCCTTTGTTGTTCTTTGACTTGAAAATCGTCTTTGTCTTAGTTGAAGCTGAAGGAACTCTAAAGCCTTTGGCCTTAGAACTTGCGACAAGTTCAATCCTTTTCGAGGTTTTTACCACTTTTCTCCTTGAAGAAGATAAATGAGTCCTCTCTTCTTCTTGGACAGCTGTCACCATGATAGAAGCTATTGATGGCAATATAATTGGGACAGAAACAATTAGAATTTGATTGGTACATAATTGGTTTTCAACTGCTGTCTTAACAAAAATTTTACCCTTAGGCATTTTGTTACTAGGGGATTTCTTATTTTATTTGTGGGTGATTTTGTGCTTGTTCAAACTAACCTTTGTCTTTGGGAATGAAATCGTCTTGGTGCACTCTTTCTTGGAGGCTTTTAAGGCACCCAATAGCGGAGTGTATTTAGAGGCGACTTGATCAATGGTCATAGGTGCACAATCAAGCGTGAAGGTAGCAGGTACCCTCTCTTTTTGGAAGCTTTATAGGATAAAGCTTGAACTAGATGATAGTAAACAATAACTCTCAGTGCCATGTGGGAAACCTGCAAAAGCAATATCCAAGAATTAATTTAGAAATTGGAGATAAAAGGGAAAATGGGTCCCACTGGGGATGCCAAATATTATGTTAAGCAAAAGTATTAAAAGAAAAATATTAATTGCAAAAACACAATTTAACTCCTATTGTGGAATATCATAGAAGCTTTTATTATGTGGGTCGAACCCATTCAGGATATAACGTATCCCTTAATTATATCCCTTATTCAAGGAAATATCCTTTGATTCCAATTATTTACTTATCACAAGTCCAATTCAGGCATCAAGAGTGGATATTTATTTTATTTATTTTAAGTGGCTGGACTAAGATAAATAATCCTGGCTACCTACCTACCTGTGGTTGATAGGATCAAGCCATAACATAGTTCGTAGTGATTAAATTCCTTGGTGTACTTTTAAAGGGGTATTCGATTAATTTTCTCTCTAATAACAAATTTTTATTTTATTTATAATATATATATATATATATATATATTTTGGGTGAGCTTTTGGGTTCACAAGGATTGTAACTATAACCATTTAAATAGGATGCCTACGTGTCTAAGTCGAAAAATAATCTGGACTAGAACGTAGTTCTATAGTTTATTATTTAGTTAATTTTTGGAATTTGATTTTATTAATAAGTCTTAATTTGAGGCCTTAAAGGCATGAAAGCTTAGAAAGAAAAATTTTAGGATTATGTTTCAATTTTATTTGCATAATCCAATTTTATTTTAATATTTTCCAAACACTTGAAATTAAGTCACTTTAGTTAACTAATTTGTGTAAGGAGTTAAAAGCTTGGGCCGATTAATTTTTATTTTTATTGGTTTTAAAAAGACAAACCAAGTTGGAGGTCTTAAAAATAATTATTTGGAACAAATCAAAAACCCCTTCATAATCGAATAAAAATCTATTTTATGAAAATCCGATTTTATAAGGTGATTATATTGAGAAGAGGAATCACTAGTTTTGACCCAACGGTCATTAGAAATTCAAAGATAAAAATTTTATGAAGTGAGAATTTCAGTAGAGATAAGAAATTAGTAGGATATTATTTTTTTTTTTTTTTTTGAAAAACTTGCATAGAATCTTTTTTTTTTTGGTAGAAATTCTCTCTATGAAATTTGAGATATGCATAGCGATTATTCTCTTTCTATGAGAAGTTGAGATATACGTAGAGATTTTTTTTTCTTTACGGGATTTTTCTCCCTGATGCGTAGAGATTTTTCTTTCTTTAATCTCTACTGCAATTTGAAAGATACGTAGAGATTTATCTAATTTTACTAGAATTTAAAATTGAAAGACGCGTAGAGATTTTTCTCTCTCCACTAGAATTTGAAATAAATATGCATAGAGATTTTTCTTTTTTTAGTGCACATAGAATTTTCTCTTTCTATCGATAAGGTGAATATAGAGATTTTTTTCCCTATCTCCCAGGGATTTGAAATGTCAGAGGTTAAATTTTTTTTTTTAATGATAAAGACTATTGTTATTGAAAACCTTTTTTTTTTTTTTTTACTATTAGATTTCACCAAATACTTTTTTTTTGGTAGTGTGCCTCTAACGATAGAAAATTATATATTTTTTTATTTGTAAAGAATTAGGATTAAAAGGTTAACATAACCTTAATCTTAAGCAGCTTCTGATTATGAGTTTTAAAAAGAGTTCTGATATACGACAAGCATATTTCGATTAGGAGTCTTTTAAAAGAGTCCAAGCGTATTTTGATTAGGAGTCTTTTAAAAGAGTCCTGAAATACGAGTTTGGAGTCTAGAGATCGGGTAAAAGAGTTTATTATCAAATAAAGGTTAGGTCTAGAGTCCTTAAAGGAGTCTGTAGCCGATCATTATCAGATACATGACACAACAAAGAAAAGATGAAGATTGGAAAAGAAAGTACGTTGTCTTTTCAGAGTAAGATTCTATATATCTTGCCTTCTTTTTTCTCTTTTCCTTCGTTTCCTCTATCTTCTTCCTTTTTCTTTTTTTTTTTTTGTCTCTATCCTCTTTTCTCCTTCTTTCTTTCTATTCACCATCCTAGTATATATGGAAGATTTACATGCATCATGTTCTTAGTTGATAGACGTTGGTAGTTGATAAACATAGGTAGTTGGTGACCCTTTTATTTTATTTTATTTATTTTTTTAGAGAAAAAGGAAAATCAACATGCATATATATCTATAAGTATATACATATATATTTGATTATCCTTTTATTAACGGATGATGAAAATCCATACCAAAACTTTGGATAAACTTTTTTATTAAAAAAATAATAATTTAATAGTGAATGAATAATCTCACTTAGGATTTATCACCTGGGAACACTGCCGATTTTTATTGAAAATGTCTTATTTCCATACAAGTTACTCTTAGGAATATTAAAGGATTAGAATAAATTAAAGTACTCATTGATAAATTTATCTTTCGCAATGGGGTGATGGGTGGGTAGAAATGGCCATTTTAGGCAGAGATGAGAACCTATGTTTTGTTTAGGAAATGCTCCTATTTAACTTGGCCAGTCAAGTAGTCGATCGTGATGGTTAGTTTTTTGATGAGTGATACCGTCGGAAGGCATTGGATGCTAAGCCTATAAAGTCACCGGTTCCCAAGGTTGGGGGTAAAGGAGGATAGGAATATAATTATTCTAGGAAGATTTAGATTAAACCCCTTATTCAAATTTTACTATGACTGGCAACTTCTCTTGCTTATGTATGAATGATGTGTTGGAATTATTTAATTATATTTAATTCATTTTTATGATTATTTTATATATGAAAATATAGAAAAATATACATGAAATCTGTATCGTTATCGGGTTTGATCCCAAGAACTTAAAGATCTGAATCTGAGATCCCTACCACTATGACACTATTTCATTGTGGTACAAAACAACAACATTAAATTATTTGACGTGTAAATGAAATTGTAATTACAGTGATGGCCTTGTCAAATTGTTGTAAGTACAATTTATATTGTTTAGTTGAGATCTATTAAATTATTAATTGTTGTATGAACAGTATGCCACCTAACCACCACTACAACAATAAACACTTTTAGCGACCAAAAATTTGGCCGTGAAAAGTTATTTTTTGGTCGCTAAAACTTTTGGCGACCAAATTATGCTCAGAAAAGGCTAATGGCAAAAGGTATTGGCGACCAAAAATATATTTGGTCGGTAAAAGTATAATTTTTGCCGACCAAACTTTGGTTGCTAAAAGATACGCCTTTGGCGACCAACATATATTTGGTCGGCAAAGATTTACTCTTTAACGACCAAAAATTTGGCCAAAGGTTAGTTTTTTGCGACCAATATATTTGGTCAGCAAAGGTTTACCCTTTAGCGAAATTTTTGGTCGCTAAAAGGCCTTTAATTGGAAATGTGATTTAATTTAAAAAAAATATAAATTCAAATGTGGTGCCACGTGGCATCATTTGTTGACATGTCATCATGCCACATGGCAACTTGTGTTATGCCACGTGTTGACCTATGATTCTGCCACGTGTCAGCCTATTATTCCACCACGTGTTGAATTTATATTTTTGAGATTTTTGTTGTTGTTGCTGAGATTCGAACTCGTGCCATTTCTTTGGAAGTTCATGTGGTTGACCACTAGGCCAAGCTATTATTTGTATATATATTTTACATTTTTTTTTATATATAAACAAACTTTTATCACTTTTGGCGACCATTTGGTCGGCAAAGGTACCCCTTTAGCGACCAATTGGTTGCCAAAAATGATAAAAAATTTTATGATTTTTATTTAATTACTTTAACTTTTTTATAATAATTTTTTAACACTTTTGTAAACCAATTGGTTGCAAGAAATGCCCCTTTATAGACTAATTAGTTAGCAAAAGTGATAAAAAAAATTATTATTTTTATTTAATTATTTTAACTTTTGTTTCAATAATTTGAAATCATAAGCAATATATGAAACTATATAGATATTTAGTAAATAATTTATGAATAACTATTATATTTAACTAAAAATAATTTAAATGTTTTTTTTCCTTCTAATTCGTATGTGTAGCACATATTTAATACATATCTTTAATTTAGTTATATTATGGCTCACTATATATATTTTTTTCTTCATTTTGTATTTATATTTTTAAAAATAATTTGGTTGCATTTAGTTTTAGAAAATTATTTTTAATAAGCAAAATTTTTGAAAACTATTTTAAGAATTTATTTCTAATAAAAAAATATTTTAGGTGATTATATTTGGAAATAAGTTCTAAAAAGATAAAGAAATGAAATTACTTAAAATTAATAAATAATATTTCTTACTTTTATTTTTAAATTTAAAATAATGTCACTTTAATATAATTAATATTAAATTACACTAAACAATTATTAAATATTAAAACGTTTAATATTCACTTGATTATAAGTTATACAAACTATAAAGGTTACTCCAACATATTTACTTTGAAACAAAAAATGATTATACATTCAAATTATCTAAATTTGATTTGGTGAATTTAGTTTTAACATTAATTTGGTAACATTCTTTTATTGATCCATGATTATAATATTTGATAATTTTTATAAATTAATTAAAATTAATAAATAAACGTTAAAATAAAATTTATGAAATCTAATTTAAATCATACAAAAAGATAAATAAATTTGTTTGAGAGAAAATAGAGAAAGAAATAAAATTTAATTATTTTTATTTAACCATTTCATTTTTTAGCGACTAAATTAATATTTAGTCAATGAAGAGATTTTTTTAGCGACCAATTGGTCACCAAATGCTTAGAATTTAGCCACCAAACTTATTTGGTCGCTAAAAATGAATGTCAAAATTATGAAAATATTTCGTGACCAAATGTTTTGGTAGCCAAAAGTCATTATTGAAGCCAAAGGATGGAGGGAAATATTTTAGAACTCTTTAGCGACTAAATTAATATTTGGTCGCTAAAAGTTAACTTTTAGTGACCAATTGGTCACCAAATGCCTGGGATTAGCGACCAAACTTATTTGGTCGCTAAAAATAAATGTCAAAAAATTATAAAAATATTCCGCGACCAAATGTTTTGGTAGCCAAAAGCCATTGTTGGCGCCAAATGGTGGAGGGGAATATTTTAGAACTCTTTAGCAACTAAATTAATATTTGGTCACTAAAGGTTGACCTTTAGCGACCAATTGGTCACCAAATGCCTAGGATTAGCGACCAAACTTATTTGGTCGCTAAAAATAAATGTCAAAAAATTATAAAAATATTCTGTGACCAAATGTTTTGGTAGCCAAAAGCCATTGTTGGTGCCAAAGGATAGAGGGAAATATTTTAGAACTCTTTAGCGACTAAATTAATATTTGGTCGCTAAAGGTTGACTTTTAGCGATCCTTTAGCGACCAATTTATATTTGGTTGCTAAATATAAATTATTAGCGACCAATTTATATTTGGTTGCTAAATATAAATTATTAGCGACCAATTTATATTTGGTTGCTAAATATAAATTAGTCGCTAAAAACTAATATTTAGCAACCAAATTTAGTTTTGCTTGCGAAAAATGGTCACTAAAAATGCTTTTTCTTGTAGTGCACGTTCACCCTATTGTGAGAAAAATTTTCAGGACATTGAGCATAGGGATACTTAAGATGAACTTAAGAGAGATTAATCTCTCTTGAATATTTCACTAGAAGAGCTATCTATTTTTTTTCTCTTACATAGTACTGGAAGACTCTATTTATAATTGTGGTCTATAATAATGATTGTTGGATGATTGTAATAATTAAGTTTAGACTTGGTTTACTTTTATTTGGTTTGTAATATTAATCACGTGGTTGGGACGCTTAGATGGCTCTGTAGTACTATTTTCTATCCTTAATTTGTACTCTATAGTTGAATTCTACCAAATAATTTAGTCTAATGGCTTATAAACTATTTGGGATAATTAGGGATTTTGAATACCCTAAATTTCTTATTGCGAGCAACCCCCAATTTGGAGGAAATTGGGGGTGTGGCAGCGGATTATTATCATTTAATTTTTATACTCAACAAATAAATCCCAAGTCACCCCTACATATTCAGATTCTGAAAATCTAGGACATGACATAAAAATTTTCTCCCATTCTTGTTTTCCCTTATCTATGAGTTTTCTATCCCTATTCCCTCTCCCCATTTAAAAAGAAAATTATTTATGAAATCCAAATAATATTATCAATAATAGGAGAGGAAAAAGATATAGGGATGTAGGGGCATGCTAAGAGGGGGAATAAGGATAGATAGGTCAATAAAAGAGATGGGTAAGGTAACAAAAGGCCAAGAAACTAGGAAAATGAATTAAGAGACGTTGTCCCAAGCACAGGACCATTCCATGTGCTATCCTAACACTAGTCCCAAAGTTTAAAAAATTTTAAGTTTTGAGCTATATGCCTAAACATGGTGTTTTCAGGTGAACTTACGCTAGAGAAAGTTCACACTTCTGAAAATGCTGGGGATATGTTTATGAAACTCTTTATCGCAAATAAGTTCAAGCACTGCTTGGACTTGATTCACATCTAGTTGCCAGATAGAAGATACACCCAACCTATAGTGTTTAAGATAAAGCTATCGATTTTTAGTTTCCTAAGGAGTGAGTTTAGCCAAGATGGAGAATGTTAGAGTTGTGACTAACACTTGTTACACTCTTACACTAGAAAAAAGGCAAATACTTGAGCAAAGCGAAGACATCTACCCCTTCAAATCTGCATTAGTTTATGGGAACGAGGAGAAGATTATGGATATGAGAAGCGTTATCCCCGTGGTAGGGCTGATTACGCTTGAAAAGAGTAATCATATAACCTAAAAGCCGTTGTTAATTATAGTAACTTTCGCAGCATTTTGTATGTTTTTAGCTAAATTTCACTTTCTTATAGTGAATTGTTCTTAAACGTAAGAGTCAATAAGAATAAAGCATAAAAAACTGTTAAACTGGGGCAAATATGGAAAAGAAAAGAAGCGGAACAGCAACTATGGAATAAATTAAAGAAAAGACTAGAGAAACACGAAATTTAGCTTGCCATTGGAATGGGAATTTGTTGTTCGGACGCTATTATCTAGTATCATTTTAGTTTTCACACTTAGAAAAATTTTAGATTTTTAAAGATTCGATTTTTGTTCTTGCCACCTAAACGCCATATTGCTGTCCAAACGTGGCGGTCTAGAATGAGTTTGTAATTTCTGTTTTAGGTTTTAGGGTTTGCTGTCTACATATACTTCTCTTTTACAGACTTTGGGCAGCTTATTCATATTCAATCTTTCATAGCTTTAGAGTTTAGTTTTTAGCTTTTTCAATGTCGTTTTGATGTTTTCGTATGTTAGATCAAAGGATTATTCGTCAGATGCTTTAAAGAATTGAATAAAGTTCTAGCTTTCATCAATGCAATTCATTTCTTTTCCCTTATTCTCTTTTATTTACTATTCTTACTTATTTATAATGATGTTAGACTAGAAATTTCTTCTTGATTCAACCCATCAATGATGTATAGGTTCTTATTTTATGATTGAATGCCATGTAAACCTTACATGTAAGGTTAAACTTGTATATTAGGGTTTCTATTTTCTGAATCTACTTATTTCTTTTCAAAAACTTTCGAAAACGTATAATATCAATCATATTTTCTAAAAATCCCTGATGTTATTATGTGATTAAAGCATTCACATATTTTTGAAATCAAATGAAATAGATTTGGATCAAAGATGAATTAATAGAATATCTTTCTAGTTTTCTTGTCCTAAACGTGAATTAAAAACTGTGCTTTGGAAAAATAACTTTAACAATAATATCTTTCGGTTTAATATTCCTGAATGTGAATCTTAAACTGGGATAAAAATAGCATTCAATTTGATAATAAATAATATATCCAGATTTATAGGTTGAATCAAGATACTTAAATCGTTATTCGTTAAACTTTATTCATATTTCTTGCTTTAATTTAATTTACTTTCTTTATTAGGTTTACTTAGAATTCATTTAGAATATTTATTTTCAATTTAGTAATTAAAGTGCTTTATTTAATTGTTATTTAATAATTTCTGAAACTAACCATCGAAAACCCTATCTCTCATTCTCAATTTACTTTTTTGCACTCAAAAACATAGAATTGGTTAACTTAGAAAAACTTACATTTCAAAAGCCCTAGCTTCCTTGAGGATACGATCTTGGTCTCATTGATTTAAATTGTATTGCACCCTCTTGTATTAGGAGGTATTTTAACTGTAAATTTGAAGCAGTCAATAATACAGCAGTTGTACAAATTTCATCCATTTACAGGAAGAGCGCAGGAAGCTCACTGGAAGCTTGCTATGATTTGTAAAAGAGTACCGAGAGGCCTATTTTAAGGTTTTAGTTCTGCGAGAAGAGTGCTAGAAAGGCGCAGGAACTTGCTAGAAGTTTGCCTAAATGTCGGTCCAGCGAGCATCGGCCTAGTAGTTTTTGAACTACATTTCGAAAGCTAAATTTACCTAGAGTTTTGTGATGTATATATGTATATTCTAAGACATTATACATCAGTAAGAAATTCATATTATGCTTTCAAAAAGTAGAATTGAGAGAATACAAAACAAAAAATAAAGTGATGATTATCAAAGGGTTTCTTTAAGGTTCTTTCATCTCGTTCTTCTATTCTTCTTACTTCATTGTTGGATTATACATAAGCCAAAGACAATTGATCTAACATCATGGGAGAATTGGCAACGAAAAAATAGATGGTTAAGATCCTCATCATCAGCTCCATATAGAACACATGTTGGTGTAATGTTGATGTCCTAAGAGATCATTGTTCTTAGTGCTAAGTTTCCTATGTATTGCAAGTTAACTAATGAAATGTATTTTAAAATATACTTAGAAACCAAATAAGTTTATCACCTTAGGCTTATGCTCTCTCAATGTAATCTAGGTACGAGTTGCAGCATATTGGTTATTTTGGAAGCCAACTAGACATACTTGTCCCTTTTACTAGAATCAAAAGGTGAGGTAATGTGATGGTGTATAATAATCTCCTAGACCTCCCAAGTAGAAGGAAATGGCCATCTTCAATCACCATTAGAGATAATAGTTGAGCGATTAGAATTAAGAGGAACACTGGCATCATTAGCAAGTTGCAACCATACTTAGGAACCAAAGGTTCGAAGGGTGCCAATTACTAAACCAATGAGATGTTCCTTCCCCATTGCCAATCATGTATTTACACAGAGGAGTGCAATCTCTCCGTGCTTTAATATTTTTTCCATGTCCACGAACAATTAGTAGGAGTTTTTATTTGGCATTTGGAGAGTAACCAACAAACCACAAAAAATAGAGATAAACAGTGAAAATTTATTCAAACGGAACTGTTGGAATGGGTTTTGGTTCATTCGAATAGATTTTGGTCCGTCTATTCGAACGACTTTTGGCAAACATTTTTTGACTTTTTGTGTTAGAACTTTTTGAAATTTATAAAGATTTTATTAGGATTTCTAAAGATTTTTGTAGATTTATAAAAATTTATCAAAATTTTATAGAAATTTACAAAATTCGAGATGGGAAAAATTTGAAAAAAAAAATTGTAGAGATTTTTAGAGATTTATTTTATTTTTATTTTTGGCTCCAAACGTACTCTCAAACTGGTATATTGATTAGGAAAATAGGTTTATCAAATAAAGGAGTAAATATGTTAACTCTAAGAATAACATACTTAATAGCTTTTAATGTTCCAAATATATTTTTATACAAAAAATAAATTTTAATTCAAGATAGATTAATTATTTCAAAATATTTTTGTAATAATCAAATTTCTAATTTATATTAGAAATTAAAATCTAAATTCATTAAACAAAATCTATTTACTAAAATTTAAAATTTATATTATTTAACAATGAGATAAGGTATTTGATTGCAGAGAGAATAAGTAAAGAAATAAAAAAAAAAGAATTGCTTGAATTAAAGTTGACTTTGCACCAATAGCAGAAGGCCCTTTTCTAATAAGAGGCCTTTTAATCTATATATTTATAATACTAAAAGAATGTGTTTTTTCTTTTATTCTTTTCTGTACTCCAATTTTATGTGGCATGCTTATTTGGTCTCCATTTTATTTTTCATTTTCTTATAAAATTTTGAATTATTTTTTAAATTCTTTCATTCTTTCTTCTTTTTTTTTTCCCCTTATTCACAAAACTTTTGTTTCCTTGTAATACATAGCTGAAACACTATAATTTTAATTTTTCTTTTACATATAAAACTACTAGAGTTGTGGCATATAATTTTAATAAATGTGAATGAGCTCATGGATTTCAAAAGGGACTTGCTTATAAATTCTATGAATGAGCTTATGGGTTCCAAAAAGGGGATTCACTTGCTTATAAATTAATATAGTTGTAAGATTTACATATTTAAAATGCAATAGTAATTAAATTAAAAAGCACAGATAAAAATAGAATTAAGTTAAAAACACAAATATAAAATGTTTAAATAATAATTAGATTATTTATCCTATAACAACTACTCTTAATCTTTTTAAAATTTAAAATACAAACAAAAATACCAAAATATTAATTAGGCTTGGGACTAGTTATTTTTCTAAATTTTAATTTTAAATTTAAATTGGTCATATTGACTATATTTGCTTTATTTTTCTTTTACCCACATGATTAATAGTAATATTTTTTTTATTTGAGTTATTTTTACAAAACCAATAAAAAATTTATTATCAAATCTAATATGACACTTTATATTTATCTTTGAATAAATGATTTTTTTCTAAATTCTAATTTTAAATTTAAATCAGTTAAATTGACCATATTTTATTTTATAAAGCACATCGTGCAATTAATAATAATATTTTTATATAAAACTAATTGAAAATTTATTACAAAATCTTGTATGATACTCCATGTTCACCATTTTATTTGTTTATTTTTACAAATTTTTTAAATTAAATAGAATTTTTTTATTTTTTATACTTTTTGTTCTTATTCACAAAACCTTTATTTTCTTTTGTCCCAAAAAAATAGATGACCACAAATCCATAATAATTATGATATGTGATTTTCGTCAATGTAAAGTGAAGCTATGAGTTTCTTACATTGAACTTACCTATTTGTTCATTGTAGTTATAAAATTTATTAAAAAAATTAATTCAAGTTGGAAAATGGTTTAAAATTTATTAAAAATTAATTAAATTTAGAAAATATAATTTCTTTAACAATAACAATTCTTATTATATCTTGAATTTAAAAATACAAAATATGCCGATTTAGAAAATTTTTAATTTTAAATTTAAATTGATCATGTCAATAATTTTTAATTGATAATAATATTTAATATTTGAGTTATTTTTTAGAATTTAATTAGATCGAGATTCGATAAAGTATAAAATTTTAGTATTTGTATAGAAATCTGACTTTGATAAATTCTATCGACTCATTAACATTGACACGAACAATAAATATAAATATAAAAAATAACTTAATAACTATTTTATGAAATTATACATCTTTATTAAAATATTTTATAATATAATTAAAATTATGTACTGTCTATAGAAAATATTATATAATCTCGTGCATTTCATAGATCAACACTAGTTAGTATAATATTTATTTGTTATTCACTATATTTGCTTTGTAAAGAGAAATTGAGAGTGAATTTTCGACTTTGGAATATCAAATCTGAAAACAATTAAGGTGTCATTCGCAGATCAACAATAGTTTTGTGCTTGTTTTCTATTTTACAATTTTAGAAATAAAGAAAATAGTTCAAAATATATTTGACCACTTTTGTTTTCACAATTCATTTTTGAAAACATAAAATGGGTCTACATATAAAATGTAAAATGACAAAAAGTCGTTATGAGCGTTTTTAACTCATAATAAAGAAAATCTCAAAATATAGAAAATAAAAAATATCAAACCAAATATATTTTCTTTTGCAACCAATATTGAAGGGGTAAATTTCATAGTATATTTCTCTTATTTTTTTTTTTTTTGAAGTTTGATTTTGTCGTGCATTTTTTTATTTTTTATTTTTTTAAAGACGTTTTATGATTTTTTTTTTGGTTGAATATGTGTTTGGAGCACTAAAATTGGTCAACAATTTTCAACTTTTTCAATTTCTCCCAATAATTTTTTAGACCAAAAATTTTCAATTGTTACTAACTTCTTTTTTAATTTTCTTCAACTTTTACCAACTTTCTCTATTTTTTTAATTTTTATTAACTTTTACTAATTTTATTCATTTTTTCTAATTTTAATTAATTTTTTTACCCTTTTCGATAAGGACACTAAACATTTAATAATTTAAAATTGGTCTATGCTTTACTTTTTTGGGCCAAAAATTTAGCAGGCCCTGAGATTTAGAATTTTTAAATTTCGATGCTCATGATTAGTAGTTCTTTTTTCTCACATTTTGTTTGTATCCTCTTCACATTTTTTTATTAGTTTATAAAAAAATTTATTTTTAAATTTTTCTTGGATAATATTTTATTTTTTGAAATTATTTTTTTGCACTTATCTACTCGCAAAAAAAAAAAAAAAAGCTAAGTGTGGAATTAGCAACTTTTTAATGTCAAAATTTTGTATTTCTAATTCTAAGTATCTCTATATCATGGTCAACTACAATAATTGAATTTCTGGTTTAGGCTGCTATTGAATATTATACAAACCCACATACTTTTTATTGACTATTTCCGTGCGAAATTTTTCTTCCCATTAAATGTTGGAAGCCAATTTAACGATTAATTTAATTTAAAAACAAAATTAAATAATTACAGAAATGCTCTAAAAGAATCTTAATTAATTATAAATTAAAAATCTTAAATTCCAAACTTGACAATAATTTTTTTTTCTTTTTTTTTTTTATCTTTGTTGCGCATGTAGTAAAAAGAATATTATAATAAAAATAAAGGGGTAATTGTTTTTTTACTCTTTATATTTAAAATGAAATTAGTTAAACCTTTAAACTTTAAAAACCGATCTTTACATCCCTTATACTTTTGAAATAAAGTGAAAATATTAAAAAATTTATCAATATAACTGTGATTCTAAGTAAGTTTAAAAATTATATATATACTTCATGTACTTTATATTACTTACACTTACACCCCATGATTCTATTTAATTTTTAATTGAAAATTTTGTCTACTCACTTGAAAATTTAACGCTCTTTACAGCTTCACTTTAACCCAAAATACAACTGATACAAAGGTAGATTTTTAAACTTTAGGGGTGTAAGTGATTTTCACCATAAGTACATGGGATAAAAAGATAATTATTTCAAAAGTCAATTTTGAGAGGTAGAATTAGATCTAGAATTATTTTTAAAAAATAGTTATTTTGGCCAAAAACTTTAATTTTCCGTTTCTACAACTTTATTAGAAAGGGGAAAAACAATTGTATTTTTTTATTTTTTATTTTTTTATTATTCCAAAAATGTGTAATTACCAGGATTAGACTTACAAGGAAGTAGCGGGGTTGTTGGTTAGGGAAACATTACAAATGTGGCATTTGCTTTTTAATGGGTAGCCGCTGGTTTTTGATTAGTTTGAGGTCTTACTTTGATGCTCTATATATATATATATATATAGAAGGATAAAAGTCAAACAATTTAGAAAAGGAAAAACTAACAAATAAAACAAGGTTATTAATTAAATTAATTAGTATTCGATTAAAGAATTTAATTAAAAAAATGTTGTTTGCATAATTTTTTTTACATAATGTGACACATTATTATTTTATAATTTAATAAAATATAAAAAATAATAATTATAAATACTCATCATATTTTAAAATCTATTTATGTAAATAATTTTCATGCTGTTAAGTTTCAATGTATCAAAATTGAACTTTAAATAATAGTATCAATTTTTTGTAAAAAGAAAGTGATTGGTCGAATAATTTTCAGGCAACCTCCATCTTCCTTTCTACTCTTTATGTAATAACCTGAATTTTTTTTCCTTAATTAAATTATTTAAGTGTGGTAGTGATATTTATTATAGTAAAAATCTAGAAAATTGAGCATTTGAAAATTTTTGGAATGATAAAAATTAGTTGAAAAATTTTTCGGATTAAATTTCACCCTATGTGGGAGTTTAATGTAGAATTTCTAAAATTTTTATCCAAACACTTCTTAGCCCAATTACTTATTTGGTTCAAACCAAGACCATTAACTCATGGGTCAACCCTTTTCTTTGACTCACCTCAACTCATTTCAACTCACTTTATCACTCAATGAATTGACTCATGAATAGTTGCTCTAAATTATTTCCCGATAACTTCATTTCCATCTTCCATACACTCTCACCATCTTTCAAAATTATTTGACTAATTGGACAAAGAGAAGACCCACATTGATGACCTTAAAGCATCTTTTTCAAACTATTTAGCAAACAAGAGTTAAAGCATTTTGTTTGAAAGCTAGCATGATTTAAAGCATTTGGTTAAATTGTCAAAAAGCTAGCAGGATTGTTTAAATTTGTCAAAAAGTTAGCTTGATTCCCGGATCATGCCACCTCCATACATCTTCCCCAATGCTTTTCTTAAATGATATGGTTAGATAGTCAAAAAGTAAGCATGATTCTTGGATCATGCTACCAATTGTATAGGCATGATCTTACCTTAGTTGAATTTTTTCTCCACCAATAATTTTCTCTACACTCCCTATAAATTGTGTGTCTTCAAAGAGAAGAAATAGGAGAGAAATAATAATAAATTATTAATTAGTGAGGCTGAAGATTTGGTGTTTCTTGGAGGAAGAAGAAAGGCTTGGAATTTTCCAATTTGGGTGGTGTTCAAAGCTAACTCATTTTTCCTTCTCAGACTTGGTCATTAATATCTTCATTGAGGTAGGATGATGAATCTCCTAAAATATATTTGATGCATTTTCTGGTTTGAAGTATGAAACTTGATTGTGATAAAAATAAATACCCGTATATTGGAGGTATGGAAGCCAAAATTTTGACTGAAATAACTCAGTATGTTGACAGCTCTCTATTTGTAACTTCTTATGTGCTTCTAACCCCTAAAACGGTGGAATTAGGCTTTGGCTAAAACATAAAAGTTGTAGCCCTTTCAGTTTTCTTTTCAACCCAAAAGAATTGCATCAATCCGATTTGTGAGTCAAAAGTTATGCCCAAAAAACTGAGCACGTGTAAAACTGTATTTTCTGAACAAACTGAATTCAAAGCTGTTTTTGTACCTTTAGACCTTAAAATTTTAAAAAGTGTAAAACATGAAAGTTGTAGGTCTTGAAGTCTAGTTTCTACAGATATAAAGTTTATAGATATTGGAGTCTTGCTCTATTTTATATGAATTTTCTTTCAAGCTGCTATTCTGCTTAGCTTTAATTGATGCTTGTTTGGATTTGTTTAGAATATTATGTTTAAAGATTTATTTAAATTTCCAATTTCCTTCTGTTAGTTATTGTCATGTTAATAATTTCTATTGATATGAAATTATTTTAAACTAGATATTATGTATTATTTGACACTCTAATATTGATGATAATTGACTTAGATAATCAGTTTCATCATGGATAGTTGGATGACTTATTCAAACTAAAATGCTAGTATTTGATAAAATGCCCAAAAGAAACAATGGACTTGTTCTTTTCTCATTTGGTCTTTCTTAAATGAATTTGATTTATTTTTAGGCATTATTTTGTCAACCTAGCAAGTTATATAATTATATTTTTATGATTAAGTGAATTTAATGGAACTCATTTAATACCTTCCTAAACATTGGAATAATTCTGTGGACATTTGTGGATATCTTGAAGCCAAAAACCTATGATAAGGGTTTGGTTATAAATAAGATGATGATTGGAAATTTATTTAAATTATTTTTTGAATAAAATAAAACTTATCAATTTTGCTAAAAATTAAATATAAGTCCAAGAGCTATTTATTATCTTTATATTCCATAAAATAATAAAATAAAAGGCAAAAGGAGCAAAAATCGAGATTTGCAGCCAATGAGGTTCGAACTTGCGACTTTAAATCGCAATTAGGGTCGCCCACCCACTAAGCTACCAACCTCGACCAAATTAATATACCATTAGAAATAATTTTATTCTTATCAAATTTGGTACGGTAAACTTGTCAAAACAATTAACTAAAATACTAATTTGTATTCTAAATTTTTTTTACTTGCTAATTGTTAATTTACATATAGTGCCTACCTTTGTGATAATGATATTGACGACTATGTAAAATTTTTGATTTATTGAGAATTACTATTAAAGTATGGATATAGATAAAGTGCTTAAAAATATATTGCATGTGACTAAATAATCTCACTTCTGATTCATCGCCCGGGAACATTGCCGGTTGTTATTAAAAATGTCTGATTTCCATACAAGGTACCCTTGGAATGTAAAAGGGTGAGAAGAAATTAAGGCACTTGGTGCTAAAGTTATTTTTGGCAGTGGGGTGATGGGTGGGTAGAAATGGAATTTTAGATGAAGATGGGAACATGCATTTTATTTGGGAAATGCTCTCTTCTGACCTGGCTAGTCAGGTAGCCGGTCGCGACGGCTAGGTTTTTGGTAGGTGACACCATCAGTATGCATTGGATGCTAAGCCCGTAAAGTCATTGGTTCCTAAGGCTGGGGGTAGAGGAGGATAGGAGTATGATTATCTTAGGAGGATTTAGATTAAACTCCTTTACAAAATTTTACTGTGATCAGCAACCTCTCTTGTTATGTATGAATGATGTGTTGGAATTATTTAATTATATTTAATTCCTCTCGATTAATATTTTATAAATATATATATATATATATGTATGAAACCTGTATCACTACGGGGTTTGATCCTGAGACCTTGAAGATCTAAATCTTTGATCCCTACCAATGCGACACAGACTTCATTGTGGTATACACATCAGTATTTAATTATTTTACATGTAAGTAAAATAGTAGTTACGGTGACGATTTCATCAAACCGTTGTAAGTATAATTTACATTATTCAGTTGAGATCTATTGAATTAATTGTTGCATAAATAGTATGCCACATAAACACATTCACTTAATACAGTGTAGTATTACAACCACTGCATATAGGCACCTTGGAGATTCTGATTACTGGGCTTTAGTAGCTCACCCCTTGTGGGAATATTTTTTTCAGGATATTAAGCACAGGGATACAGAAGATGAGCTGGAAAGATATTAATTTCTCTTAAATAATCCATCAGAAGAGTTATCTATTTTTTTTCTTCTTTCCTGCACAGAGCTGGAAGACTTTATTTTTGGTCTGTAATAATTGTTGGATGATTGTAATTATTAAGCATAGACCTAATTTGCTTTTATTTGGTATGTAATGTTAATAGCGTGATTGGGACACTTAGATGGCTCTGTAATATTTTTCTCTATCTTTATTTTGTGCCCTGTAGTTGAAATTCCATCAAATGGTTCAGTCCAATGACTTATAAATATTGTTTGGGATAAACATGGGATTTTGACTATCTTAAATTTTTCTTACGGGTCAACCCCAATCTGGAGGAAAACTCTGGGGTGTGACAGCGTGTTATTATCATCTTATTTTTATACCTAACAAATAAATTCCAAGTCACCCCTAGGCATTCGGTTATGAAAATTCGGGGCGTGACACTTTATCCATTTTATTTATTTATTTTTTAAGTAAAAATATCTAAATTTAACAGAAATACATTAGTTGCAGTAAATTTTAAGTAAACGAGATAATTATTTAAATATTAAATTTTTAATTACAAAATACACAACATATATAGGGGCATTAATCTAGAACGCCCAAGGGGAAAAAAAGGTTAGAAAAAACGTAATGTATCAATCGTTTTTTGGACTTTGAAAGGAAATTCAAAATTTCTAACAAGACTTGTTTGAATATGATTAAATGACTCATTTGAATGATTTTTATATGCTCTGCCAGACTTTTTTCTGATAGAATTCATTCGAACAAGATTTACGGCCTGCTCGATGGCGCCAAAAGTTAATAACTTTAACTAATTTTTGTACTTTTCTCCAATCAAATTTCTACATATATTACCTTTATGTCACATCTTTCTATTTTAATTATACTTTTTGACTAAATTTTTATTAACTAAACACTCCCTAACTGATCTGTTTAAATGGTTTTCATGACTAAAAGTTGATCTATTTAAATGGTTTTCATGACTAAAAGTTAATAAGTATGTACGAAATATGAAAATAGTTAGAAGTTGGTAAATTTTATAAAAGTTTAAAAAAGTTTTGAAAATTATATTTTAAATGCTCCCATACTTTGTCTTTGGAGTCTCAAATAGGATAAAAAAAATTAAAAAAAAAATTTCCAACTTTTATTATACTAGGAATCTCTAACTTTTATTGATTTTTTCTATTTTTATTAATTTTTTATTTTTCTTTTACTTTTACTTTTACTTTTATTTTTTCAACTTTTTATATTTTTCAAAATAATTTAAAATTTAATTATTTTTTTTATTTTTTATCTCCTTCATTAAAATTTGACAACCCAACCTAAGTTTATAGTAATTTTGATCATTTTTCAAAATCCCCCGTCTAAATTTAATTATCTTTTTTAAGTTTTGGGGCTGATATTAAGTATGATGTTGCCCCGTGATCAACCTTCTGATTTATTAAATTAAAATTTAATAATTTAAATGAATTTATATATTTCTTAATTATAAAATTATTTATATAAATTTAAACTGTCGCGTAGATAACAACATAAGTTTCATTTGGAATAATAAAAAAATTTTAAAAAATGATGAAAAATATTAAAAAATATTAAAAAATTATTTATTTTTTATTTTACTATATAAATTACAGACCAACAACTTATCTTATTTTATCTCATTTTACATGGTTACCCCAATAGCCACACAGCTCCAGATTCTACACTTACGACTTTTTTTTTTCTATTCAGTTCAACCATTTTTAGAATACTCTTATTTCAAACTCAAGTTGATTTGCCATCTTGAGTTTGAGGGAGAGTGTTAAAATATTCTGTAGTAGGTTATGATATATTATTGGATAAATTACACCTACACTCCTTGAACATTATGTTAATTACACATAAACCCCTAAAATTTAAACCTTACACTTAGAACCCTCTTATTTCCAAATATTTGTAATACCTAAGTCCATTTGTTGATTTTCTCCGTTAACTGATTTGAATTGCATTGTAAAATGACAAAAATATCCCTAGCCCATCAATAACACTCATATACTCTCCCTTTCTCTCTTTGTCATAGTTTTCCTTATTATTAAAATGGTTTATTTTATTAAATTATTTTAGTTTTATTAAATCTAATAATAATTTATTATTAAATTAAGTTATAATGATACATTTTATTAAATTTAATTATTATTAAAAATTAATATTTATAACATTAAATTAATTAATTTAAATATATTTTATTAAATTAATTATTCAAATAAGTTTTAAATATATTTTATTGAATTCAATTAATTTAAGATAATTAATTTTTTTAATTTTTAATATTTAATTATTTATATATATATTTTTCTTCGATCAGACTTAATTTTAGTGGAGAACATTTTTGAAAAAAATTAGTAATTTTTAAATTTTATCCTATCATGATCAAAACAATATTTATAAATTACAAAAATTAAAACTATAAAAACTTAAAAATTAAAAGGTGCGTTCCAACTGATTTTCCCAGAATTTAAAAAAATGTGATCTGACATTTGTACAAAAAAATACACAAAACTTTAAAAAGTTTGAAATCCTCCACTAAAATTTTAACACGTGTGCTTTTATATTATTTTAATAATTTATATCAAACCAAACATAAACATTTAACAATCATTACACAATAATTCCAAAACTTACTTTTGGAAACTTTTGGTAATGGTTGGAGCTCCAAACGAACTACATAGTCTAGTTGGGAAATACATTAAACCAGCTCACACAAACTTTTGCCAGAAATTTTGCCGTGTACACATATACACACAGACATGCATCTTTGTCAGAAATGATAAGGACGTTGGTCCATATCTTTGTCTTGTTCTTTGCTTCCTTTCTTTTCTTTTCTATGTTCTGTTTTATTATTATTATTATTATTATTATTATTCCCAAAGAAAAGTCTAAAAAGAGGAACGCAATTCTCCATTCACCGGGTCAGAGGCGTTTCACTTTCACAAGTTGCAGTTCCTCAGCCTTACTACTTGCTTTTTAGAGCTTTTTTAGTAATAAAATATTAAAATTGGTCAATTTTACTAATACGATATTAATAGTTTAAAACTTATGAATTTACTATAATTAGTGAAATAAATATATGACTAACAGCACTTAGGATTAGCTTGAGTAGCTCGTGATTTTACTTTTCACAAAAACCACACAAATTCAATTATTGACTCAATTGTTAAAGGACAGTGTATCCTGTTATTTCAAAGGAGAGGTTGAAGAGTATTTTAAAAAAAATAAAAGAGTTTCACCAAAATTATAAGTTCATTAATTTTTAAGTTTCACCAATACCTCTAATTTTATATATATAATGATATAGGTATAATAAAATTCAAGTCAATCCACAATCCCATATGGTTTCAAATTCGGAAGATGGGTAAATTCAAATTATTTTATGACAACTTCTAGGTCAAAACAAGAATTCGGTCGAGAGAGAGAGAGAGAGAGTAAAAAAAATTCTAAATCCAATACAAACCCAAATTATGGGAATGAAATCTATTTGGAGATTGAAGCCTAATTATCTTGTGAGACCACAAAGATAATCTGCCAACAGGATTGTTTTTTAAATGAAAAAAAAAATTAAATGAGCCCTAAATAGAATAAATAGCTATTAATGAAACAAAATTAGTCCAACATAAAAGGCCCAAGTAATAAATAGGGCCAGTTATTAACTAGGCCTTTAAAAAAAGCGTGGTAATCCAAATACTTGGAAACTAGGCTAAAATTATACAACTCAATAAAATTAGGGTCCAATGGTTACGAAAAATAAATAAATAAAAAATTTGTTACCACGATCATTATGTCAAATTACCGAGAATACACAATTAAAATTTGTTTCGAGGCAATATTTTGTTGGAACGAAAATTTTAACCCTAAGTTTGAATTTTAAAATTAACTAAATAATAAATTTGAATATCTTATTAGCAGGAAAGAATCATCACAAACCACAAATAGCTCCTAATTCAAATAATACAACCAAAATATCTAAATTTGTAATTTAAAAAATCATTAACCTAGTCTAAATGGAATTCGATTCTCAAATTCTGATGATACACCTAAAGATTTAGAGATCAAATACATGGTTATCCAAAACCCTCTAAAAATAAACAAAACTGCTACGAAGAAAAGAATGAATGAAGCAACTCAAAAATAGAGGGAACAATTGGGGAAAAAAAAAGAAATAATAAAGGGGAGAGAGAGGTAAAAAAAGAAAAAATTTTCAAACACTCTAAAAACTTGAAACTTGAAGATTTTGCAACAACATTCCGAATATGGCTATAGATAGGAGGTTCCATATAAGAATGATGTAAAATTTATTCTTTTTTTTTTTTTTGTAACCTAAAGTCTTCATACTCTGAATTTTTTAATAAAAGTCTTAAAATTTCTCTTAAATTCTCTACATTTATATACATCCTTAATTTTTGTATTATTTTCATTTCTTTATTAATTGGAGCAATAAATTAGAAACAAAATCCGTTAAGAAAATATTCAACAGTATTGTGGGATAGTGATAATTTGTGAATATGAGTTTAACGAAAAACTTCAATTGCTTCCTAAAAAGAAATTTGCGTAAACAACAAATATTATTTTATCAAGCAACCAAGCAGCTCTAAACATGAGTTAGATTTTAAATAAGGCACATTGATTAATCACATAAAATGATAAATTATAACTGATAAAATGTGATTAATCAATGATTAAATAGAGTAAATAATGATTATTCCCTAATTTATAATACATCTTGTTCACAGATGAGAAAAGGCTAAGTGCATGGCAATTGTCTGAAAAGCACGAAAGAAGGAAAAGGAGTTACAAGGACCCGTCGGACAGCTATTTGGAGGGTGTCTCATTTGCATGAACCTTCACATAACAGAATGTTGAGTAGCAAAAAAAAAAAAAAAAAAATCTACCAAGTGTTGCACTTCCCTTCGAACGCTAGTCCAGAGGGTGCCTTGTTTGCGAAACCATTTGAAAGATGGAAAGTCAGGACCAAAAATCATGAAAATGAAATGGATAAGTAAAGTCTTCCCTTTAGACGGTTGTTTTGGAGGGCATTTTGTTCAGAGGCAAGTTCGTATGACAGAAAGTGAGTTAAGTTTCAAGTGATTAAAAGAACTTCATTGTGGACTTACCCTTCAAGGGGCTTCGAGATGGTGCTACTGTGCAGATAGTAAAACTTGTAAATTTTTACAGACTTCAAATTATATCAATTTTGTAGTTATTCTACCATTCATGAAAATAGTTTCGCAGCTAGAAGATGTGAGGGTTTTCATATTTTTATAAAATATATGTAATTTCCTTAGACTTGATGATTACTTTTCATATTTTTAATTTAGTTTTTTAGTAAGAATTTGGGTTAGTATTTGTTGATTTCCTTCTATGTTTGAAGGATTTGGAGTTCAAGAATTGGTTTTAATTTGCAATTTAGAATTTATCCTATTTCAACATATGCTTCATTATGGTCAGTCTTGTTTCTCTTACTATGCATAGCTAAATTTTCATTACCCATTCTCAATATATGAAGTGCTGTAGTTAGGATATAATTCAAAATTTTCCACCATGGATTGCAGTTTAAAACCTTAAAGAAGAAAGTAAGAAATTTATAATCATTCTTGATATTTTATGGGTTAGAAATCATGGAAACATAGTTATAATCCCACTTCTGTGTGTCTGGTTTCTAACCCTTACATGCAAAATACTCGATCCGATGGCATGATTCACAAAATTGAAAGAAAAAAATAAAATCATAATTTATTCTCAATATTTTTAATCACTTTAAAAGAAAAACTATTCGATCCATCTACACCAAGTTATAATTGGATTGACTTATAAAGTAAGAAAACTTGAATAATAACCTTAACGAAAGCTTCCAGCTTTTTGTAATCACACGCACAGTAAAAAACATTAGTTTATGAACCTCCTGGAGAATCTCTTTTTGTAATTAATTTGTACATGGGGGTATGCCCCCAAGATGATGTAAGTATTTCCCAATGAATCCAAATTATACTTAATTACCAAAAAAAACCTTAACGAAAGCTTAGATTGAATTGAGATGAGTTTTCTTCCATTACTTTGATGAACTTAAAAAAAGAAAAGAAAAAATCACAACCCAATTTACAAACAACAAATTTCTCTTAGTGAATCTTAGAGTTTCATTTTAATTTTCTTGTAAAAAATTTTCAAAAGATTCTCATTTCCTTAAGTTCGACCCCAGATTCTCACCAAGTTATATTCTAGATTAACTCTCATGCACTTGTGAGATTTTGTTTTTCCACTATTTTGCAGGAACAGAATTCAAAAGCAGTCACACACATTGAGTTCAAATTCAACTCGTTAAAGTCATGAATTAAGACTATTTGATTCTATAAAAATTATCACTTCGATTTTAACTCCAAAATTTAAAATTAGGTAAATATTTGTTGAATTCTTGGTCTAACTTGGACATGCACACCTTTCATTTTACCCTCTCTTATTAGAGATGACCAAGTCTTAGTGCCTATTTAGTAGGGCTGGAAACGAGCTGAGATGAGCACAGCTCAATCTATTTATGCCGAGTTCGAACTCGAACTCAAGTTAATTTGAGCTTTTATATAGGGTCGATTTTGACTCAATAAAAATTAATTTAGGCTCGAGATCCGTTTGTAAATAATTCGATTAAATCAAAACGACGTTGATTTATTCGAAAATATAATAAATAAAATATTATAAAAAATATAATAAAGTTTGATTAAAAATATTAAAATATTATAAAATATATATAATATTTTATTGAGTCGACTCATGACCGTTCGAGTCGATCTTTTCTAAACTCAAACTCAAGCTCAAGCTTAAGCTCAAATATAAATAAGTTACGAATCAAGTTCGATTCAAGCTTCTTTTAGTAACAATTCGAACTTGAGCCAAATTCAAATAGCTCACAAATAACTCAATTCATTTCAACCCCTACTATTTAGAAAGCCAAATTTTGGTAAAAATTGAATAAACAAATAAATAAATTTTGGATTGTTTAGTGTGTTTCTCAAAAAATATATAAAAATTAGTAAAAGTTAAAAAAAATTAGAGAAAGTTAGAGAATGTTAAAAATAGTTGGAAAATTTTTATGTAAAAAAAATGACTGAAAACGAATTAGAGATTTTTGACTAAATTTAATTGTCCAAACCCACACTTCCTCCCTTAATGAATTATGGCACTTGAAATTCCTGATTACCTTTGGACTACGAATATGTTTGATTTGGGAGATTGGATAATGACATATAAGTAATACCATGAGATAATCGATGTAATTTGATATAGCATAGGATTGATTTTGTATGTGAGATTATTTTTTTAGTATTTGATTGATGAGATACAAAATGGGATAAAATATATTATTTGACATAAAATATAATAGGAAATAAATTTGAAACTTTAGATTTTATTGAGAAGCAAACGTGGAGGTAGGCGATATGTAATACCACTACTCCTAGGCTGTGTTTATTTGTCAGTGTTTGTTTGTCGAGTATTTCTTTTGGAGGATTGGATTGTGTTTAACCAAGTTAACTATAGTTCTGTGTTTGGTTCGTAGTATTAGAATTTCGGACTACACTATTTATCCCCTAAAATGGGGGATAAGTAATACCATGGGGTGGTGATATTACGTATCCTTAACCGTCGGATTTGTTTTCCACAAAAATATAAATGTTCAAATTATTTCCTGTCACATTTTATATCAAATTATATTTTTATTTCACTTTATATTCCATCAACCAAATATTAAAAGAATAATCTCACATAAAAAAATTTATCTTATACTATATCTAATTTCATATATTATTGATAGTATTTTTTATACCCATTATCCAATCCCCAAATCAAGCATTGCCAATAAGCCTTAGAAAATGATGAAAGTGTTATTGGGTTAATGAACTTGGGAGGCAATGGTGCCACCTAAACCCAATAAGTTGTGTTGAAATCAAAGCTAACTAAACCCAAGTTGTGTTGAAATCAAAGCTACCTAAACCCAAGTTGTGTTGAAATCAAAATCAGTGCCGTGAATATATCAATGCAACTGATCTCAAAACTTCCCACTTTTCTCGGGAACAACCATGTTGACTCCCAATCGCATGCCCGCATTTGAACAGTAAAATGGACAAAATACTATTATGTGAGAAATAAATTATTAACACCCGTTTGAAATGATAGATTTAATTGGATTTAATTTCATTTAAATTCAAATAAAATTTTATAAATTGGATTTGATTTCATTTGAATTTCTATATCATTTGGAATATATCATTTGAAATACAATCCAAAAAAATAGAATTTGATGATAATTTCTTATCTTCTTAAGTATATGTGAATAAATTTATTCTCATATATCATATTTATCATATTTTTTATTTTATATTAACATGGATAATTTTAGTATTTCTCTTAAATCAAATCAATTTAATTTTTAAATTTAAAATGTTTTTAAAACATAAAATTTTGGTTGTGTTTGAGTGACAAAAAAGTATAAAATATTGATGCAAAAGTGATATGTGCTGAAATTTAATTGAAATAAAGTACAAAAAAGGGGAAAAAATTAGTGAGTTTTGGTAGATTTTGAACTTTCAAATAGCCCATTTATTTACCAAATTAAATCAATTCTAAGGGATGATTGTTTCTTAACGAACCATAAAAGTTTACACAAAAATGATGATAATGATATAAGTGATTTGATAATAACATAACCATGAGCGGTAACTCAACAAAAAAATCTTGAATTTACTTTCTAGTAGTTACTATTTCAATTCTCCTAGAGATTCATCTGGTCATTAATTTTAGGTCCCATGAATTAATTTAGATGCACGCAAATTAATCCGAGCACCATGAATTATCCCCCCTAAAAAAAAGAAGAGAAGTGATAATGATACAAATGTAACTAAAATATTTTAGCAAGCTTACATTTTCAAAATGATAAGTAGTATCACAGCAATTATGATATATAGCATGTATGAGATCACGAGCATGATGGCCGGAAGAAGTCTCCAATCTCTTACCATTTCCTTTCTTCTTCTTTCTCTCATTTTGGGTTCTGCATTTCCAAATGCAGCGGCACAGCCACTGATCAGTGGCTCAGGGCTTCGTAATAGCTCTACTGGTACTGGTACTAAGATTGAAAGTTTTCTCAGTGGAAAGTCTCTCATGAAGGGTTCAGGTCCAAGTCCTCCTGGTGAAGGACATCCTGGTCCTGGTGAAGGAAATGCATTCGTTCAAGGAAATGATCACCCATAACTCAATATTGTACTCTTCTCAAGATATTTATATATATATATATATAAATGAAAAGCTGATCCTTTTGTGTAATTATTTGGCAGTGTGGCCCACTGATTCCTGAATTTCGCATTATCAAAACACAGGTGAAAGAAGATCAAAGGTTTTAGGATTCTTGGTGTAGGCACCAATTAGAGATGGGAAATGATATTCTTATTAAGTTTCGTTTGAAACTTTAAATTTTATTAAAATATTAAAAATTTTTAAAATTATTTATTTTTTATCTTATTACACAAATTTTATATGTAAAGACCTTGTCACGCCCCGGATTTTCATAACCGAATACCCAGGGGTGACTTGGAATTTATTTGTTAGGTATAAAAATAAGATGATAATAACACGCTGTCACACCCCAGAGTTTTCCTCTAGATTGGGGTTGACCGGTAAGAAAAATTTAAGATAGTCAAAATCCCATGTTTATCCTAAACAATATTTATAAGTCATTGGACTGAACCATTTGATGGGATTTCAACTACAGGGCACAAAATAAAGATAGAGAAAAATATTACAGAGCCATCTAAGTGTCCCAACCACGCGATTAACATTACATACCAAATAAAAGCAAATTAGGTCTATGCTTAATAATTACAATCATCCAACAATTATTACAGACCAAAAATAAAGTCCTCCAGCTCTGTGCAGGAAAGAAGAAAAAAATAGATAACTTTTCTGATGGAATATTTAAGAGAAATTAATCTCTTTCCAGCTCATCTTCTGTATCCCTGTGCTTAATATCCTGAAAAAAAATATTCCCATAAGGGGTGAGCTACTAAAGCCCAGTAATCAGAATCTCCTAGGTGCCTATATGCAGTGGTTGTAATACTACACTGTATTAAGTGAATGTGTTTAGGTGGCATACTATTTATGCAACAATTAATTCAATAGATCTCAACTGAATAATGTAAATTATACTTACAACGGTTCGATGAAACCGTCACCGTAACTACTATTTTACTTACATGTAAAATAGTTAAATACTGATGTGTATACCACAATGAAGTCTGTGTCGCAGTGGTAGGGATCTCAGATTTAGATCTTCAATGTCTCGGGATCAAACCCCGTAGCGATACAGGTTTCATACATATATATATATATATATATATTTATAAAATATTAATCGAGAGGAATTAAATATAATTAAATAATTCCAACACGTCATTCATACATAACAAGAGAGGTTGCTAGTCACAATAAAATTTTGCAAAGGAGTTTAATCTAAATCCTCCTAAGATAATCATACTCCTATCCACCTCTACCCCCAGCCTTGGGAACCAGTGACTTTACGGGCCTAGCATCCAATGCATACCGACGGTGTCACCTACCAAAAACTTAGCCGTCGCGACCAGCTACCTAACTGGCCAGGTCAGAAGGGAGCATCTCCCAAATAAAATGCATGTTCCCATCTTCATCTAAAAGGCCATTTCTACCCACCCATCACCCCATTGCCAAAAATAACTTTAGCACCGAGTGCCTTAATTTCTTCTCACCCTTTTACATTCCCAGGGTACCTTGTATAGAAATCAGATATTTTGAATAACAACCGGCAATGTTCCCGGGCAATGAATCAAAAGTGGGATTATTCAGTCACATGTAGTATATTTTTAAGCACTTTATCTAAATCCATAATTTAATAGTAATTCTCAATAAATCAAACATTTAACATAGTCATCAATATCATTATCACAAAGGTAGGCACTATATGTAAATTAACAATTAGCAAGTAAAAAAAAATATTTAGAATACAAATTAGTATTTTAGTTAATTGTTTTGACAAGTTTACCGTACCAAATTTGATAAGAATAAAATTATTTCTAATGGTATATTAATTAAGCCAAGGTTGGTAGCTTAGTGGGTGGGCGACCCTAATTGCGATTTAAAGTCGCAAGTTCGAACTTCATTGGCTGCAAATCTCGGTTTTTGCTTCTTTTACCTTTTATTTTATTATTTTATAGAATATAAAGATAATAAATATCTCTTGGACTTACATTTAATTTTTAGCAAAATTGATAAGTTTTATTTTATTCAAAAATAATTTAAATAAATTTCCAATCATCATCTTATTTATAACCAAACCCTTATCATAGGTTTTTGGCTTCAAGATATCCACAAATGTCCACAGAATTATTCTAATGTTTAGGAAGGTATTAAATGAGTTTCATTAAATTCACTTAATCATAAAAATATAATTATATAACTTGTTAGGTTGACAAAACAATGCCAAAAATAAATCAAATTCATTTAAGAAAGACCAAATGAGAAAAGAACAAGTCCATTGTTTCTTTTGGGCATTTTATCAAATACTAGCATTTTAGTTTGAATAAGTCATCCAACTATCCATTATGAAACTGATTATCTAAGTCAATTATCATCAATATTAGAGTGTCAAATAATACATAATATCTAGTTTAAAATAATTTCATATCAATAGAAATTATTAACATGACAATAACTAACAGAAGGAAATTAGAAATTTAAATAAATCTTTAAACATAATATTCTAAACAAATCCAAACAAGCATCAATTAAAGCTAAGCAGAATAGCAGCTTGAAAGAAAATTCATATAAAATAGAGCAAGACTCCAATATCTATAAACTTTATATCTGTGGAAACTAGACTTCAAGACCTACAACTTTCATGTTTTACACTTTTTAAAATTCTAAGGTCTAAAGGTACAAAAACAGCTTTGAATTCAGTTTGTTCAGAAAATATAGTTTTACACGTGCTCAGTATTTTGGGCATAACTTTCGACTCACAAATCGCAATGATGCGATTCTTTTTGGGTTGAAAAGAAAACTGAAAGGGCTACAACTTTTATGTTTTAGCCAAAGCCTAATTCCACCGTTTTAGGGGTTAGAAGCACATAAGAAGTTACAAATAGAGCTGTCAACATACTGAGTTACTTCAGTCAAAATTTTGGCTTCCCTACCCCCAATATACGGGTATTTATTTTTATCACAATCAAGTTTCATACTTCAAACCAGAAAATGCATCAAATATATTTTAGGAAATTCATCATCCTACCTCAATGAAGATATTAATGACCAAGTCTGAGAAGGAAAAATAAGTTAGCTTTGAACACCACCCAAATTGGAAAATTCCAAGCCTTTCTTCTTCCTCCAAGCAACACCAAATCTTCAGCCTCACTAATTAATAATTTATTATTATCTCTATCTTATTTTCTTCTCTTTGAAGACACACAATTTATAGGGAGTGTAGAGAAAATTATTGGTGGAGAAAAAATCAACTAACGTAAGATCATGCCTATACAATTGGTAGCATGATCCAAGAATCATGCTTACTTTTTGACTATCTAACCATATCATTTAAGAAAAGCATTGGGGAAGATGTATGGAGGTGGCATGATCCGGGAATCAAGCTAACGTTTTGACAAATTTAAACAATCATGCTAACTTTTTGACAATTTAACCAAATGCTTTAAATCATGCTAGATTTCAAACAAAATGCTTTAAATCTTGTTTGCTAAATAATTTGAAAAAGATGCTTTAAGGTCATCAATGTGGGTCTTCTCTTTGTCCAATTAGTCAAATAATTTTGAAAGATGGTGAGAGTGTATGGAAGATGGAAATGAAGTTGTCAGGAAATAATTTAGAGCAACTATTCATGAGTCAATTCATTGAGTGATAAAGTGAGTTGAAGTGAGTTGAGGTGAGTCAAAGAAAAGGGTTGACCCATGGGTTAATGGTCTTCGTTTGAACCAAATAAGTAATTGGGCTAAGAAGTGTTTGGATAAAAATTTTAGAAATCTACATTAAACTCCCACATAGGGTGAATTTTAATCCGAAAATTTTTCAACTAATTTTTATCATTCCAAAAATTTTCAAATGCTCAATTTTCTAGATTTTTACTATAATAAATATCACTACCACACTTAAATAATTTAATTAAGGAAAAAAAATTCAGGTTATTACAGACCTAAAATTTTTGGTTTTTAAATTATAATATTTTAAAATTATAATATTTTGGACTGCCATTTATATTTTAGGTATATTGATCTTGTGTTAATTAATTAATTAATTAATTTTTTTGTTTATTTGTATTTGTGTGTGTGAATAATGACATGTATATATGTATATTGTGCTGTGTTTTCCCATTGGATGAAAGAGGTGGCTGAAAAATAATTATAATGAGGGAGGCTAAGAGTTGGCAGGTGGTCGGAGTTATAGGGGAAATTATGGAAGTTTTATGATGGTGCATGCACCTAGTAGGAGAGAGGAGGGTTTGTAACTTATGTCTACATAATTGCATTGTTTTCATTGTTTTTCATTGTTTTCTTTCCTATCTTCTTCCTTTCTGTGTGAAAAATATATACATATATAATAAAATAAAGGGAGTAGTGCCTACCAGTTATCTGTTGGAAGAAAAAGCGAACGTGATCGTAGAGAAAATTTGGAGCGAATTCGACAGAGACTACTCGTAGGGCCAACTTGAGTTGGTATTTTATTTGGGGTTTTATATATTTTATCGACGTATATAATTCGAGGTAGGTGGGATTGTGTTTATTTGATATAATTTTTTTTATCATGTCATGTATATATATATGTGTGTGCAAGATATGAAAAGCTTGATTTATGAATTGTTTTTTTGATTATGTGAAATTCTGAAACTTTCACACTAAAATAGGTACACTATTTTTCCATAAATATCATACTTAGAGATCGATTTAATTTATGAAAATTTTATATGTTAAATTAGACATGTAGACGAGTTACCTGTAAAAATTTCATGATTTTTGGAATTTAAATGAATTTATTAAAAATAGTCAAACTTGACTGATTGGTTGGGATTTCTGTACCTGGATCAGCACATAGTTTTTATATGAAATTCATACTTAGAGGTTGAATTAATTTTTGATATTTTTTTATATGGGAGTACATATCCAAGATAGCATCCAGTAAAAATCTCATATTTTTTTGAGTTAAAATGGATTTTACAAAAATCGTGAAAGATGACTGTTTGTTTTAAATTGCTGTGCTGACAGGAGTTTGATTTTTGATATAAAAATGATACCTAGAGATTAAATTAATTTCTAAAAATTTTATATATGAAAATAGACATGTTATAGATTCTGCAGTAAATGTTGTATAAATGTTTGAGTAATATTTTATTTTATAAAAATATTGAAACTTGGCTATTTGGTTTACATTGCTGTACTGATAGCCGTCAGATATTTGGTATAAAAGGTATAAATAAAAGTTGATATAATTTCTGAAATTTTTATATGTTAAACTAGATATATTAATGAGCTTTCTGTGAAAATTTCAAAGTTTTTGGATAAAAAATGAATTTTATAAAAAATCGTGAAAGTGAGCTGTTCTGTATAGTTCTAACAGAAATACCCATTTAGTATTTTTAAAATCTGTATTAGATGGCTTTATGAATAAATTTTAAATCTTGTTTTTATGAAACTAGACTTAATTATAATTATTTTAGGATTTTGAATTAGTGTAAAATATTTCGTTTTCTATTTTTAATGAATTATCAAACTTTATGTCTTGAATCCTTCATTGTCATGACATGCTTGATATAAAATTTTATTTACCAAGCTAGCTGCATATATATATTCCTGAATATGGTTGCATGATATTTATTTGATAAATTTTGTATGAGAATATTTTTATGAAAGGGCAACATGAAACTTAGGCCCGAAACACATTCACACTTCATAAAACTTATAAAGTAAAGGGGAGAACACACAAAAATCAAATTAGGGAGAACTTTTGTGTATGTTGTACTGTTAATAAAAGGAATTACTTGAGATTTGATTTTTGGGTTATTGCGGTCATTAAGGGTACTAGAAAGAGTGGGTTCTAGAGCCCAAGGGTTGAAAGCCCCAAAACCTGCGCAGGGTGGTTAGCATAACCAGTAGGCTAGAAACCTACGAAATGTATATACGACTTATTATAGCGTATATTTAGTACCGGGACTGCGGGACCGGTTTGCCTACTAAGGCAAATGAGTACGTTTGGGACTGCGGGACCAAATGTACCCCATGATTGAGGTTTGGGGATGTGATGAGTACATTTGGGACTACGGGACCAATTGTACCCCATGACTGAGATCTGGGGATGTGATGAGTACATCTAGGACTGCGGGACTAGTTGTACCCCACGGCTTAGGCCTGGGGATTTATTTTGGGTTTAGTTCTGAGGCCACAAACTAAACTTGCTGAGTACCTGACCCATAGTATGATATTGATGTGTAGTGATGTGAATGAAGTGATATGATTTATTTTTAGCATGAGACTGCGAGATCATGGCTAAGTAACTTTATAATTTGAATATAATGATTAAATATGGCTATTTTGAAAATTTTAAGATTTTAACTTCTTTTCTTATTTATTAGTGTTAAAAGCATTGCATGATTAAGAAATTGTATTTTATGAACACTCTCTGAGCACACGTGGAATTTAGTGCTCACCACCTACTACAGTTGATAATGCAGGGGTTGATGCTCGTGATGGACCAGTGGGTTAGCTAGCCATCTTGGGTTGTGATAGCTGGATGATTTGTTTTATTTTGCATTCCAAAATTTACATTATAATGTAATGGAGTTTTGACTTGGGCCCATATTTGTGGCATGGTTTTGTAGCCCATTTTAAGGGCATCTTAAGTTATTTTGAGTATTCAAGAAATTGAATAATATTTACTTTAATTAACTTCCGCTCTGATATGGTACATTTTTCATGATTTGATATTTATTTTTGGGTTTTGTTCCCACGTGCCCAGTTGTGGATTTCGGGGCGTGACAATATAAATTACGAAACTATAACTTTTATCATTTTTTATTAAATTTTTGCTACTCCAAATACATTTTCAGTGGTAGATCCAATAGCGGAGCTTCAGGGATGGGGGCAAGGGAGTAGGTAAGAATTATTATTATTTTTCTAAGAAAAAAAAGTGAAATAAAATAAAAGAGTGCGGGAAGAGAGAGGAGGTTGGGTTTGGGAGCTTTTAATAGTAGAAGAAGTATTTAAATTTTGAGAAAAATTTTAATCCACCGCCAGTAGACAAGGTTTATATATCAACAGATAAACCAATTATGAATCTATTTTTTTGGCCGTGGGCTATTATTAATTTTTTTTCAATAATGGATTCTTCTAAATTTTGGTTAAATAGATTAGGAAACTTATCTTCAATCCAAATTTAGTAAAATCTAATTATGAAAATAAGCAAAATAAAAATTAGAAGTAGTAATTACAGGATGAGCAACGTGTTACTTTGTAACAAAAAATAAGGAATAAATTACCCAACAGTAGGATTTCGGTTTTTTATGATAGCGTCACTTTGTGCTCAATTGCTGGTGTATAATTTTTTTCATCAAAGCTGGATGAAAGATTAATCGTTAAATTATTTTGTTAAAATTAAACTAGACCCTAAAGAATTTTTGGGAGATTGAGGGGCAATTGTTTCGCTACCCTTGCCCCCATTATCGATCGCCATACTTACATGTTATGCAATCAAATGATTTAACAATTATAGTTTTGTAATTAAAATACATTTTTGTAAATAATTATTTCTTATTATGTGAATTTTGTATGCTTATACAGCATTGAGAAATCAAACAAAGCAATAGTCCTCTTGGACTACCGAGATGGAATTCAATGTTCTCCAAATAACTTTCCGAAGCACAATATATATATATATATATATATGAATATACAATCAATAGTTTTAGGTCCAGTTTTAGTCATTTAGGAGTTGGAATTGCAACCTTAGCTAAACACCCCACACTCTTAAGAATTTATAGGTAGGTTCTCGACCATTCCATAATTCATAAGGAGTTTTATCCAATTTTTTATGAGGTATTTTGTTGAGAACATAATTTGCAGAAAGCAAAGCTTCCCCGCACAAATTCTAGGGTGAACCAGAACTTATTAACATAGCATTCATCATTTCTTTCAAAATTCTATTCTTACGTTCAGCAATACCATTTTGCTGAGGTACATAAGGTGTAGTTGTTTGATGAATAATGCCATGTGCAGCACAAATTTGTGCAAATGGTGAGTCATATTCACCACCTCTATCACTTCTTAGCATTTTAATTTTCTTACTAAGTTGGTTCTCAACTTCATTTTTATATTGTATAAATATGTCTAATGCTTCATCTTTGCTTCTTAGCAAATATACATAACAGTATCTTGTACAATCATTGATAAAAAACTTTTTACCACCTTTAGTTTGAACATACTTTAAATCACAAATATCTGTGTGAATTAATTCTAGATGTTCAGTGCTTCTTTCAATTGAGTGAAAAAGAAGCTTTAGCCAATTTGGCTTCAACACAAGTTTCACACTTATGTTTCATGTTAATATTAAATTTTGGCAAAATATTTAAATTCATTAATCTTCTTAGAGTGCCAAAATTCACATGTCCTAATCTACCATGCCAAACATCAACAGGCTCAAGCAAGTAAGCAGAAGATAAATTATTATTAATCTTTGGTACAATAGTCATTACGTTTAGTTTGAAGAGGCCATCACATATGTACCCCTTTCTAACATACATACCATTTTTAGTCAATACAAATTTATCAGACTCAAATACTAGTCTAAACCCTTTCTTGCTCAATACTGACCCTGAAACCAAATTCTTGCGAATATCAGGCACATGAAGTACATCATTAAGAGTAAGCTCCTTTCCTAAAGTCATTTTCAGCACTATCTTTCCTTTTCCTTCAACCTTGGAGGTTACTGAATTACCCATATATAATTGTTCCCTTCCACTATTTGGTAAGATGAGAACATCCACCTATTGGTATAAATGTGACGAGTGGCTTTAGTGTCCACCCACCATTCCTTTGGATTACTTCCAATCAGGTTCACTTCAAAGACAACTGCTAAAAGATGCATATCATCCACATGACTCTCTACTTCAGTTATATTAGCTTGATTTTTTTCTTCCTTTTCTTGGAAGGCTCTTGAGCTTTCTGCATGCGATAGTCTTTTGCTCAATGGCTAGGTTTCTCACAAACATAGCATTTTCCTTGAAACCTTTTAAAACTGCCAGTCTTTGAGCTTTCTCCAGTGTACTTCCTTTTCTTACTGTTGGTATGTTTCACTTGCTCTATCACATTAGCCTTGGACACTATGTGCTGATATCCACTTTTTTTATTAGAATTGCGGTTATCTTCCTCTATCCTCAATCTCACAATAAGATCTTCAATTTTCATCTTCTTACGCTTATGCTTGAGGTAATTTTTGAATTCTTTGCAAGATGGTGGTAGTTTCTCAATTATTGCAACAACTTGGAATGACTCACTAATTATCATCCCCTCAGCATGTATCTCATGTATGATTACTTGGAGATCTTGAACTTGATGGATTACACTCTTTGAATCAATCATTTTGTACTCAAGAAATTTGCCAACTACGAATTTCTTCGAGCCAGCATCTTCTACTTTGTACCTTTTATCTAAAGATTCCCAAAGTTCCTTAGACGTTTTTATTGGACTATACACGTTATATAACATGTTATCCAATCCATTGAGGATATAATTACAGCATAAGAAATCGGCATGTTTCCATGCCTCAACCACTGCTACAACATGACTGTCAGTCTCATTCTCATCCAAATGTGGCACGTCTTTCTTAAGAAAATTTGCCAAATTCAGTGTTATGAGATAAAATAGCATTTTTTGTTGCCATCTTTTAAAATCGATACCACTGAATTTTTCTGGTTTCTCACCATGGCCCATAGGTACATTAGGAGCAGTGACCGGTGTTACAACCGAAGCAGTAACAGAATTTACTGTCTCACTTGCCATATTTTCAAATCTAGAAAATAGACAAATTTAAAATTAAGAATAACCAATTAAATAATTAAAAAAATACAAAGCCAATTTTTCCTTCAAAAAATATTCCAAGATAAAATGTGCTAATAACTTATTTTGCACAAATATATATATATATATATATATTCCAATTAAGGCAGATTACAAAACCTTCAATTTTACCATGCAACACAATAGACACAATGAATTGAAGAAATTATGCACAGTAAATTGTAGAATAACACAGGAAAAATTAAATTTTATTTTAAATTTCTAAATTTTCAGTGATGCAAATAAATATAAAATTCTATTGAAAAACAAATTGGTGCAATAAAGAAATGAATCTGTGGCCAAAATTATTTTTTCAAATTGATATGGACTATATACAGTTATGAATAGAATACAAGATAACTGTTTACACAAAACCACTGGAATTGAAACAGAAGCAACTCGAGAGAGAGAGAAAAAAAAATCTACCAAATTAATTGAGTTGCAGTCTAGCAATCCAATTGATTATCAATTCCCACACCAATTTCTACAAAGTCAATTTGACTTTGCTTGAAATGACTTGAAAAGACAATCAGATGATAAAGCTACAATGCTAAGTAATTTAAAAAAATATATATATATTATATATATTATTTGTAAAGAAACACAAACCAGTGATATCAAGGTTCAATCTTCAAACTAATGTACTTACGAATTTTAATGCAAAAGCATAAAGCATACACACAGTGGATAAATCTAAATTTGATTTAATGGTTAAACAATTCAAATTAGAGCATCAAAACCGAAAAAGCAAATAACTTTTAATTAGGAGGAAAAATTGTGCATTGATGTTCTGTAACAGAACACTTCAAAATAAAAATGAGAAGTTTTCCAAACGTCAATTAATTTTGAGATGTCTGGTCACTGGGCGGTACACAAAAACCGAGCATTTAAGGGGAAGATTTAAGCACCACAGAAAGTGATCAATTTCAGTATAGAATGGAAAAATCATGCAATCCAGGACACAGTAACAGAAAGAAATTGTTCGGGCACTGACAAAAGAAAAAAGACAGTGCGGTGAACCGACACAAAACCAATCAATTAATTTTGAAAAACCACATCAAATCGAAAATTGAAAACCAAAGAGTCTGAAAATGCAATTCCATAACACTCAATTTTTTTTTAATTTTATAACACAACAAATAACCACAGAAATTAAAACAATGATTGGACCAACAAAAAAAAATCAGTCTTAAGATTGTTGGCAATATTAGTCAAATCAGTCACTGTTTTTGGAGAATAAATAAAAAAAATCAAAAATAAAACTTACAATTTTAAGTG
Source organism: Vitellaria paradoxa (assembly GCA_019916065.1). NCBI lineage: Eukaryota > Viridiplantae > Streptophyta > Magnoliopsida > Ericales > Sapotaceae > Vitellaria > Vitellaria paradoxa. The sequence goes on from CM034238.1 coordinate 37,660,841, forward strand.
AAATTTAGATGCACTTTGATCAAGCTTAGTGCTGAATACTATCTCCTTAAGACTGAATTCCTTCCCCACAAGACTTCTGGTTTTAACGGATGTCAGTCTCCCAGGATAGAATGATCACACATACACACAAAAGGAAGCGACAATTTGTGTGTTCTTGCGAACCAAACTTTGCTTGTATTCTTTGTATGCAAAAAATGAATTTTCTTATGCAAAAGAATTTTGTATGTAATATTTTTAATGAAAAAAAATCAACCCTTTTTTTATGCAAGGATGAATGTTTAAATAATTAGCCATTAGTCATATCTATTGGAATAATAGACACAACCATTTATGAAGAGGGGCATCTGTTCATAGAATAGACATGTCTGTTAAAGAAAGGACACTCCAAAACGACGTAGTTTTGAAAATAATAATTTGACCGGGCTAATAGTTAGAGTAAGTTAATGGGCCAAAGAATTATTTAAGCCCAAAATCCATTATAAGATTAATTAAGCCCAAAATTTATTCAGGCCCACTGTGGTCCTCACTTTGAAACCAATTTTCATTCACATAATTTATGGTTTTAAACATGTGAATACACGGAATTAGGGATGGGCATGGGGCGGGTAGGGGATGGGTACGCATATCCCCATACCTGATCCCCAAACTAAAATCAATCCCCATACCCTACCCGATCCCTACTGGGGATTTATTTTTACCACCCATCCCTGACCTAAACGGGGAATGGGGATCCCCATGGGGAAACGAGTACGTGAATTGAAAAAAATATAAAAATACAAAAATTCTAAAATATGACTCATAAAAAAATAGAGCAGAATCCTAATACATATTTAAAAAAATCAAAAAATACTATATATATATATATATATATTTAGAAAGCACTTATTAGGTTTATATTTTCTTACCATATTAATAGGTTTTATGGTTCAAGATAGGAAAAGTAAATAAAGAAACATTTACAGTTGGTCTATCTCAATTTATAGTTTTCTTGTAAATTGGAAAACAAAATAATTTAATAGGAAACTGATAGATAAAGAAACTCAAAATCTTAATTCTCCACCTTACTGAGAAAATTTGTAGCAACAATATACTAAAAAATTAAATATATATATACACGAGAACATAGGGAGGGTCGGGGAACGGGTAGGGTCGGGTACGGGGCGAGGGCAGACTCATACCCGTATCCTGCCTGATCCCCAATTTTTTTAAAAAAATGCCCCCATACTCTACCCAATCCCCAAAAAACCCCGAATTCCCTACCCATTTAGGGCGAGGATCGGGTACGATACGAACAGGTTGGCCGAGATGGCCATCCCTACATGGAATTAATATTCTTACATAATTATATTAATTCCACATTTGATCTATAATTGATAATATATGGACCCCACATAAATATTGACTTTAAAGTCAATAAAATTCATAGTTAAAACCATGAATTCCAATAGATTTATTATTTAAGCCGATGACTTGGTGGACTACATGCATGTGTCGAATATTGTCTCTTTATTTTTATCTTAGTAATATTAGGTTTAAATTTTGGGTATATAGTTAGAATCCGACCACATACTAGGTCAATGTTGAGTTTTCAAACACTCTTAAGTCTTTTATTACGTTATCAAGTTTTTTTTTTTTAATGAGTAACTAGTTTTTGAATTGTTAATGCCCAAGAATAGGCAACAAATTGTTTTAAATAAATATAAAAAATATGATTGTATCAAAAAATATATTGAAAAAGAGAATCACAATGATATTGAAAAGACAGAGAATTACAATTAAAAAATATATATAAATATATATTTGTTTACGTTTATTATCTTCAAATAATAGACTCAGAAATAATTCGTATTATTCTAATTATTTTCTATAACAAATTCTTGTGATCAAGACATTTTCCCAAAAAAAAAAATATTAGAAATTAGTTAACAGCCTTTTAATCCAACAAATTCCTATAAATTAAATTTTTTTAGAAATTTGTAAAGAATTTTGAATGATGTACGGATTGGTTCCAAAATTAAGTCTATATTGTAGGAATCTTCATTAGGGTCTATAATGCATGTGAACATAACGACTAAGGAAACCTACTTAATTAGAGTAATAATATAAATACCATATATATATATATATACACACACATGTGTGGTTCATTCCTTGCGAATATTTTTTTTTGTTTTGAAACGATATCAGTCCCGTGACATCAAATTTAAAATTTATTATATTAAAATTTAATAATTTAAATTCACGCACATATTTTTAGATATATTTTTAATATTTTTAATCTAACAATCCAACAATTCTGGTCTGATGATTGGGGTAACATTGAGAAGCGATGTTAACTCTCTAAGTCTATTTTTTCACAATTCTTGTCAATGCGGCCACATTAAATAAAAAACAGTACGGGTATTGGGCCCAAAAAAAAAAAAAATAGTAACTAATTCTAATCAAATTCTCTTGTACAATTACTTAAAGAAGAGAAACGATATTTTATAAGTTAAAACTACCGATAAAACTCATAAATTAATTTTATTTTTAAAAAGTTTCTGAAAGGAAGAAATTAATAGGAAAAAAAGACTTAGTATCTTTATATGTATAAATATATATATATATATATGTGCGGTGGTTCTTCTTCATGTAAATATATATATTTATATATAAAAACTAATTCTCTTGATTTTTTTTTCTTTATGTAATCATTCGAAAGAAACTCCCCAATCAGACGATAACACACAGAAAAAATACCAACCAAAAAAAAAAAAAAAATTAGTTTCCTCCGTGGCAGAGTTTAGATTTTTACTTAATGAAAACGAAAATTATCTATAGTTAATCGAAGGAAAAAGACATAATTTTTTATAATAAAATTAGTTTTCCAAAAACAATTACAATAATATAATAAAAATCATGAGAATAATTTTGAAAAAGACGGCAACTGCGAGGTGACAACGAAAGCAAAGTAGTGGTGAGATTATCATATAACTAAAAATTAAATAAATGTTATTTATTTATTTCATTTTTTTTAAGGCAAGTGTGAATACGGAGTTGTTCCCACAAGCAAATATGTGGTTTAGCAGTGCATTGTCCAAGCACCATTTTTATGGTATTTTAATTATAAACTTGGTCGAGGTCCTCTCCTTCCTTTAATTACCTCTAAAGTGAAACTAGCTAGTTCACGCTATATCCTTAAACAACACTTTCTTTTCAAAGTTGAAAGAGGTTTTTGCTTATAGTTGGAAAGAAAGGCAGTAGGTACTATGACTTTTACTCCTTACTTTCTCTTGTTGATAGTGTCAAGATATTACTAAAATATTTTTTATCTTAATTTTTAATAAATAGTTAAATTTATTTTGGTATGTAAATATATCTCATTGTAAATCTATTTCACTATATATTAAAATGTAAATATTACATTTTCTCTCCTAATTTTATTTCTTTTTCTTTTATTTTTTATTTCAACATAGTATCAGAGCCATACTTTGAGTTTTTGTTTCTATGGTGTAACATCATTTTGTTGCACTATTTTTCACCACCACAATATATTCAAATAATTATTTCATTCTCTATTTTAATATGGTATCAGAAAATTTTGTATTTTTTCTGTTTTGGTGTTTTTTCCCCTTTTTAGAGCCTTATTTTACCGTAACACCGCCACTACAGAATTTCTTTGTTTTGCAGTCTGAGCTGTTTCTTAGGGTTTTTGACCCTTCTTATTTCAATTTTGATTTCTTTTTCTTCGTATTTCATCGTCTTAATACACTTTTTATTAGGATAACATTTCAATATTATGTTTTCATCCTATTTATAGTATTGCTCTTGATGAAATCGATTATTATATACCAATATATGTCAGTCTTTCTTACTGTCTGTAAGATCTAGAGAGTAATGTGCTGTTGTTTTTCTTATGACATTTTGTAATTTTGTTTTTCTTATTTCATTCTCGCGCACCGTATATTCTATTTTGGTTATTTATTGATATTCAATCTCAAAAGTAATCGTATTAGTAGCAACGAAATTTTTTCAAAAACTCATTGCCAAAACTTCATGGCTGCCCCAATAGCCACACAGCTCCAGATTCTACACTTACGGTTTTTTTTTCTATTCAGATTAGCCATTTTTAGAATACTCTTATTTCAAACTCAAGTTGATTTGCCATCTTGAGTTTGAGGGAGAGTGTTAAAATATTCTGTAGTATGTTATGATATATTATTGGATAAATTACACCTACACTCTTTGAACATTATGCTAATTACACATAGACCCCTAAAATTTAAACCTTACACTTAGAACCCTCTTATTTCCAAATATTTGTAATACCTAAGTCCATTCGTTGATTTTCTCCGTTAATCGATTTGAATTGCATTGTAAAATGACAAAAATGCCCCTAGCCGATCAATAACACTCATCTACTCTCTCTCTCTCTCTGTCATAGTTTTCCTTATTATTAAAATGGTTTATTTTATTAAATTATTTTAGTTTTATTAAATCTAATAATAATTTATTATTAAATTAAGTTATAATGATACATTTTATTAAAATTAATTATTATTAAAAATTAATATTTATAACATTAAATTAATTAATTTAAATATATTTTATTAAATTAATTATTCAAATAAGTTTTAAATATATTTTATTGAATTCAATTAATTTAAGATAATTAATTTTTTTAATTTTTAATATTTAATTATTTATATATATATTTTTCTTCGGTCAGACTTAATTTTAGTGGAGAACATTTTTGAAAAAAATTAGTAATTTTTAAATTTTATCCTATCAAGATCAAATAATATTTATAAATTACAAAAATTAAAACTATAAAAAATTAAAAATTAAAAGGTGTGTTCCAATAGATTTTGCCAGAATTTAAAAAAAAAAAGTGATCTGACATTTGTACAAAAAAAACACAAAACTCTAAAAAATTTGAAAATCCTCCACTAAAATTTTAACACGTGTGCTTTTATATAATTTTAATAATTTATATCAAATCAAACATAAACATTTAACAATCATTACACAATAATTCCAAAACTTACTTTTGGAAACTTTTGGCAATGGTTGGAGCTCCAAACGAACTACATAGTCTAGTTGGGAAATACATTAAACCAGCTCACACAAACTTTTGCCGGAAATTTTGCCGTGTACACATATACACACAGACATGCATCTTTGTCAGAAATGATAAGGACGTTGGTCCATATCTTTGTCTTGTTCTTTGCTTCTTTTCTTTTCTTTTCTTTTCTATGTTCTGTTTTATTTACTTTATTATTATTATTATTTGTATTATTCCCTAAGAAAAGTCTAAGTCAGAGGCGTTTCACTTTCACAAGTTGCAGTTCCTCAGCCTTACTACTTGCTTTTTAGAGCTTTTTTAGTAATAAAATATTAAAATTGATCAATTTTACTAATATGATATTAATAGTTTAAAACTTATGAATTTACTATAATTAGTGAAATAAATATATGACTAACAGCACTTAGGATTAGCTTGAGTAGCTCGTGATTTTACTTTTCACAGAAACCACACCAATTCGATTATTGACTCAATTGTTAAAGGACAGTGTGTTCTGTTATTTCAGAAGAGAGGTTGAAGAGTATTTTAAAAAAATAAAAGAGTTTCACCAAAATTATAAGTTCATTAATTTTTAAGTTTCACCAATACCTCTCATTTTATCTATATAATGATATAGGTATAATAAAATTCAAGTCAATCCACAATCCCATATGGTTTCAAATTCGGAAGATGGGTAAATTCAAATTATTTTATGACAACTTCTAGGTCAAAACAAGAATTCGGTCAAAAGAGAGAAAGAGAGAGAGAGAGACTAAAAAATATTCTAATTCCAATACAAACCCAAATTATGGGAATGAAATCTATTTGGAGATTGAAGCCTAATTATCTTGTGAGACCACAAAGATAATCTGCCAACAGGATTGTTTTTTAAAAGAAAAAAAAATTAAATGAGCCCTAAATAGAATAAATAGCTATTAATGAAACAAAATTAGTCCAACATAAAAGGCCCAAGTAATAAATAGGGCCAGTTATTAACTAGGCCTTTAAAAAACGAAAAATTGTATCCAAGTCATACTTGGTAATCTTTTAAAACTATTAGTCACACTCAAAAAAAAAATATTACTTTTAAGTCACATTAATGTGAAAAGTTTTGTATTTAAGTCATACTTTTGAGTGGGTCCCACGAGTTTGTTTTAAATATAATTTATAATATGACTTAAATGCCCTTTTTCTATAATTAACTGAGATGAAGTTGCCGAAAATTATGGAACCGAGAATCACGTTTTCCGTTTTTGTTTCATTCCTTATAAACCGCGTGAAGATATAGTGAGATAAAAATCTGTTAAAGGATTATATACGAAGGAATACACACGGATTACGCGAGTTTGTGCTGTGAGATTAACGTCGGTCGAATGAATATATACGGATCTGGATTACGTATTTAAACAGATGACTGCAGTACTATTTTTTTTAGGATGCATGCTCGTTCAAAAACAGTACCGCATGACTCTATCATGCAAACATCACATTTAAACACAAAAATAGTTCATATATCAAACGAATAACCGACAATACCGCATGTGTGACAGTACCATATGTCTGCGGTACTGTTTTTTTTAGGATGCATGCTCGTTCCAAAACAGTATCGCATGACTCTATCATGCAAACATCAGATGTAAACACAAAAATAGTTCACATATCAAACGAATGACCGACAGTATCGCATGTGTGACAGTACCACATGTCTGCGGTACTGTTTTTTTTAGGATGCATGCTCGTTCAAAAACAGTGCCACATGACTCTATCATGCAAACATCACATGTAAACATAAAAATAGTTCACATATCAAACGAATGACCGACAGTACCGCATGTGTGACAGTACTACATGTCTGCGTACTGTTTTTTTAGGATGCATGCTAGTTCAAAAACAGTACCACATGACTCTATCATGCAAACATCACATTTAAACACAAAAATAGTTCACATATCAAACGAATGACCAACAATACCGCATGTGTGATAGTACCACATGTCTGCGGTACTATTTTTTTAAGGATGTATGCTCGTTCAAAAATAGTACCGCATGACTCTATTATGCAAACATCACATTTAAACACAAAAATAGTTCACATATCAAACGAATAACCGACAGTACCGCATGTGTGACAGTACCACATGTCTGCGGTACTATTTTTTTAGGATGCATGCTCGTTCCAAAACAGTACCGCATGACTCTATCATGCAAACATCAGATGTAAACACAAAAATAGTTCACATATCAAACGAATGACCGACAGTACCGCATGTGTGACAGTACCATATGTCTGCGGTACTATTTTTTTAGGATGCATGCTCGTTCAAAAATAGTACCGCATGACTCTATCATGCAAACATCACATTTAAACACAGAAATAGTTCACATATCAAACGAATAATCGACAGTACCGCATGTGTGACAGTACCACATGTCTGCGGTACTGTTTTTTTTAGGATGCATGCTCATTCAAAAACAGTATCACATGACTCTATCATGCAAACATCACATGTAAACACAAAAATAGTTCACATATCAAACGAATGACCGACAGTACCGCATGTGTGACAGTACCACATGTCTGCGGTACTGTTTTTTTTAGGATGCATGCTCGTTCAAAAATAGTACCACATGACTCTATCATGCAAACATCACATGTAAACACAAAAGTAGTTCACATATCAAACGAATGACCGACAGTACCGCATGTGTGACAATACCACATGTCTGCGGTACTGTTTTTTTTAGGATGCATGCTCGTTCAAAAATAGTACCGCATGACTATATCATGCAAACATCACAAGTAAACACAAAAATAGTTCACATATCAAACGAATGAGCGACAGTACCGCATGTGCGACAGTACCACATGTCTGCAGTATTATTTTTTTTAGGATGCATGCTCGTTCAAAAATAGTACCGCATGACTCTATCATGCAAACATCACATGTAAACACAAAAATAGTTCACATATCAAACGAATGACCGACAGTACCGCATGTGTGACAGTACCACATGTCTGCAGTACTGTTTTTTTTAGGATGCATGCTCGTTCAAAAATAGTATCGCATGACTATATCATGCAAAGAATGGTGCTGTTTTAATGAGGTACTGTTTTATTATGCGGTACTTTTTATTATGCGGTACTGTTTTATTATGCGGTACTTTTTATTATGCGGTACTGTTTTATTATGCGGTACTAATTTTTATGCGGTACTGTTTTATTATGTGGTACTATTTTTTATGCGGTACTATTTTTATGCGATAATGTTTTATTATGTGGTACTATTTTTTATGCGGTATTGTTTTATTATGTGGTGCTGTTTTCCTAAATAGTTTTGATTTTGTTTCGAAAAATCAGTTTTGTTTGTTTTGTAAAGAAGATGGAAAGTCGCGGAATTAGGTTTTTTCTCAAACAGTTTTGATTTTGTTTCCAAAAATCAGTTTTACTTGCTTTATAAAGAAGATGGAAAGTCATGGAAGTTATGAGTAAAGTGTGCACTATTTTCGGATAAAACTGGCAGTTTTGAAATGTAGTGAAAAACACGTGATGTTCTTTTTTGTCTTTTTGTTGCAAGTGTGACTTATTCACAAGTAAATTTTTTGGGTATGACTTAAATCATTATAAGTACATAAATAGTGACCGGCTTCCAAAAACCCCTTTAAAAAAAGCGTGGTAATCCAAATACTTGGAAACTAGGCTAAAATTATATAACTCAATAAAATTAGGGTCCAATGGTTATGAAAAATAAATAAATAAAAAATTTGTTACCACGATCATTATGTCAAATTACCGAGAATACACAATTAAAATTTGTTTCGAGGCAATATTTTGTTGGAACGAAAATTTTAACCCTAAGTTTGAATTTTAAAATTAACTAAATAATAAATTTGAATATCTTATTTGCAAGAAAGAATCATCACAAACCACAAATAGCTCCTAATTCAAATAATACAACCAAAATATCTAAATTTGTAATTTAAAAAATCATTAACCTAGTCCAAATGGAATTCGATTCTCAAATTCTGATGATGCACCTAAAGATTTAGAGATCAGATACATGGTTATCCAAAACCCTCTAAAAATAAACAAAACTGCTATGAAGAAAAGAATAAATGAAGCAATGCAAAAATAGAGGGATCAATTGAGGGAAAAAAGAAAGAAATAATAAAGGGGAGAGAGAGGTAAAAAAAGAAAAAAGTTTCAAACACTCTAAAAACGTGAAACTTGAAGATTTTGCAACAACATTCCGAATATGGCTATAGATAGAAGGTTCCATATAAGAACGATGTAAAATTTATTTATTTATTTTATTTTATTTTTGTAACCTAAAGTCTTCATACTCTGAATTTTTTAATAAAAGTCTTAAAATTTCTCTTAAATTCTCTACATTTATATACATCCTTAATTTTTGTATTATTTGCATTTCTTTATTAATTGGAGCAATAAATTAGAAACAAAATCCGTTAAGAAAATATTCAATAGTATTGTGGGATAGTGATAATTTATGAATATGAGTTTAACGAAAAACTTCGATTGCTTCCTAAAAAGAAATTTGCGTAAACAACAAATGTTATTTTATCAAGCAACCAAGCGGCTCTAAACATGAGTTAGATTTTAAATAAGGCACATTGATTAATCACATAAAATGATAAATTATAGCTGATAAAATGTGATTAATCAATGATTAAATAGAGTAAATAATGATTATTCGCTAATTTATAATACATCTTGTTCACAGATGAGAAAAGGCTAAGTGCATGGCAATTGTCTGTAAAGCACGGAAGAAGGAAAAGGAGTCACAAGGACCCGTCGGACAGCTATTTGGAGGGTGTCTCATTTGCATGAACCTTCCCATAATAGAATGTTGAGCAGCAAAAAAAAAAAAAAAAAAAATAGAAAAAATCTTCCAAGTGTTGCACTTCCTTTCGGACGCTAGTCCAAAGGGTGCCTTGTTTGCGAAACCATTTGAAAGATAGAAAGTTAGGACCAAAAATCATGAAAAGGAAATGGATAAGTAAAGTCTTCCCTTCAGACGGCTGTTTTGGAGGGCATTTTGTTTAGAGGCAAGTTCGTATGACAGAAAGAGAGCTAAGTTTCAAGTGATTAAAAGAACTTTAGTGTGGACTTACCCTTCAAGGGACTTGGAGATGGTGCTACTATGCAGACAGTACAACTTGTAAATTTTTACAGACTTGAAATTATATCAATTTTGTAGTTATTCTGTCATTTATGAAAATAGTTTCGTAGCTAGAAGATGTGAGGGTTTTTTGATTTCTATAAAATATATGCAATATTTCATTATGGTCAGTCTTGTTTCTCTTACTATGCATAGCTAAATTTTCATTACCCATTCTCAATATAAGAAGTGCTGTAGTTAGGATATAATTCAAAATTTTCCACCATGGATTGCAGTTTAAGACCTTAAAGAAGAAAGTAAGAAATTTATAATCATTCTTGATATTTTATGGGTTAGAAATCATGGAAATGTAGTTACAATCCCACTTCTGTGTGTCTAGTTTCTAACCCTTACATGCAGAATACTCGATCCAATGGCATGATTCACAAAATTGAAAGAAAAAATAAAATCATAATTTATTCTCAATATTTTTAATCACTTTAAAAGAAAAACTATTCGATCCATCTACACCAAGTTATAATTGGATTGAGTTATAAAGTAAGAAAACTTGAATAATAACCTTAACGAAAGCTTCCAGCTTTCTGTCATCACATGCATAGCAGAAAACATTAGTTTATGTACCTCCTGGAGAATCTGTTTTTGTAATTAATTTGTACATAGGGGTATGTCCCGAAGATGATGTAAGTATTTCCCAATGAATCCAAATTATACTTAATTATAAAAAAAAAAAAAAACTTAACGAAAGCTTAGATTGAATTGAGATGAGTTTTCTTCCATTACTTTGATGAACTTAAAAAAAAAAAAAAAGAAAAAATCACAACCCAATTTATAAACAACAAATTTCTCTTAGTGAATCTTAGAGTTTCATTTTAATTTTCTTGTAAAAAATTTTCAAAAGATTCTCATTTCCTTAAGTTCGACCCCAGATTCTCACCAAGTTATATTCTAGATTAACTCTCGTGCACTTGTGAGGTTTTGTTTTTCCACTATTTTGCAAGAATAGAATTCAAAAGCAGTCACACACATTGAGTTCAAATTCAACTCGTTAAAATCATGAATTAAGACTATTTGATTCTATAAAAATTATCACTTCAATTTTAACTCCAAAATTTAAAATTAGGTAAATATTTGTTGAATTCTTGGTCTAACTTGGACATGCACACCTTTCATTTTACCCTCTCTTATTAGAGAAGACCAAGTCTTAGTGCCTATTTAGTAGGGCTGGAAACGAGCTGAGATAAGCACAACTCAATCTATTTATGCCGAGTTCGAACTCAAACTCAAGTTTATTTGAACTTTTATATAGGGTCGATTTTGACTCAATAAAAAATAATTTAGGCTCGAGATCTGTTCGTAAATAATTCGATTAAATCAAAACGACGTTGATTTATTCTAAAATATAATAAATAAAATATTATAAAAAATATAATAAAGTTTTATTAAAAATATTATAAAATATATATAATATTTTATTGAGTCGACTCATGATTTTCCGAGTCGATCTTTTCTAAACTCAAACTCAAGCTCAAGCTCAAGCTCAAATATAAATAAGTTACGAATCAAGTTCGATTCAAGCTTCTTTCAGTAACAATTCGAACTCGAGCCAAATTCAAATAGCTCGCAAATAACTCAATTCATTTCAACCACTACTATTTAGAGAGCCAAATTTTGGTAAAAATTAAATAAACAAATAAATAAATTTTGGATTGTTTAGTGTGTTTCTCAAAAAATATATAAAAATTAGTAAAAGTTAAAAAAAATTAGAGAAAGTTAGAGAATGTTAAAAATAGTTGGAAAATTTTTATGTAAAAAAAATGACTGAAAACGAATTAGAGATTTTTGACTAAATTTAATTGTCCAAACCCACACTTGCTCCCTTAATGAATTATGGCACTTGAAATTCCTGATTACCTTTGGACTACGAATATGTTTGATTTGGGAGATTGGATAATGAAATATAAGTAATACCATGAGATAATCGATGTAATTTGGTATAGCATAGGATTGATTTTGTATGTGAGATTATTTTTTTAGTATTTTATTGATGAGATACAAAATGAGATAAAAGATATTATTCAACATAAAATATAATAGGAAATAATTTTGAAACTTTAAATTTTAGTGAGAAGCAAACATGGAGGTAGGCGATATGTAATACCACTACTCCTAGGCTGTCTTTATTTGTCGGTGTTTGTTTTTCGAGTATTTGTTTTGGAGGATTGGATTGTGTTTAACCAAGTTAACTATGGTTCTGTGTTTGGTTCGTAGTATTAGAATTTCGGACAACACTATTTATCCCCTAAAATGGGGGATAAGTAATACCATGGGGTGGTGATATTACATATCCTTAACCGTCGGATTTGTTTTCCACAAAAATATAAATGTTCAAATTATTTCTTGTCACATTTTATATCAAATTATATTTTTATTTCACTTTATATTCTATCAACCAAATATCAAAAGAATAATCTCACATAAAAAAATTTATCTTATATTATATCTAATTTCATATATTATTGATAGTATTTTTTATACCTAGTATCCAATCCCCAAATCACTCATTGCCAATAAGCCTTAGAAAATGATGAAAGTGATATTGGGTTAATGAACTTGGGAGGCAATGGTGCCACCTAAACCCAATAAGTTGTGTTGAAATCAAAGCTAACTAAACCCAAGTTGTGCTGAAATCAATGCTACCTAAACCCAAGTTGTGTTGAAATCAAAATCAGTGCCGTGAATATATCAATGCAACTGATCTCAAAACTTCCCACTTTTCTCGGGAACAAACCATGTTGACTCCCAATCGCATGCCCGCATTTGAACAGTAAAATGGATAAAATACTATATTGTGAGAAATAAATTATTAACACCCGTTGGAAATGATAGATTTAATTGGATTTAATTTCATTTAAATTTAAATAAAATTTTATAAATTAGATCTGATTTCACTTAAATTTCTATATCATTTGGAATATATCATTTGAAATACAATCCAATAGAATAGAATTTGATGATAATTTCTTATTTTCTTAAGTATATGTGAATAAATTTATTCTCATATATCATATTTTTATTTTATATTAATATGGATAATTTTAATATTTCTCTTAAATCAAATCAATTTAATTTTTTAATTTAAAATGTGTTTAAAACATAAAATTTTGGTTGTGTTTGAGTGACAAAAAAGTATAAAATATTGATGCAAAAGTGATATGTGCTGAAATTTAATTGAAATAAAATACAAAAAATGGTGAAAATTAGTGAGTTTTGGTAGATTTTGAACTTTCAAATAGCCCATTTATTTACCAAATTAAATCAATTCAAAGGGATGATTGTTTCTTAACGAACCATAAAAGTTTACACAAAAATGTGATAGAAGTGATTTGATAATAACATAACCATGAGCAGTAACTCAACAAAAAAAATCTTGAATTTACTTTCTAGTAGTTACTATTTCAATTCTCCTAGAGATTCATCTGGTCATTAATTTTAGACCCCATAAATTAATTCAGATGCGCGCAAATTAACCCGAGCACCATGAATTATCCCCCTGAAAAAAAAAAAAGAAGAGAAGTGATAATGATACAAATGTAACTAAAATATTTTAGCAAGCTTACATTTTCAAAATGATTAGTAGTATTACAGCAATTAAATTTCTATATTGAGAATTAAATTATGTGACTTTCTTATAAGCCAATCATTTTAAATAACTGAGAAATGTAATTATTATGTAAAAATATCATTGGCATACTATTATTAAATATCTTTTAGGACGAAAATTGTAATAGAAAAATATTTTTATTTACAAATGGGAAATAATATTTTTACTCCTCTGTTATCTTTTCTCATTTTACATTATTCTTGTTGATTAAAGCTACTGTTTAGTGGAAAAAACTAATAAAGAAGAGCTAATATTCTTACCCTTTACAAGTGTACCAAATCATTCGAAAAGTTTCCATAAATTTCCGCAATACATAAATTTCCGCAATACAGTTATTTTTACAATAATATCTCCAAAAGCCAAAACCACCGGGGGTGTGCAAAGCTTCATTGCTGCCCCGTCCAACGCTATAAATACAGTCACACCGTAGATGGAAACTCACTATATACATCATCAAATTTTATGACGTATAGCATGTATGAGATCACGAGCATGATGGCCGGAAGAAGTCTCCAATCTCTTACCATTTCCTTTCTTCTTCTTTCTCTCATTTTGGGTTTTGCATTTCCAAATGCAGCGGCACGGCCACTGATCGATGGCTCAGGGCTTCGTAATAGCTCTACTGGTACTGGAACTAAGATTGAACGTTTTCTCAGTGGAAAGTCTCTCATGAAGGGTTCAGGTCCAAGTCCTCCTGGTGAAGGACATCCTGGTCCTGGTGAAGGAAATGCATTCGTTCAAGGAAATGATCACCCATAACTCAATATTGTACTCTTCTCAAGATATTTATATATATATATATAAATGAAAAGCTGATCCTTTTGTGTAATTATTTGGCAGTGTGGCCCACTGATTCCTGAATTTCGCATTATCAAAACGCAGGTGAAAGAAGATCAAAGGTTTTAGGATTCTTGGTGTAGGCAGCAATTAGAGATGGGAAATGATATTCTTATTAAGTTTCGTTTGAAACTTTAAATTTTATTAAAAAATTAAAAATTTTTAAAAATTATTTACTTTTTATCTTATTACATAAATTATATAAATTACGAAATTATAACTTTTATCATTTTTTGTTAAATTTTTGCTACTCCAAATACATTTTCAGTGGTAGATCCAATAGCGGAGTTTCAGGGATGGGGGCAAGGGAGTAGGTAAGAATTATTATTATTTTTTTAAGAAAAAAGAGTGAAATAAAATGAAAGAGTGTGGGAAGAGAGAGGGAGTTGGGTTTGGGAGCTTTTAATAGTAGAAGAAGTATTTAAATTTTGAGAAAAATTTTAATCCACCGCCAGTGGACAAGGTTTATATATCAACAAATAAACCAATTATGAATCTATTTTTTGCTGTGGGCTATTATTAATTTTTTTTTCAATAATGGATTCTTCTAAATTTTGGTTAAATAGATTAGGAAACTTATCTTCAATCCAAATTTAGTAAAATCTAATTTTGAAAATAAGCAAAATAAAAATTAGAAGTAATAATTAGAGGATGAGCAGCGTGTTACTTTGTAACAAAAAATAAGGAATAAATTACCCAACAGTAGGATTTCGGTTTTTTATGATAGCGTCACTTTGTGCTCAATTGCTGGTGTATAATTTTTTTCATCAAAGCCGGATGAAAGATTAATCGTTAAATTATTTTGTTAAAATTAAACTAGACCCTAAAGAATTTTTGGGAGATTGAGGGGCAATTGTTTCGCCACCTTTACCCCCATTATCGATCGTCATACTTACATGTTGTGCAATCAAATGATTCAACAATTATAGTTTTTTAATTAAAATACATTTTTGTAAATAATTATTTCTTATTATGTGAATTTTGTATGCTTACACAGCATTGAGAAACCAAACAAAGCAATAGTCCTCTTGGACTACCGAGATGGAATTCAATGTTCTCCAAATAACTTTGCGAAGCACAATATATATATATATATATA
Source organism: Vitellaria paradoxa (assembly GCA_019916065.1). Classification (NCBI taxonomy): domain Eukaryota; kingdom Viridiplantae; phylum Streptophyta; class Magnoliopsida; order Ericales; family Sapotaceae; genus Vitellaria; species Vitellaria paradoxa. The sequence goes on from CM034238.1 coordinate 37,676,620, forward strand.
TGCACATTTGTCCAGTTCTGGCCCTCGTTTAAGTGCAGTTTCCTTTTCCAGTAGTTTGTTAGAGAAGCCTTCAAATTGACAATTTAACACAGGCAGTGACAAAGGCAGTGTAATTGCAAAAGCAAAACCAATTTCCTTTAATGCGTGCAGGGACGGAGGGGGGTTGTGATTAACGTGCATAGGCTATGACCGGGGTAAAATTTTATTCCAAAATTTTTTTTAGTAATAATCATGGTCAGAAGATGGCAGTTGTAGAGATGAGGATGCTAAGGTGGATGTGCGGGATTACAAGGAAAGATAAGATTAGGAACGAGGAGATTGAGGATAAAATAGGAATAACAATGATTGAAGATAAGATGAGAGAAAACTGATTAAAATAGTTTGTTCATATTAGAAGGCGTCCACTGCAGGCACCTGTTAGAAAGTGTGAAAGTATGGAAATTGCTAGGAGTAGGAGAGGTAGAGGAAAACCCAAGAGAAGTTGGTAAGAAGCTATCAAACATGATCTTACCTACCTAGATTTATCGGAGGACATGACCCTAAACAGATCCATTTAGCGTCGACAAATCCATATAGCCGACCCTACCAAAAGGCTTGGTTTGGTAACAGTATATAATCCAGCCATAGTTCAAACATATCTTAAAAATTAAAAATAAATTAACAGCTCTAAAAACTTAAAAAATAAAAATAAAAATAAAAATTATATACATACCTGAGCAAAACTCTAATAATTTTTTTATCTTTTTAATCTTGTGTTCTTACATTTTTTTTTTCTCTTTTTATATGTATAACTACATATGAATTTACTCGAGATTCTAGACATATTTCTAATTTTTTATTGTCCCATTAAGCATGTTACTAACTTTCATATATTTAGATGGTCATATATAATATATGATAGTGCAGCTCACTAGAAGTATTGTGGATGATCCAACTCGAGTCCGGAATCCTGCCTTGACACCGGTGTGATGCCTGCCAAGAAACCTCTGATACTTAAGTTAGTAAAATAAGAAGATTGAGAGCATATTTCGGCAGAATAATAGTAGAGTTTAGAATGTCTGTACCTCCTCTGTTCATCAGAGGTGATGATATATATAGAGGGAGAGTGGACCTACATGGGCTCTATACGTGTGAGCCATATCGAACCTAAGTTCTTGTTGAATCAAACTGTGCCTCGTATACTCGCAAATCCTCATTTAGATATTTCATAATTAGTTACCCAAACCATTATTGGGTAGTCAACATGTTTATAGGCGGATATCATGGAACATGTTAGAGGGTGGTTATACACGTGATTCTAGCCCGACCCTACCGATTGGTCAGGACGCCCAGTTAGGATGTATCCACCGAATCAATTGAGTTGGCCAAGTTTCAACTGATCGATTGGGTCGGTCACGTTCTCTTGACCGATCTCTCACTATCAGATGCCCCCGATTCCCTCAATCAGCAAAGAAGTCCGAGAGGAATCTATAATGGACGCGATCAGTCGAGTGGTACTTTTGATCGGGTGCCCCCCATTCCGAAGGGGCTCTACAGAGCAATTGGGACGCGCCCTTATTACCTACGCGGCGCATTAACTGCAGAGGTACGGCGAAAGGCCGCAGCTGTTTCGCCTCCCCTCCACACGTCACAGCCACATTAGGCGTTGTCAGAATATGTAGCATCAATATTGGGGAGCCGTTAGATTGGTTTTTCCCGCCTTCGATCTAAGCTGTTGATTCTCAAAAATTAAAATTCAAAATATTTTTTTGTCAATGCTATAAATAGGGGTGCTCGGTACTGATTTCCATTTTACGCATCCAAAATTTTGAAGTGTCCTTTGCTGCTTTCTTTTTGTCTTCGATGCTGTTTCTAACTGCCTTCTTGTCACCGCTATTTGTCTTTCTGGAAGCTCTCTAAGCTTGTTTCAGGTAATGAACTTTTCTACGCAACTTTGCTTAGCCATTTTCCTCATCTTTACTCTGATGTGGTGGGTGTTAGTTAAGAGTGCTTTCTTTTACTAAGAAAATCATAGGCTTCTAAACCCCATAGGATTCATAGGGAATCCTAGGTACTTTAGAGCTGTCGTTGGTGGTCTAATCTTTTTATCGTATTCAGTTCGTTTAAGTCGGTTGTCTTTGTTTTCAGAAATGGAAAACATCAAGAGAGTTAGTCTCTCGAGCTCTAGTAGCTCCGATAGAGACGGGCTCGTTTTTCGCCGTCAATGAAACCCCATTCTTGCTAGCGTAAGTGGAAATGAAAGAGATGACTGCATAGTTGATGCCTTCGAGCCAGGCGTAGAGGCCAAAAGGGCTCGTATAGTTATCGGTGAGGAGAAGGGCGTAGGATTTGAAGCGGAGGGGATAGGATCCACTAGACAAAGAGAATGCCAAAGATAATTTCAATTTCCTTTTAACCTAACCCTTAGACAACCGGGGAGCGAAGATGCAGCATGCTCTCCGAGATTAAGGGAGATTGTCGTTTATGAGGGTGCCTTGGTCGGGGGATTGTGTTTCCCTCTGCCAAGGCTCGTTCGAGAGATTTTATCCCGACTGAGCTTAGCCCTGGACGAGATCCCCCCGAACAGCTGGAGGATCCTGATCAAGTGCACGATCTTTTGGAAAGTAATCACCAGAGAAGATCTCACGGCCGACCTTTTCCTCCACTTCTACAAAGTTTGCTTCAGGTTGGTGGTATTTTTCCGTGAGGAAACGTGAATTCAATTTCGTGACAGGCATGCCGACCTCCCACAAAGGATGGAAGAAGAGGTTCTTCTTCATCTAGGGAAGTACATGGGAGTTCCAGCCATGGGAGTCTGACGAGGACAAAAGGTCCGAGTGCCTCGCCAATGGGGTCAGCCCACTTTAAAGGGTACGTTTAGGTTTCTTTTCTTTTGATTCCCCTTAGTTTCTTTTTCAAAATCCAGCTGACAAGTCTAGTGTCTAGGATTCTAATCCCTCTTTCTATTTAATCAGCTCGAAAATAACCTCTGACCAGTCGAGAACAGGAGTTGATCGGTCAGGCAAAGAAGCATTCTGTTCGAGGTTCTCACTTTTTAATCACAGTAAAGAATCTCGCTTTCTACCTGCTTGGTCTCGATCTGACTAAGGAGGCCTTGGCAGGCGAACGTAAGTGGAGTGAGTTTACGTTTTTATTTTGAAGATCATGTTTATCTGCGCGTTCTGAACTTAACCTTTTCTTTTCTTCCTGTAGACAGTTTTACTCCCAAAGAGCCCGATCAATTTGAGATGGCCTTTGATATGGGATATCTGAAAAGGATGAAAGAACAACCTGCTAAGGAGGTGGGAGAGCAGGCCCCAGCTCCAAAAAGGGCCAGATCAACTAAACCCAGCGTCCCTGCGACAAAACCCACATCTCCCCAAGTACTAGTTGCCTCAACGAAGGACACTCCGGTGGAGGGTCGGGAGGTTTCTCACCAAACAAAAGAGCTGGAAATCCTCCTTCAAATAAAAGATTGTAATTTATACTAATTAATTATTTTTCTAGATTTTTTGACAAGCAGGCAAACAATTACTATTTCAATTATTATAAAAAATTTAATAAATTAAAATAAAAGTGATTATTATAAAAAATAATCATTATTCTGCTTGAATACTTGGATTAATACTTATAATTTTATTTAAAAGATAAACAATTGCAGGTAGAGTTTTTTTTTTTTAAAAAATCTATTTATAACTCATGAATTATTTTCATATTATAAAAGTTAAGAATAAGTTATTCTCTTTAAAATTTTTTAAAAATTATTTATATCATAAAAAGTTAAATTATACAGATAAATTATTATTTTTTAATTTTTTAATAAACAGACAGATATTGTTACTTAAATTTTGAAAAGTTTATAATAAATGAATTTTTATTATAATATTTTAATTATATTGATAAATTTTATTTTTAAATATTTTTTTATAGTACAATATATATATATATATATATCAAAATAGGAAAATTAGTATAACAAAAAATTTAGGTGGCATTTAGTTTACTTTTGTGTTTTCTATTTTTTGTTTTTGTTTTATATGTTAAAAATCTTAGAACGAAAAAATAAAAAATACTTTATTCTTCTTACTTTGAGATTTTCCTTATTTTTTATTAAAAACTCTCAAAATGACTTTTTATCATTTTTTATTTGATGAGTAAACTCATTTTCAGTTTTTAAAAATAAATTTTGAAAACACAAGTAGCCAAATAAATTTTGAACTGTTTTTCTTATTTTCAAAAACACAAATCTTACTTTGAGATTTTCTTTATTTTTTATTAAAAACTCTCAAAATGACTTTTTATCATTTTTTATTTTATGAGTAAACTCATTTTCAGTTTTCAAAAATAAAATTTGAAAACACAAGTAACCAAATAAATTTTGAGCTGTTTTCCTTATTTTCAAAAGTACAAAATGAAAAATAAGATCAAAACAGAAAACAAAAAATAAAAACAAAAAATAGAAAAACAAACTAAATGACCCCTTAACTTCTAAAAGAAATGTCAAATTTATTAAATAAATCATAAATATATTTTTTTTCTAAAAACTCAATTTGAATATTTTATTATAGGAAATATATTTAAAATATATATAAAAATTTGGGAAATTTATAAAAATGTAAATTTGCCTACAAGCCGTGGTATTTCAGCAAGAAAAAGTTTTACGTACGTGTGCATGCTTTTAATTTGGATTTGTTTGATAAGATTAGAGTAAGTTATCCAAACAATGTGGAACCAATGTACGATTTGTTTGGCTTTGGTTTTACATGATTAGAGTATGTTATCCGAGCAAATGTTGAATTAACGTAACGAAGACGTAACTTTGTCTGATAGGTAATAGTTACGTGCAAAATTACGAAGGCCGCATTAACATGTGTGCGGTCACATGATCAGATGTGCATCATCGTTTGGTTACAACAAGCATTTTGCTCTTTTTTTTTTCTTTTTTTTTTTAAGTTTTTGGTCTTATATGTTTTTTTTACCAAAATTTAATTTTCTTTTTAAAAACTATAATCATTAAACATATTAATAGCATTCATTAAAAAAAAATCAAAAAATTGACGTCTGTTTATATAATAACAATAATTAACTTTTTCGGTGTTTTATATCTAAACGGATAGCTTTTAGTAAAACAAATGTAAATTTTATTTATTTATTTATTTTTGCTTTAATGAAGGAGAGTTTTGGTGCAACGGTATGAGCTGCTACAGTGTAACTTGAGGTCACATGTTCGAGTCGTGGAAAAAGTTTCTTGAAAATGCAAGGTAAGGCTGTGTAGAGTAGACCCTTAGTCCGACCATTCCCTGAACCCCGCGCAAGGCAGGAGTTTCATGCACCAGGCTATCCTTTTATTTATTTTTGCTTTAATGCGCCTGAAAGTAACATTTCTAAAAAAATAAAAAACTTATGCAGCATTTAGTTTAATTTTCTATTTTCTGTTTTATACTCAAAACAAGGAAATAAAAGATGTTTTATTTTTCTTATTTTGAGATTTTTTTTTTGTTTTAAGTTGAAAACGCTCAAAATAACTTTTGGTCATATTTTATTTTATGTGTAAATTCATTTTCTATTTTTTAAAACAAATTTTAAAAATACAAGTGACCAAATGCATTGTACCTATTTCTTGTTTTTAAAAGGATAAAATGACAAATGCATTTAAAACAGAAAATTAAAAACAAAAATAAAAAACAAAAAATAGAAAAGCAAACCAAATGAGCTCGTAAATTTTAGTGAAAAAAACTATATAAAATAAAAAAATTACAAAAAAAAACTAAAAATCAAAACTTTCATAACCCTTAAAATTAAGGAAAAGAGGAACAGCCAGAAAGCTTGGCTAGGTCCTGTTAAAATACCCTCTCAAAGCATCGATGTCAAATGTGTACATGGGGTTTCTGCTTCATTATCTTGTCAAACCGAGGATACTAATAAATAGACCAAAATTTGCTGTCTTCTCTTAGTTAATTTGAGAAGTTCGTGCACAGGCAACCAAATAGACCATTCCACGGTCAAGGTATATGAAATTGATCAAATATTTGTTTTCGAAACAACATTTAATAGGCGTAATTCACCACAATTTTAATTTAAGTGCAAGCATTAATATTCAATGACGTTATGCTAAATTTTAAATTATTAATACACTTTTGTTATATTTGAAATTTAACAATCCTTTTGAAAATTGATTTGATCGTATTATTAACGATATGACATATTAAAATAAAATTTGATATAATATTATATATATTGAAAGTTGATTTTGTTGGCAATATTAGTCAACTCAGTCACTGTTTTTGGAGAATAAATAAAAAAAATCAGAAATAAAACTTACAATTTTCAGTGAAATTTAGATGCACTTTGATCAAGCCTAGTGTTAAACACAATCTCCTTAAGACTGAATTCGTCCCCCACAAGGTTTCTAGTTTTAACGGACGTCAGTCTCCCAGAATAGAATGAGTACACATACACACAAAAGGAAGTGACAATTTGTGTGTTCTTGGGAACCAAACTTTACTTGTAATCTTTGAACACAAAAAATGAATTTTCTTATGCAAAAAGATTTTGTATGTAATATTTTTAATGAAAAAAAATCTAACCATTTTTTATGCAAGGATTAATGTTTAAATAATTAGCCATTAGTCATGTCTATTAGAAGAATAGACACAACCATTCATGAAGAAGGGCATCTGTTCATAAAACAGACATGTCTGTCAAAAAAGGAATACTCCAAAATGACGTAGTTTTGGAGACAATAATTTGACCGGCTAATAGTTAGATTAAGTTAATGGGCTAAAGAATTATTTAAGCCCAAAATCCATTATAAGATTAATTAAGCTCAAAATTTATTCAGGCCTACTGTGGCCCTCACTTTGAAGCCAATTTTTATTTACATAATTCATGGTTTTGAACCTGGGAATACATGAAATTAATATTCTTACATTATTATATTAATTCCACATTTGATCCATAATTAATAATATATGGACCTCACATAAATATTGGCTTTAAAGTCAATAAAACTCATAGTTAAAACCATAAATTCCAACAATCCCCCACATGAATGAAATGGCTGAAATATAAATGCAGACTCAACATAGAGCACAAATGGAAAGTTACCGCATTAGGATAGGTAGCTTTTGGCTTTGAACCTTCCCTAGTGAGATATTATCGGGTTTATTTGCTAACTAGTGAACTTGATGTCTTGAACTGTTCAGGTTTTGTATAAACCAACACTACTAGAAAAAAGCTGATTACCAACTGACCATTACCAACCGAATATAATCGGTTGGTAAATACCAACCGACTACCAACACATTACCAACCAATGCAAAAATTGCTAAAATTTAAATAATTATCAACTCCTTACTGACTGATCCAATTCGGTTGCTAAATTTTCGGTTGGTAATTAGTTATTATATTGGCGGGAAACTTTTTACCAACCGATTATCAACTACTTACAACTGGTTGGTACATATTTCAGTTGGTAATCAATTGGTAATCTGGCGGGAAGATTTTTCCCACCAAATTACCAATGGATTACCCACTGAATAGTGTAGTTGTTAGATATTTCGGTTGGTTCTTCGGTTGGTAATTTGATGGTTAAATTATTACCAACCGCAATGTTCGGTTGGTCATGTAATCACTTGATGGGCAAATTAATACCAACCGCATTGCCAACTTGTAGGTTAGTTGGTAATTTATTTAGTTAGTATTTAGTTGGTATTCCGTTCGTAATTTGATAGCAATGTATCGAGAATATGTTTAGCAACCCAATTATCAACCGACGGTATCCTTTATTAATTTATTTGGTTGGTTATCGATTGGTAATCCATTGGTAATGAAGCGTAAATATATTTACCAACTGCATTAACCACGGCCTTTAGCGGTTGGTAATGTAGTCGGTTAGTAATCTAGTGGTAATCCATTGGTAATCAATCAAAAAAGTATACTAACCAAAATACCAACTGGATTTTTCGGTTGGGAATCTATTGGTAATCGGTTGGTAATCTATTAGAAATATATATACCAACAGAATAATGTATTCCGTTGGTAATCAGTTAGTAATCTTGTCACGCCCCGGATTTTCATAACCGAATACCCAGGGGTGACTTGGAATTTATTTGTTAGGTATAAAAATAAGATGATAATAACACGCTGTCACACCCCAGAGTTTTCCTCCAGATTGGGGTTGACCGGTAAGAAAAATTTAAGATAGTCAAAATCCCATGTTTATCCCAAACAATATTTATAAGTCATTGGACTGAACCATTTGATGGGATTTCAACTACAGGGCACAAAATAAAGATAGAGAAAAATATTACAGAGCCATCTAAGTGTCCCAACCACGCGATTAACATTACATACCAAATAAAAGCAAATTAGGTCTATGCTTAGTAATTACAATCATCCAACAATTATTACAGACCAAAAATAAAGTCCTCCAGCTCTGTGCAGGAAAGAAGAAAAAAATAGATAACTTTTCTGATGGAATATTTAAGAGAAATTAATCTCTTTCCAGCTCATCTTCTGTATCCCTATGCTTAATATCCTGAAAAAAATATTCCTACAAGGGGTGAGCTACTAAAGCCCAGTAATCAGAATCTCCTAGGTGCCTATATGCAGTGGTTGTAATACTACACTGTATTAAGTGAATGTGTTTAGGTGGCATACTATTTATGCAACAATTAATTCAATAGATCTCAACTGAATAATGTAAATTATACTTACAACGGTTCGATGAAACCGTCACCGTAACTACTATTTTACTTACATGTAAAATAGTTAAATACTAATGTGTATACCACAATGAAGTCTGTGTCGCAGTGGTAGGGATCTCAGATTTAGATCTTCAAGGTCTCGGGATCAAACCCCGTAGCGATACAGTTTCATACATATATATATATATATATATATATTTATAAAATATTAATCGAGAGGAATTAAATATAATTAAATAATTCCAACACCTCATTCATACATAACAAGAGAGGTTGCTAGTCACAATAAAATTTTGTAAAGGAGTTTAATCTAAATCCTCCTAAGATAATCATACTCCTATCCACCTCCACCCCCAGCCTTGGGAACCAGACTTTACGGGCTTAGCATCCAATGCATAACGACGGTGTCACCTACTAAAAACTTAGCCGTCGCGACCGGCTACCTGACTGGCCAGGTCAGAAGGGAGCATCTCCCAAATAAAATGCATGTTCCCATCTTCAACTAAAAGGCTATTTCTACCCACCCATCACCCCATTGCCAAAAATAACTTTAGCACCGAGTGCCTTAATTTCTTCTCACCCTTTTACATTCCCAGGGTACCTTGTATGGAAATCAGACATTTTGAATAACAACCGGCAATGTTCCCGGGCAATAAATCAAAAGTGGGATTATTCAGTAACATGTAGTATATTTTTAAGCACTTTATCTAAATCCATAATTTAATAGTAATTCTCAATAAATCAAAGATTTAACATAGTCATCAATATCATTATCACAAAGGTAGGCACTATATGTAAATTAACAATTAGCAAGTAAAAAAAAAAAAATTAGAATACAAATTAGTATTTTAGTTAATTGTTTTGACAAGTTTACCGTACCAAATTTGATAAGAATAAAATTATTTCTAATGGTATATTAATTAGGCCGAGGTTGGTAGCGTAGTGGGTGGGCGACCCTAATTGCGATTTAAAGTCGCAAGTTCGAACCTCATTGGCTGTAAATCTCGGTTTTTTGCTTCTTTTACCTTTTATTTTATTATTTTATGGAATATAAAGATAATAAATATCTCTTGGACTTATATTTAATTTTTAGCAAAATTGATAAGTTTTATTTTATTCAAAAATAATTTAAATAAATTTCCAATCATCATCTTATTTATAACCAAACCCTTATCATAGATTTTTGGCTTCAAGATATCCACAAATGTCCACATAATTATTCCAATGTTTAGGAAGGTATTAAATGAGTTTCATTAAATTCACTTAATCATAAAAATATAATTATATAGCTTGCTAGGTTGACAAAACAATGCCAAAAATAAATCAAATTCATTTAAGAAAGACCAAATGAGAAAAAAACAAGTCCATTGTTTCTTTTGGGCATTTTATCAAATACTAGCATTTTAGTTTGAATAAGTCATCCAACTATCCATTATGAAACTGATTATCTAAGTCAATTATCATCAATATTAGAGTGTCAAATAATACATAATATCTAGATTAAAATAATTTCATATCAATAGAAATTATTAACATGACAATAACTAACAGAAGGAAATTAGAAATTTAAATAAATCTTTAAACATAATATTCTAAACAAATCCAAACAAGCATCAATTAAAGCTAAGCAGAATAGTAGCTTGAAAGAAAATTCATATAAAATAGAGCAAGACTCCAATATCTATAAACTTTATATCTGGGGAAACTAGACTTAAAGACCTACAACTTTCATGTTTTACACTTTTTAAAATTCTAAGGTCTAAAGGTACAAAAATAGCTTTGAATTCAGTTTGTTCAGAAAATACAGTTTTACACGTGCTCAGTATTTTGGGCATAACTTTTGACTCACAAATCGGATTGATGCGATTCTTTTTGGGTTGAAAAGAAAACTGAAAGGGCTACAACTTTTATGTTTTAGCCAAAGCCTAATTCCACCGTTTTAGGGGTTAGAAGCACATAAGAAGTTACAAATAGAACTGTTAGCATATTGAGTTACTTCAGTCAAAATTTTGGCTTTCCTACCCTCAATATACGGGTATTTATTTTTATCACAATCAAGTTTCATACTTCAAACCAGAAAGTGCATCAAATATATTTTAGGAAATTCATCATCCTACCTCAATGAAGATATTAATGACCAAGTCTGAGAAGGAAAATGAGTTAGCTTTGAACACCACCCAAATTGGAAAATTCCAAGCCTTTCTTCTTCCTCCAAGCAACACCAAATCTTCAGCCTCACTAATTAATAATTTATTATTATTTCTCTCTTATTTTCTTCTCTTTGAAGACACACAATTTATAGGGAGTGTAGAGAAAATTATTGGTGGAGAAAAAATCAACTAACGTAAGATCATGCCTATACAATTGGTAGCATGATCCAAGAATCATGCTTACTTTTTGACTATCTAACCATATCATTTAAGAAAAGCATTGGGGAAGATGTATGGAGGTGGCATGATCCGGGAATCAAGCTAACTTTTTGACAAATTTAAACAATCATGCTAACTTTTTGACAATTTAACCAAATGCTTTAAATCATGCTAGCTTTCAAACAAAATGCTTTAAATCTTGTTTGCTAAATAATTTGAAAAAGATGCTTTAAGGTCATCAATGTGGGTCTTCTCTTTGTCCAATTAGTCAAATAATTTTGAAAGATGGTGAGAATGTATGGAAGATGGAAATGAAGTTGTCAGGAAATAATTTAGAGCAACTATTCATGAGTCAATTCATTGAGTGATAAAGTGAGTTGAAGTGAGTTGAGGTGAGTCAAAGAAAAGGGTTGACCCATGGGTTAATGGTCTTGGTTTGAACCAAATAAGTAATTGGGCTAAGAAGTGTTTGGATAAAAATTTTAGAAATCTACATTAAACTCCCACATAGGGTGAATTTTAATCCAAAAATTTTTCAACTAATTTTTATCATTCCAAAAATTTTCAAATGCTCAATTTTCTAGATTTTTACTATAATAAATATCACTACCACACTTAAATAATTTAATTAAGGAAAAAAATTCAGGTTATTACAAATCTAGCGAGAATATATTTACCAATCAAATTAACGACTGAGCTTATCGGCTAGTAATATAATCAGTTGGCAATCAATTAGTAACCCAATGAGAAAATATTTTACCAACGTACTAACCGACGGAATGGTTTGGTTGATAATGTCATCGGTTGGTATTTGGTTGGTAATAGGGTGAGAAAATATTTTTACCAACCAAATTACCGACTAATTATCAACTAATTACCAACCAAAAATTTTACAATTTGCATTGAACATTAAAAAAAAAAAGAAATTTCTAATTTCAATATTTTTATAATTAATTTTATATTAAGAAATATTTGTAATTAATTATATATATTTATATATGGCATGAAATTGTTTCATGATTTATTTGGTTCATGTGATACAACCTTTAGATAAGTAAATTCATGCGTTTTTTGATCACATGGTATGGTTCATACATATTGGGTTCGGTGTTTATATATATATATATATATATATATATTATATGTATGGTTCATACATATTGCATATAATTTAATTGACTAGGTGGAAAAGATTTTATACAATTTATATTGATAATATTAAATTTTCATATTAATGAATTAGTGATAAATGTATGTTAGGATTATAATTGTTTAAGACACGGGGTTTAGGGTATATGATTTTCAAAATCGGACAACTTTAGGTAATCAAATCGTTTATGGATTTTAAAATTTACTTCCATTTTTTAATCTTTTTCCCTATATATATTTTTTACTGTAAGAATTCGTGTGTAAACGCCTAAGTTAGTAAGGTCCCGTTTGATAACGTTTCCGTTTTCTATTTTTCTGTTTATGTTTTCAAAATTTTGTAAACTCGCAACAAAAACATGTTTGATAAACTTGTTTACGTTTTTTTGTTTACAAAAAAAAAAAAAAAAAAATGAAAACAAAAACAGAAAAACGTAAATAGAAAAAATATGTTTTCACTCTGGTTTTCTTTTCTGTTGCCAATATTTTGCCAATTTTAAAACTTTATCTATTTTTGTAACATTAAATAAAAATAAATTATTTTATTCAAATATTTTTTTAAAGTAAGTTATTCTAATAAATAATATAATTAAATTCAAAAAATTAATTAAATAAATTAATTAATATTATTTTTAATAAATAATAAAACTAAATTAATTAATTTAATTTAATAATTAATTATTGCTAAATTATCTGAAATAAATATCATAATTAATTTATTTAATTTAATAATTAAATTAATTTATATAAAATTATCGAACCTAAGAGCTTAAGGTAGTAAAGCTTAAAAATCGAAAGAAAACCCAGTGTATAAGTGATATGTAACAAAATTTAGACAAGAACGAAAAAAAAAAGTTATTTTTTTAATTAATACTAACTAGTTACTAAAATGTTAACATTTTAATTTTTTTGTTAATTTAATATTTTTACCCTTTTAAAGCTTAAACAATTTTGAAAACAAAAAAATAAATTTAATAATTTAAGAAAAAAGTTAAAAAGGTAAGTGACTAGTTTTTTTGACTAAACGTTATCTTAATTATAAAAAAAAAAAATTATTTACCAAAAGAAAAAGGTCAAAAAAATTTGTTTGTAAATTTTAGTTGATTTTGCCAACTAAACACCACCTAAATGTGTGGTGCTTGGTTTAAAAAAAATAAAAATAAAAATTAGTGTGAAAATATAATAAAAGTTAGAAAAATTAATAAAATTTAGAATAATTGTTTAGTGTAATTTAATATTAATTATATTAAAGTAACATTATTTTAAATTTAAAAATAAAAATAACAAATATTATTTATTAATTTTAAGTAATTTCATTTCTTCATCTTCTGGAGCCATTTTTATTTAATTGTATCCCGAAAACCCATCCATAAAAGATAGAGCACCATATCCAGTGGTTGCATCTATTAACAATTCAGTAATTGGGAGCGGGAACTCATCTTTTGGACACATATCATTTAGATCTCTAAAATCTATACATATGCAAACTTGTCCACTTTTATTTTTGACTAGCACAATATTTGCAAGCCAGGTTGGATATTGAACCTCTTAGATGAAGCCGGCATTTATTAGTTTTTCAACCTCAGCTTTTATTTGCACAATTAGTTCTAGTCGAAAACAACGTTGAGCTTGCTTTATAGGATGTTTCTCTTGATAGAGAAAATCAATGAACTGCAACTTTAGCATCTAGTCTTGGCATTTTTTGATATCCCCAGGCATATACACCTCGATATTCCTGAAGAAGCTCCTTATAGGCATTTAATTCTTCTTCGAAAAGAAGAACACTAACGAAGATAGGCTTAGGATCCTTAGTACTTCCTAGATTGATTTCTTTGAGTTCATCAACAGTGGCTTGACCATCATTTTCAATCTGCAACAGTGCTAGTTGAATTTGCTCAACAAATTCAGGAGACTCATCTTGAATAGAATTGCTATTTTGTTCTTGGATAGAAGAATCTGTTGGTTAGTGTTCCTTAAATGAGACACAATTAACTTGTTCAATTTCTCCTAACTCTTCATCACATGACTTGTCATCGTTAAACAGCAATGGTCACTACCTACGTTTTTCCTATCATATGTCCACATGGTACAGTTAAAATATGGACTTCTGGGATTAAGCATAAGATCATCCTCATCGGGATTAAAGAAATTCCAAATTTTAAGATGTCTTCTAGGTCGAAACCATAATTCATCATTTGATCGGTAAGCATTAAGCTTTCGAATATTACATTTTTGGAACCTTACCGAATTACGAGAGTATTTAACAAGCTCAATGGCTGAAGTATATCCCACGTCACGAATTTTTTCTTTTCTGAGCTCCCAAGTACTTAGGTAATTCCATAATTGGAGCAAAAAATTAATTGATGCCCTTTTTGCTTCAATCGTGTTGAGGGTTGTTTTATCTAGTTGAGGGTCAACTACCATATTATCTGTAGAAGGGGCAATTTCCTCTCCCACGTCAACTTCATTCCCATTAACATGATTGTTCTCTGTAGGGTTAGCTTGAACAAGATTAACATCTTGCTGATTATTAGAGAAGTCTTCTAATTGATTTTTCTCAAAAGATACACAATTAATTTGTGCAACCCCCTCTAGATTTTCATCAACTTCAATTTCCTCATCATTTTTTATAAGGACATTTGATTTAACATTTGCCTGTGTCTTCTTTTTCAACTTCCATTTCTTGTTCTTTTTAAACTCTAAAGGCTTAGAATAGGGAAAGCCTTGGAGCCTTTCAAATGCTAAACTTGAGGCTTGACTTCATCATTGGCTTTAGCAAACTTTGCCTTTTCTTGACCTGTGAATATTGCAGGTTCTGAAAAGGTAGCTTTAAGTATGTCATTTTCTTGGCAAACGATGACATTTTTTTTGCCTTTCTTGGAGAAAAACATTTTTTTGGGGCTTCCAATTTCATGGACTAACTAATGATGGAGTTAATCTCTGTGGTTGTTCTTTATGAATAACAACATGCCTATGACAACTTCCATCCTCCTCAAATGTAGTTGTGATCACCAAACTTTCTAGAAATGAGTGGTTTATGCTCCAAAGAGGATAGGTATAATCCGTGGCTAAAGTCGTCATTGTTTCTTGTTCAGAATTTTCTCGAGTAGTCATTATTGCAACTTACTTTGATTGTTGTTGGTCCTTTAGTGCACATTTCAAAACAATTTTTGGTTTCGAAATTCTTTGAGCAGAATTTCTATTACTTCCTTTTGAAGAGATCACTTTGACTTGGACATTTTTTTCTTGTGATAAAGAAGGTAAAGTCATAAGCTTGACATCTTCATTTTTCTTGCTTTTTTCTAAATTATTTGCAGAAAAAAGTGGTGAAGACTTGTTAACTTTATAAAGCTTAGCATCTGCATAGTTTACCTCTTCATTTTCAAAGGGATTAGGATTAGCAACGATCTTCTTTTCAATTAACTCACCATTTTTTTGTATAACAAACTTAAAACATTGGTGTAGTGTTGAAGGAAGAATTTTATTGGTATAGATTCAGGGATGCCCTAATAGCGTATTATATAATGTATCGGCTTCAATAACATGAAATAATGCTAACGTGTATATGCCATCAAATTCCATTTGCAACTCAATAGTACCTAGGGCTTTTTGTCCCATTTGCTTAAATCCTTGAATTGTTAAGTTTGAAGGCGACAACTGTTGCATTGACATGCCTATCAACCGCAATATTTTCAAAGGTAGTAAATTTATGGCTAATCTACAATCTAGCATGATTCGAGTTATCATAGTATCCCCAATAACCCTTAATACATAAAGAGGACGATTGTGGTGTTTTGACTTAAGTTGTAAATCATCATTAGTAAAAGTGATACAGGCCATACACACCGAGTTCTCTAAGTGGTACTAAATTAGCATTATCCATATAAAGATCATGGCTAATTAAAGCTTGAAATCAATGCCTTTTTAATGCTCTTTTGATAATTGCAAAGCATTGTAAACACTTAGAAAAGTTGGAATACACTTTAGATGTGCGAAGACATCATATTTAACTTGAGATGATGCATTCCGAGCACTGAGCCTAGTAGGTATCTTGGGGGAGTCTCCTACTTTTTCCTTTTTTGTTGAGTTAGACTTTGATGGCTCTTTTGTCTTAGGATTTAGAGAAGCCTCTAAAGAAAAATGAGACTTTTTATGTTACAGCTTTTGTGGTGACGAAAGATGTCGACTAGAGCACAAAGTTATTTCATTTACTTTTTGATTTTGAGAATCAATGTCTTCAATTTCAACCATACAACACTTTGTACTTGCCTTATTTTTCTAAACTATTTCATTTTCGAATAATTGAGCTAGTAAATAGTCAGCAAGTGTTACTGATATTCTATCAGGCTGAATATTTTCTTCCTCAAGAGGAGTCCCAAGTTTCTTTGACTTTCTTACTCTTTTTGGAGACTTTTTCTTTTTATTTCTTTGCTCTAGTTTTGGCTTTTGAATTACCAAAGGTGACCGACTTAGGGATCTCACAGCAGACAATAACTTTTTCTTTGTTATTTTGCTAAGATGTGTTTGTCATTCACTAGCATTTTCAATTTCTGATTCGAAAGTATCTTCCCAAACTTGTAAACTGAATCCGGCCATGAGTTTATCAACACTTTCAGCTTTGGATTTAGAAGTATCATCCCAAACATCTAAATTAGAATATGTTATGATCTCATAAAGTGTCAGTATGCTTAGATTGCCTGCACCAGGCATGTTTGGATAAGCGTAGACATAAGATACTTCACCATTAACTTCGAATGCCATTCTGATTGCCCCCTCAGGAAGGGAAACAATGGGAATCAAATCATCATTTCTGTCTTCAATTAAGGACACACTATTTGAAGTTACAATTGACTCCTTAGGAGAAGAGGATTTTTCAATTACAAGTTCTCAATTTTTAATCATTGCTTGATTGATATTTTTCAAAACATAGCATTCTTTAAGTGGATGGCTAACAATCCTGTGACATGGGTGATACTTTGGATCGCCAGTTTTATTAACCTCCGAAGGTCCTTTTGGTTTAGGCAACTGTATAGATTTTTCTTTCATCAATTGGCTAAAAATAGCTTCCACGTCATCATCATGGAAACTATATTTCACTTATTTCCTTTCTTCCAAAGAAGATCTTCTGGTTTGTTCTTTGCATTACTAGTTTCATTATCCTTCTTTTTAATAAAAGTAGCCATCGACTCTCATTTCTTTACTGGTTCTTGTTTTCAATTTTTTTGTCATCTGAAGACTGACCTTTGAACTGCACTCTTTTGTTGAGCAATTTGTCTTTCAACATTATTGGCTTTTGAAGCAAGTGCATCAAATATTAGAGGTTCTATAGTGCTTACGAACGTTGCTATTTCTAGTAACAAGTTATTAGAGCACATTTGAATAGCTGATTGCTCTGTCAATTTCTTTGAGCATTATAGGTTCAAATTGCTCTATTGTGTGATGAAATCATTCACATTTTCATTTGGCTTTTGTCTAGCATCTGCTAGATCTATGATGGATATATTTTTCTTTGAACTTACAAAGTGAGCCAAAAATGCCCTTTGCATATCATCCCAGGTAAGGATAAAACCTTGTTAAAGCTGTGTATACCAAGTGAATGCCAATCCTTTGAGGGACTACACAAATTGCCTAATTAATAAGGCATCAAATTGAGTTGACTCACCATATACAGAATAAAAATGAGCCAAGTGTTCCTATGGTGACCCATTAATTCCGTCAAACTTTTCAAATTTTGGTTTTTGATAACCAGTTGGAAATGGAATAGTATCATAATGAGTAGGATACGACTTTCGATATCCAAGCATTGGGGGAGTCAAAGATGCTTGGAACTCTTTGATTCTTTCAGCTATCGGTGCTTTGATATCAACTTGTATTATTAGTGTGGTTGATGTTTGAACCTCTTCATGCTGATGCGTATGTTCATGTGTGGATATGCTTACTTGATTGGCCACTTGAGCAGCCAAGCAACGATTTCAGCAACGTTTGTAGTTAATTTTCGCTACATTTCTTGTACTTTCTCATCGAGACTACTTGTACTAGTCATGAGTATGTGCATGTCTTTGCATTAGGATTTTTCATCAATTGTCAATCCCTTTTGAAAGTTGTTAAGTTGGTAGGAAAATTGTCTTCTCGAAACAGAGCATCTGGTTCTCCATAGAGAGGATTATCACAACTTGCCATAGAACTGGCTAACTTTTATAGACTTTCTAATCTACTTGACGTCGATGATTTTTGCAATATCACAGTTGATTGATTTTGATTGTTTGAAGAAAGTAATTTTTGAGATATTACAATTGGGTAATCTTAATCATATGATTTATTTGAAGTAATGGACTTATCTAACAGAGATTTTGCAATCTTTTTTGCCTAAGACCAAGTAACAGGATTGGCTTAAGGCTTTACATTACTTGTGGATGTATAGGGCACCTCATATTTGTGATCCATTTCCTTTACCAGTAAGAAACCAGAAAAGAACGCCCATTTTTCTTTTTCATTCTCCGATTTAGCGGCCTTTGATTTCTCAGCACTAAAAGTGGCAAGTGGATACATAGCTACTTCAGGAGTGTCAGGGATTTGAGGCATTTCAATTTTTCTCGTCGGTTCTTTGTTGTTCTTTGACTTGAAAATCGTCTTTGTCTTAGTTGAAGTTGGAGGAACTCTAAAGCCTTTGGCCTTAGAACTTGCGACAAGTTCAATCCTTTTCGGGGTTTTCACCACTTTTCTCCTTGAAGAAGATAAATGAGTCCTCTCTTCTTCTTGGACAGATGTCACCATGATAGAAGCTATTGATGGCAATATAATTGGGATAGAAACAATTAGAATTTGATTGGTACATAATTGGTTTTCAACTGCTGTCTTAACAAACATTTTACCCTTAGGCATTTTGTTACTAGGGGATTTCTTATTTTATTTGTGGGTGATTTTGTGCTTGTTCAAATTGACCTTTGTCTTTGGGAATGAAATCGTCTTGGTGCACTCTTTATTGGAGGCTTTTAAGGCATCCAATGGCGGAGTGTATTTAGAGGCGACTTGATCAATGGTCATAGGTGCACGATCAAGCGTGAAGGTAGCAGGTACCCTCTCTTTTTGGAAGCTTTATAGGATAAAGCTTGAACTAGATCATAGTAAACAATAACTCTCGGTGCCATGTGGGAAACCTGCAAAAGTGATATCTAAGAATTAATTTAGAAATTGGAGATAAAAGGGAAAATGGGTCCCACTGGGGGTGCCAAATATTATGTTAAGCAAAAGTATTAAAAGAAAAATATTAATTGCAAAAACACAATTTAACTCCTATTGTGGAATATCATAGAAGCTTTTATTATGTCGGTCGAACCCATTCAGGATATAACGTATCCCTTAATTATATCCCTTATTCAAGGAAATATCCTTTGATTCCAATTATTTGCTTATCACAAGTCCAATTCAGGCATCAAGAGTGGATATTTATTTTATTTATTTTAAGTGGCTGGACTAAGATAAATAATCTTGGCTACCTACCTACCTTTGGTTGATAGGATCAAGCCATAACATAGTTCGCAGCGATTAAATTCATTGGTGTACTTTTAAAGGGGTAATCGATTAATTTTCTCTCTAATAACAAATTTTTATTTTATTTATAATATATATATATATATATATATATTTTGGCTGAGCTTTTGGGTTCACAAGGATTGTAACTATAACCATTTAAATAGGATGCCTACGTGTCTAAATCGAAAAATAATCTGGACTAGAATGTAGTTCTATAGTTTATTATTTAGTTAATTTTTGGAATTTGATTTATTAATAAGTCTTAATTTGAGGCCTTCAAGGCATGAAAGCTTAGAAAGAAAAATTTTAGGATTATGTTTCAATTTTATTTGCATAATCCAATTTTATTTTAATATTTTCCAAACACTTGAAATTAAGTCACTTTAGTTAACTAATTTGTGTAAGGAGTTGAGAGCCTAGGCCGATTAATTTTTATTTTTATTGGTTTTAAAAAGATAAACCAAGTTGGAGGTCTTAAAAATAATTATTTGGAACAAATCAAAAACCCCTTCATAATCGAATAAAAATCTATTTTATGAAAATCCGATTTTATAAGGTGATTATATTGAGAAGAGGAATCACTAGTTTTGACCCAACGGTCATTAGAAATTCAAAGATAAAAATTTTATCAAGTGAGAATTTCAGTAGAGATAAGAAATTAGTAGGATATTTTTTTTTTTTTTTTTTTGAAAAACTTGCATAGAATTTTTTTTTGGTAGAAATTCTCTCTATGAAATTTGAGATATGCATAGAGATTATTCTCTTTCTATGAGAAGTTGAGATATACGTAGAGATTTTTCTTTCTTTACGGGATTTTTCTCCCTGATGCGTAGAGATTTTTCTTTCTTTAATTCTACTGCAATTTGAAAGATACGTAGAGATTTATCTAATTTTACTAGAATTTAAAATTGAAAGACGCGTAGAGATTTTTCTCTCTCCACTAGAATTTGAAATAAATATGCATAGAGATTTTTCTCTTTTTAGTGCACATAGAATTTTCTCTCTCTATCGATAAGGTGAATATAGAGGTTTTTTTCCCTATCTCCCAGGGATTTGAAATGTTAGAGGTTAATTTTTTTTTTTTTTAATGATAAAGACTATTGTTATTGAAAACCTTTTTTTTTTTTTTTTACTATTAGATTTCACCAAATATTTTTTTTTTGGTAGTGTGCCTCTAACGGTAGAAAATTATATATTTTTTTATTTGTAAAGAATTAGGATTAAAAGGTTAACATAACCTTAATCTTAAGCAGTTTCTGATTATGAGTTTTAAAAAGAGTTCTGATATACGACAAGAATATTTCGATTAGGAGTCTTTTAAAAGAGTCCAAGCGTATTTTGATTAGGAGTCTTTTAAAAGAGTCTTGAAATACGAGTTTGGAGTCCAGAGATCGGGTAAAAGAGTTTAGTATCAAATAAAGGTTAGTTCTAGAGTCCTTAAAGGAGTCTGTAGCCGATCATTATCAGATACATGACACAACAAAGAAAAGATGAAGATTGGAAAAGAAAGTACGTTGTCTTTTCAAAGTAAGATTCTATATATCTTGCCTCCTTTTTTCTCTTCTCCTTCGTTTCCTCTATCTTCTTCCTTTTTTTTTTTTTGTCTCTATCCTCTTTTCTCCTTTTTTCTTTCTACTCACCATCTTAGTATATATGGAAGATTTACATGCATCATGTTCTCAGTTGATAGATGTTGGTAGTTGATAAACATAGGTAGTTGGTGACCCTTTTATTTTATTGTATTTATTTTTTTAGAGAAAAAAGAAAATCAACACGCATATATATCTATAAGTATATACATATATATTTGATTATCCTTTTATTAACGAATGATGAAAATCCATACCAAAACTTTGGATAAACTTTTTTATTAAAAAATAATAATTTAATAGTGACTGAATAATCTCACTTAGGATTTATCACCTAGGAACACTGCCGATTTTTATTGAAAATGTCTTATTTCCATACAAGGTACCCTTAGGAATGTTAAGGATGAGAATAAATTAAAGTACTCATTGCTAAATTTATCTTTCGCAATGGGGTGATGGGTGGGTAGAAATGGCCATTTTAAGCAGAGATGAGAACCTATGTTTTGTTTAGGAGATGCTCCCATTTAACTTGGCCAGTCAAGTAGTCGATCGTGACGGTTAGTTTTTTGATGAGTGATACCGTCGGAAGGCATTGGATGCTAAGCCTATAAAGTCACCGGTTCCCAAGGTTGAGGGTAAAGGAGGATAGGAATATGATTATCCTAGGAAGATTTAGATTAAACCCCTTATTCAAATTTTACTATGACTAGCAACTTCTCTTGCTTATGTATGAATGATGTGTTGGAATTATTTAATTATATTTAATTCATTTTTATGATTATTTTATATATGAAAATATAGAAAAATATACATGAAATCTGTATCGTTATCGGGTTTGATCCCAAGAACTTAAAGATCTGAATCTGAGATCCCTACCACTATGACACTATTTCATTGTGATACAAAACAACAACATTAAATTATTTGACGTGTAAATGAAATCGTAATTACAGTGATGGCCTTGTCAAATTGTTGTAAGTACAATTTATGTTGTTTAGTTGGGATCTATTAAATTATTAATTGTTGTATGAACAGTATGCCACCTAACCACCACTACAACAATAAACACTTTTAGCGACCAAAAATTTGGCTGCGAAAAGTTATTTTTTGGTCGCTAAAACTTTTGGCGACCAAATTATGGTTAGCAAAGGCTAGTGGCAAAAGGTATTGGCGACCAAAAATATATTTGGTCGGTAAAAGTATAATTTTTGCCGACCAAACTTTGGTTGCTAAAAGATACGCCTTTGGCGACCAACATATATTTGGTTGGCAAAGATTTACTCTTTAACGACCAAAAATTTGGCCAAAGGTTAGTTTTTTGCGACCAATATATTTGGTCGGCAAAGGTTTACCCTTTAGCGACCAAATTTGATTTAATTGGAAATTTGATTTAATTTAAAAAAAATAAAAATTCAAATGTGGCGCCACGTGACATCATTTGTTGACATGTCATCATGCCACATGGCAACTTGTATTATGCCACGTGTTGACCTATGATTCCGCCACGTGTTAGCCTATTATTCCACCACGTGTTGAATTTATATTTTTGAGATTTTTGTTGTTGTTGCTGAGATTCGAACTCGTGCCATTTCTTTGGAAGTTCATGTGGTTGACCACTAGGCCAAGCTATTATTTGTATATATATGTTACACTTTTTTGTATATATAAACAAACTATTATCACTTTTGGCGACCATTTGGTCGGCAAAGGTACCCCTTTAGCGACCAATTGGTCGCCAAAAATGATAAAAAAATTTATGATTTTTATTTAATTATTTTAACTTTTTTATAATATTTTTTTAACACTTTTGTCAACCAATTGGTTGCAAGAAATGCCCCTTTATAGATAATTAGTTAGCAAAAGTGATAAAAAAATTATTATTTTTATTTAATTATTTTAACTTTTGTTTCAATAATTTGAAATCATAAACAATATATGAAACTATATAGATTTTTAGTAAATAATTTATGAATAACTATTATATTTAACTAAAAATAATTTTAAATATTTTTTTTATTTTCTTCTAATTCGTATGTATAGCACATATTTAATACATATCTTTAATTTAGTTATATCATGGCTCACTATATATATTTTTTTCTTCATTTTGTATTTATATTTTTAAAAATAATTTGGTTGCATTTAGTTTTAGAAAATTATTTTTAATAAGCAAAATTTTTGAAAACTATTTTAAGAATTTATTTCTAATAAAAAAATATTTTAGGTGATTATATTTGGAAATAAGTTCTAAAAAGATAAAGAAATGAAATTACTTAAAATTAATAAATAATATTTGTTAATTTTATTTTTAAATTTAAAATAATGTCACTTTAATATAATTAATATTAAATTACACTAAACAATTATTAGATATTAAAACGTTTAATATTCACTTGATTTTAAGTTATACAAACTATAAAGGTTACTCTAACATATTTACTTCGAAACAAAAAATGATTATACATTCAAATTATCTAAATTTGATTTGGTGAATTTAGTTTTAACATTAATTTGGTAACATTCTTTTATTGATCCATGATTATAATTTTTGATAATTTTTATAAATTAATTAAAATTAATAAATAAACGTTAAAATAAAATTTATGAAATCTAATTTAAATCATACAAAAAGATAAATAAATTTGTTTGACAGAAAATAGAGAAAGAAATAAAATTTAATTATTTTTATTTAACCATTTCATTTTTTAGCGACTAAATTAATATTTGGTCGATGAAAAGATTTTTTTAACGACCAATTGGTCACCAAATGCTTAGAATTTAGCCACCAAACTTATTTGGTTGCTAAAAATGAATGTCAAAATTATGAAAATATTTCGTGACCAAATGTTTTGGTAGCCAAAAGTCATTATTGGCACCAAAGGATGGAGGGAAATATTTTATAACTCTTTAGTGACTAAATTAATATTTGGTCGCTAAAGGTTAACTTTTAGCGACCAATTGGTCGCCAAATGCTTGGGATTTAGCGACCAAACTTATTTGGTCGCTAAAAATAAATGTCAAAAAATTATAAAAATATTCCGCGACCAAATATTTTGGTAGCCAAAAGCCATTGTTGGCGCCAAATGGTGGAGGGAAATATTTTAGAACTCTTTAGCGACTAAATTAATATTTGGTCGCTAAAGGTTGACTTTTAGCGACCAATTGGTCGCCAAATGCCTGGGATTAGCGACCAAACTTATTTGGTCGCTAAAAATAAATGTCAAAAAATTATAAAAATATTCTGTGACCAAATGTTTTGGTAGCCAAAAGCCATTGTTGGCACCAAAGGTTAGAGGGAAATATTTTAGAACTCTTTAGCGACTAAATTAATATTTGGTCGCTAAAGGTTGACTTTTAGCGATCCTTTAGTGACCAATTTATATTTGGTCGCTAAATATAAATTATTAGCGACCAAATGATATTTAGTCGCTAAAAATGCTTTTTCTTGTAGTGCACGTTCACCCTATTGTGAGAAAAATTTTCAGGACACTGAGCATAAGGATACTGAAGATGAACTTAAGAGAGATTAATCTCTCTTGAATATTTCACTAGAAGAGCTATCTATTTTTTTTTCTCTTACATAGTACTAGAAGACTCTATTTATAATTGTGGTCTATAATAATGATTGTTGGATGATTGTAATAATTAAGTTTAGACTTGGTTTACTTTTATTTGGTTTGTAATATTAATCACGTGGTTGAGACGCTTAGATGGCTCTGTAGTACTATTTTCTATCCTTAATTTGTACTCTGCAGTTGAATTCTACCAAATAATTTAGTCAATGGCTTATAAACTATTTGGGATAAATTAGGGATTTTGAATACCCTAAATTTCTTATTGCGACCAACCTCCAATTTGGAGGAAATTGGGGGTGTGGCAGCGGATTATTATCATTTAATTTTTATACTCAACAAATAAATCCCAAGTCACCCCCACATATTCGGATTCTAAAAATCTGGGACGTGACATAAAAATTTTCTCCCATTATTGTTTTCCCTTATCTATGAGTTTTCTATCCCTATTCCCTCTCCCTATTTAAAAAGAAAATTATTTATTAAATCCAAATAATATTATCAATAATAGGAGAGGAAAAAGATATAGGGATGTAGGGGCATGCTAAGAGGGGGAATAAGGATAGATAGGTCAATAAAAGAGATGGGTAAGGTAACAAAAGGCCAGGAAACTAGGAAAATGAATTAAGAGACGTTGTCCCAAGCACAGGACCATTCCATGTGCTATCCTAACACTAGTCCCAAAGTTTAAAAAATTTTAAGTTTTGAGCTATATGCCTAAACATGGTGTTTTCAGGTGAACTTACGCTAGAGAAAGTTCACACTTCTGAAAATGCTGGGGATATGTTTATGAAACTCTTTATCGCAAATAAGTTCAAGCACTGCTTGGACTTGATTCACATCCAGTTGCTAGATAGAAGATACACCCAAACTATAGTGTTTAAGATAAAGCTATCGATTTTTAGCTTCCTAAGGAGTGAGTTTAGCCAAGATGGAGAATGTTAGAGTTGTGACTAACACTTGTTACACTCATACACTAGAAAAGAGGCAAATACTTGAGCAAAGCGAAGACATCTACCCCTTCAAATCTGCATTAGTTTATGGGAACGAGGAGAAGATTATGGATATGAAAAGCGTTATCCCCGTGGTAGGGCTGATTACGCTTGAAAAGAGTAATCATATAACCTAAAAGCCGTTGTTAATTATAGTAACTTTCACTGCATTTTGTATGTTTTTAGCTAAATTTCACTTTCTTATAGTGAATTGTTCTTAAACGTAAGAGTCAATAAGAATAAAGCATAAAAAACTGTTAAACTGGGGCAAATATGGAAAAGAAAAGAAGATGAATAGCAACTATGGAATAAATTAAAGAAAAGACTAGAGAAACAAGAAATTTAGC
Source organism: Vitellaria paradoxa (assembly GCA_019916065.1). Lineage (NCBI taxonomy): Eukaryota > Viridiplantae > Streptophyta > Magnoliopsida > Ericales > Sapotaceae > Vitellaria > Vitellaria paradoxa. The sequence continues at coordinate 37,702,855 of CM034238.1, forward strand.
TTGCCGTTGGAATGGGAATTTGTTGTTCGGACGCTATTATCTAGTTTCATTTTAGTTTTCACACTTAGAAAAATTTTAGATTTTTAAAGATTTGATTTTTGTTCTTGCCACCTGAACGCTATATTGCTGTCCGAACATGGTGGTCCAAAATGAGTTTGTAATTTCTGTTTTAGGTTTTAGGGTTTGCTGTCTACATATACTTCTCTTTTACAGACTTTGGGCAGCTTATTCATATTCAATCTTTCATAGCTTTAGAGTTTAGTTTTTAGCTTTTTCAATGTCGTTTTGATGTTTTCGTAAGTTAGATCAAAGGATTATTCGTCAGATGCTTTAAAGAATTCAATAAAGTTCTAGCTTTCATCAATGCAATTCATTTCTTTTCCCTTATTCTCTTTTATTTACTATTTTTGCTTATTTATAATGATGTTAGACTAGAAATTTCTTCTTGATTCAACCCATCAATGATGGATAGGTTCTTATTTTATGATTGAATGCCATGTAAACCTTACATGTAAGGTTAAACTTGTATATTAGGGTTTCTATTTTCTAAATCTATTTATTTCTTTTCAAAAACTTTCGAAAATGTATAGTATCAATCATATTTTCTAAAAATCCCTAATGTCATTATATGATTAAAGCATTCACATATTTTTGAAATCAAATGAAATAGATTTGGATCAAATATGAATTAATAGAATATCTTTCTAGTTTTCTTGTCCTAAACGTGAATTCAAAACTGTGCTTTGGAAAAATAACTTTAACAATAATATCTGTCGGTTTAATATTCCTGAATGTGAATCTTAAACCGGGATAAAAATAGCATTCAATTTGATAATAAATAATATATCCAGATTTATAGGTTGAATCAAGATACTTAAATCGTTATTCGTTAAACTTTATTCATATTTCTTGTTTTAATTTAATTTACTTTCTTTATTAGGTTTACTTAGAATTCATTTAGAATATTTATTTTCAATTTAGTAATTAAAGTGCTTTATTTAATTGTTATTTAATAATTTTTGAAACTGACCATCAAAAACCCTATCTCTCATTCTCAATTTACTTTTCTGCACTCAAAAACATAGAATTGGTTAATTTAGAAAAACTTACATTTTGAAAGCCCTAGCTTCCTTGAGGATACGATCTTGGTCTCATTGAGTTAAATTGTATTGCACCCTCTTGTATTAGGAGGTATTTTAACTGTAAATTTGAAGCAGTCAATAATACAGTAGTTGTACAAATATCATCCATTTATAGGAAGAGCACGGGAAGCTCACTGGAAGCTCGCTATGATTCATAAGAGAGTACCAAGAGGCCTATTTTAAGGTTTTAGTTTTGCGAGAAGAGTGCTAGAAAGGCGCAGGAACTTGCTAGAAGTTTGCCTAGATGTTGGTCCAGCGAGCATCGGCCTAGTAGTTTTTGAACTACATTTCGAAAGCTAAATTTACCTAGAGTTTTGTGATATATATATGTATATTCGAAGACATTATACATCAGTAAGAAATTCATATTATGCTTTCAAAAAGTAGAATTGAGAGAATAAAAAACAAAAAACAAAGTGATGATTATCAAAGGGTTTCTTTAAGGTTCTTTCATCTCGTTCTTCTATTCTTCTTACTTCATTGTTGGATTATACATAAGCCAAAGACAATTGATCTAACATCATGGGAGAATTGGCAACAAAAAAATAGATGGTTAAGATCCTCATCATTAGCTCCATATAGAACACATGTTGGTGTAATGTTGATGTCCTAAGAGATCATTGTTCTTAGTGCTAAGTTTCCTATGTATTGCAAGTTAACTAATGAAATGTATTTTAAAATATACTTAGAAACCAAATAAGTTTATCACCTTAGGCTTATGCTCTCTCAATGTAATCTAGGTAGGAGTTGCAGCATATTGGTTATTTTTGGAAGCCAACTAGACACACTTGTCCCTTTTACTACAATCAAAAGGTGAGGTAATGTGATGGTGTATAATAATCTCCTAGAGCTCCCAAGTAGAAGGAAATGGCCATCTCCAATCACCATTAGAGATAATAGTTGAGCGATTAGAATTAAGAGGAACACTGGCATCATTAGCAAGTTGCAACCATACTTAGGAACCAAAGGTCCGAAAGAGTGCCAATTACTAAACCAATGAGATGTTCCTTCCCCATTGCCAATCATGTATTTACATAGAGGAGTGCAATCTCTCCGTGCTTTAATATTTTTTCCACGTCCACGAACAATTAGTAGGAGTTTTTATTTGGCATTTGGAGAGTAACCAACAAACCACAAAAAATAGAGATAAATAGTGAAAATTTATTCAAACGGAACCGTTGGAATGGGTTTTGGTTCATTCGAATAGATTTTGGTCCGTCTGTTCGAACGACTTCTGGCAAACATTTTTTGACTTTTTGTGTTAGAACTTTTTGAAATTTATAAAGATTTTATTAGGATTTCTAAAGATTTTTATAGATTTATAAAAATTTGTAGAAATTTTATAGAAATTTACAAAATTCGAGATGGGAAAAATTTGAAAAAAAAAATTGTAGAGATTTTTAGAGATTAATTTTTATTTTTATTTTTGGCTCCAAACGTACTCTCAAACTGGTATATTGATTAGGAAAATAGGTTTATCAAATAAAGGAGTAAATATGTTAGCTCTAAGAATAAGATACTTAATAGCTTTTAATGTTCCAAATATATTTTTATACAAAAAATAAATTTTAATTCAAGATAGATTAATTATTTCAAAATATTTTTGTAATAATCAAATTTCTAATTTATATTAGAAATTAAAATCTAAATTCATTACACAAAATCTATTTACTAAAATTTAAAATTTATATTATTTAACAATGAGATAAGGTATTTGATTGCAGAGAGAATAAGTAAAGAAATTAAAAAAAAAAAAAGAATTGCTTGAATTAAAGTTGACTTTGCACCAATAGCAGAAGGCCCCTTTCTAATAAGAGGCCTTCTAATCTATATATTTATAATACTAAAAGAATGTGTTTTTTCTTTTATTCTTTTCTGTACTTCAATTTTATGTGCCATGCTTATTTGGTCTCCATTTTATTTTTTATTTTCTTATAAAATTTTGAATTATTTTTTAAATTCTTTCATTCTTTCTTTTTTTTTTTTTCCCTTATTCACAAAACTTTTGTTTCCTTGTAATACATCGCTGAAACACTATAATTTTAATTTTTCTTTTACATATAAAACTACTAGAGTTGTGGCATATAATTTTAATAAATGTGAATGAGCTCATGGATTTCAAAAGGGACTTGCTTATAAATTCTATGAATGAGCTTATGGGTTCCAAAAAGGGGATTCACTTGCTTATAAATTAATATAGTTGTAAGATTTACATATTTAAAATGCAATAGTAATTAAATTAAAAAGCACAGATAAGAATAGAATTAAGTTAAAAAGGCAAATATAAAATGTTTAAATAATAATTAGATTATTTATCCTATAACAACTACTCTTAATCTTTTTAAAATTTAAAATACAAAAAAAAATACCAAAATATTAATTAGGCTTGGGACTAGTTATTTTTCTAAATTTTAATTTTAAATTTAAATTGGTCATATTGACTATATTTGCTTTATTTTTCTTTTACCCACATGATTAATAGTAATATTTTTTTTATTTGAGTTATTTTTACAAAACCAATAAAAAATTTATTATCAAATCCAATATGACACTTTATATTTATCTTTGAATAAATGATTTTTTCTAAATTCTAATTTTAAATTTAAATCAATTAAATTGACCATATTTTATTTTATAAAGCACATCTTGCAATTAATAATAATATTTTTATATAAAACTAATTGAAAATTTATTACAAAATCTTGTATGATACTCCATGTTCACCATTTTATTTGTTTATTTTTACAAATTTTTTAAATTAAATAGAATTTTTTTATTTTTTATACTTTTTGTTCTTATTCACAAAACCTTTATTTTCTTTTGTCCCAAAAAAATAGATGACCACAAATCCATAATAATTATGGTATGTGATTTTCGTCAATGTAAAGTAAAGCTATGAGTTTCTTACATTGAACTTACCTATTTGTTCATTGTAGTTGTAAAATTTATTAAAAAAATTAATTCAAGTTGGAAAATGGTTTAAAATTTATTAAAAATTAATTAAATTTAGAAAATATAATTTCTTTAACAATAACAATTCTTATTATATCTTGAATTTAAAAATACAAAATATGCCGATTTAGAAAATTTTTAATTTTAAATTTAAATTGATCATGTCAATAATTTTTAATTGATAATAATATTTAATATTTGAGTTATTTTTTAGAATTTAATTAGATCGACATTCGATAAAGTATAAAATTTTAGTATTTGTATAGAAATTTGACTTTGATAAATTCTATTAACTCATTAACATTGACACGAACAATAAATATAAATATAAAAAATAACTTAATAACTATTTTATGAAATTATACATCTTTATTAAAATATTTTATAATATAATTAAAATTATGTACTGTCCATAGAAAATATTATATAATCTCGTGCATTTCACGTATCAACACTCGTTAGTATAATATTTATTTGTTATTCACTATATTTGCTTTGTAAAGAGAAATTGAGAGTGAATTTTCGACTTTGGAATATCAAATCTGAAAACAATTAAGGTGTCATTCACAGATCAACAATACTTTTGAGCTTGTTTTCTATTTTACAATTTTAAAAATAAGAAAAACAGTTTCAAATACATTTGACCACTTATGTTTTCATAATTTATTTTAGAAAACATAAAATGGGTCTACATATAAAATGTAAAATGACAAAAAGTCGTTAATGAGCGTTTTTAACTCATAATAAGGAAAATCTCAAAATATAGAAAATAAAAAATATCAAACCAAATATATTTTTTATTTTTTTATTTTAAAATTTTCAAAACATAAAACACATAAAATAGAAAATAAAAAACGAAAAATAGAGATACAAAACAAAAGGAAATGTTTCTATAAATCTACGTTTCTGATTTATTAGATCCTAAAATAAATGCTATTGTACAGTATACAAATCCACTACCTTAATCATTTTGATCCTTTTGCAACCAATATTGAAGGGGTAAATTTCATAGTATATTTCTCTTTTTTTTTTTTGAAGTTTAATTTTGTCATGTATTCTTTTATTTTTTATTTTCTTAAAGACGTTTTAAGAATTTTTTTTTTTTGGTTGAATATGTGTTTGGAGCACTAAAATTGCTCAAAATGTTTCAACTTTTTCAATTTCTCCCAACATTTTTTCACACCAAAAATTTTCAATTGTTACTAACTTCTTTTTTAATTTCCTTCAACTTTTACCAACCTTCTCTATTTTTTAAACTTTTATCAACTTTTACTATTTTTATTTATTTTTTTAATTTTAATTAATTTTTTACACTTTTCGATAAGGACAGTAAGCATTTAATAATTTAAAATTAGTCTATGCTTTACTTTTTTGGGCCAAAAATTTAGCAGGCCCTGAGATTTAGAATTTTTAAATTTCGATGCTCATGATTAGTAGTTCTTTTTTCTCACATTTTGTTTGTATCCTTTTCACATTTTTTAATTAGTTTATAAAAAAACTTATTTTTAAATTTTTCTTCGATAATATTTTATTTTTTGAAATTATTTTTTTGCACTTATCTACTCGCAAAAAAAAAAAAAAAAGAAAAAAAAAAGAAAAAAGCTAAGTGTGGAATTAGCAACTTTTTAATGTCAAAATTTTGTATTTCTAACTATAAGTAACTCTATCTCATGGTCAACTACGATAATTGAATTTCTGGTTTAGGCTGCTATTGAATATTATACAAACTCACATACTTTATTGACTATTTCCGTGCGAAAATTTTCTTCCCATTAAATGTTGGAAGCCAATTTAACGATTAATTTAATTTAAAAACAAAATGAAATAATTACAGAAATGCTCTTAAAGAATCTTAATTTATTATAAATTAAAAATCTTAAATTCCAAACTTGACAATAATTTTTTTTTTTATCTTTGTTGCGCATGTAGTAAAAAGAATATTATAATAAAAATAAAGGGGTAATGGTTTTTTTACTCTTTATATTTAAAATGAATTTAGTTATACCTTTAAACTTTAAAAATCGATCTTTACATCCCTTATACTTTGAATTAAAGTGAAAATATTAAAAAATTTATCAATATAACCGTGATTCTAAGTAAGTTTAAAAATTGTATATATACTCCATGTACTTTATATTACTTACACTTACAACTCATGATTCTATTTAATTTTTAATTGAAAATTTTATCTTCTCACTTGAAAATTTAACGCTCTTTACAGCTTCAATTTAACCCAAAATACAACGGATACAAAGGTAGATTTTTAAACTTTAGGGGTGTAAGTGATTTTCACCATAAGTACATGGGATAAAAAGACAATTATTTCAAAAATCAATTTTGAGAGGTAGAATTAGATCTAGAATTATTTTTAAAAAATAGTTATTTTGGCCAAAAACTTTAATTTTCCGTTTCTGCAACTTTATTAGAAAGGGGAAAAACAATTGTATTTTTTATTTTTTATTTTCTTTTTATTATTCCAAAAATGTGTAATTACCAGGATTAGACTTACAAGGAAGTAGTGGGGTTGTTGGTTAGGGAAACATTACAAATGTGGCATTTTTCTTTTTAATGGGTAGCCGCTGGTTTTTGATTAGTTTGAGGTCTTACATTGATGCTCTCTCTCTCTCTCTATATATATATAGAAGGATAAAAGTCAAACAATTTAGAAAAGGAAAAACTAATAACAAATAAAACAAGGTTATTAATTAAATTAATTAGTATTCGATTAAAGAATTTAATTAAAAAATGTAGTTTGTATAATTTTTTTTACATAATGTGACACATTATTATTTTATAATTTAATAAAATATAAAAAATAATAATTATAAATACTCATCATATTTTAAAATCTATTTATGTAAATAATTTTCATGCTGTTAAGTTTCAATGTATCAAAATTGAACTTTAAATAATAGTATCAATTTTTTGTAAAGAGAAAGTGATTGGTCGAGTAATTTTCAGGCAACCTCCATCTTCCTTTCTACTCTTTATCTATTTTATTTATTTATTTTTTAAGTCAAAATATCTAAATTTAACAGAAATACATTAGTTGCAGTAAATTTTAAGTAAACGAGACAATTATTTAAATATTAAATTTTTAATTACAAAATACACAACATATATAGGGGCATTAATCTGGAATGCCAAAGGGGAAAAAAAGTTAGAAAAAACGTAATGTATCAATCGTTTTTTGGACTTTGAAAGGAAATTCAAAATTTCTGACAAGACTTGTTTAAATATGATTAAATGACTCATTTGAATGATTTTCATATGCTCTGTCAGACCTTTTTCTGACAGAATTCATTCGAACAAGATTGACGGCCTGTTCGGTGGCACCAAAAGTCAATAACTTTAACTAATTTTTGTACTTTTCTCTGATCAAATTTATACATATATTACCTTTATGTCACATCTTTTTATTTTTATTATACTTTTTGACTACATTTTTATCAACTAAACACTCCCTAACTGATCTGTTTAAATGGTTTTCATGACTAAAAGTTGATCTATTTAAATGGTTTTCATGACTAAAAGTTAATAAGTATGTACGAAATATGAAAATAGTTAGAAGTTGGTAAAATTTATAAAAGTTTAAAAAAGTTTTAAAAATTATATTTTAAATGCTCCCATACTTTGTCTTTGGAGTCTCAAATAGGGCAAAAAAATAAAAAAAAAAATTTTTCCAACTTTTATTATACTAGGAATCTCTAACTTTTATCGATTTTTTCTATTTTTATTAATTTTTTATTTTTCTTTTTCTTTTACTTTTATTTTTTCAACTTTTTATATTTTTCAAAATAATTTAAAATTTAATTATTTTTTTATTTTTTATCTCCTTCATTAAAATTTGACAACCCAACCTAAGTTCATAGTAATTTTGATCATTTTTCAAAATCTCCCGTCTAAATTTAGTTATCTTTTTTGAGTTTTGGGGCTGATATTAAGTATGTTGTTGTCCCGTGATCAACCTTCTGATTTATTAAATTAAAATTTAATTTAAATGAATTTATATATTTTTTAATTATAAAATTATTTATATAAATTTAAACTGTCGCGTAAATAACAACATAAGTTTCATTTGAAATAATAAAAAAATTTTAAAAAATAATAAAAAATATTAAAATATTTTAAAAATTATTTATTTTTTTATTCTACTATATAAATTACATACTAATAATTTATCTTATTTTATCTAATTTTATTTTATGTTTTGTCAGTTCAAACGTATCGCCTCCTTTCAACCCTTTCGGAGGGATCGTACACTCCTGTTTTCCAGGATAACGCCTGAAGGGTCAGATTTAAGTTATTCCAAATTTTCAACCGTGTGAAAACACAATCCTCTGTTTGTTTTTGGAAGTATCTGATTCTGCCGCATTTCATGCCTCCTTTCAGTATCAAAAGTCCGATTTGATTCCCGCCTGCTTCCCCGAAAGTCATTGCCTCACTCTTCTTAACCCATCCTCGACCGCCGCCGCCACCAGCACCAGAAGCTGTGCCGTCACCTCCTCCGCAAACTCTTGCCGCCGGTGATGGAGTCCGACGGTTTCCGGCCACTGGATGAGAAGTCTTTGGTGGAGTACATAAAAGCCACGCCATCTCTGTCCTCTAAGCTCGGCAACCAGCTCAATGACCTGCACATCAAGGAAGTCGGCGACGGAAATCTCAATTTCGTCTTCATCGTGATCGGCCCCTCCGGTTCCTTCGTCATTAAACAGGTAAAGCTCGGATTCAAAACTCGTAAAAAAACAAAATTCAAGCAAAAGAAGAGGGAAATATTCTCAAGCTTTATCGAGTACTGTTACTATTATATCTATTTTTTTTTTTTTTTAACTTACTGATTGTGCTTTGATTTCCTTAGACGTGAATTCACTTTGAACCTTCAATTCGCATACTCTGATTACCGAAGAAAGGATTATCTAGAACACAAATTAATCTTTGAGCTCTAAAATATGCGCAACAAGATGTGGATGTTTGGCGGATTTGATCTTTTACAATATAAATATGCTTTATATGTTTGGAAATTTCGAAAATCCTAACAAAAATTCATTTTGTGTCTAATTTCTTTGTATTCTAATCGAAAACATCATTTCAATTTCCAAATCTTGTTTTGTGTTTGTAGGCTCTTCCATACATGCGTTGCATAGGGGAATCATGGCCGATGACAAAGGAGCGTGCTTACTTCGAGGCTAGGGCCCTAAAAGAGCATGGCCGTTTGTGTCCTGCTAATGTTCCAGAAGTTTATCATTTTGACCGTGCTATGTGTTTGATTGGCATGCGCTACTTGGAGCCTCCACATATAATCCTGAGAAAAGGGCTGATTGCTGGAATTGAGTACCCATTACTTGCAGAACACATTTCAGAGTATATGGCCAGGACTCTTTTCTTCACATCCCTCCTTTACGGTACTACCACGGAGCACAAACAAGCTGGTAAGTGTTATTGTTTTGTCTTTCTTGTTTTAAAATTTTGTATTCCTTTTAGCTGAATTTTTTTTTTTTTAATGTTTTTTGTTTATTTAATGTGGCTTGGGTTAAGATAATAGGTATGAACTCATATTTATATTTCTTTTTTCTTAGTATAAGAAAGTTTCCAGAATATGGAAAGCATATACCCATTTATCCTTGGTGGATTGAAAAGAGGTACACCATTAGGTGGCATTTGGTTTGTATTTCTATTTTTGGTTTTTGTTTTTCTTTTTTGGTTCTTGTTTTGAGGTTCATGTTTTAAAAATAGTGAAAAAAAGCATTTAGTTTGATATTTTCTGTTTTACGTGATTTGGGATTGTCCTTGTTTTGGGTTAAAAATGCTCAAGATGACTATTGGCCATTTTACATTTTATGTTTAAACTCATGTTTTGCTTTCTAAAATAAATTTTGAAAACACGAGTGATCAAATGCATTTTGAGCTGTTTTCGTTGTTTTCAAAAGCGGAAAATGGAAAATGGGCTCAAACAAAAGTATCAAATGGAACCTCATGTAGAGAAGCTTTGCAGTTTTGGACTGTTTCTCATCTTGGTCAATTAAATTTTCTCATCTTGGTCAATCAAATTAAGTTGTGGAGTTCCATCTAAAGGAGTGACGTAGACAGCAGTGGCATTGACATGTTTGATTAAGCAAAGATCAGATATGTTTGGATTGTTGAAACGTTTGAAATTTAATGGCATTGATATGTTTGAATTTTTGAAATTTATGTGTTTATCTGAATGGTTTCTGCAGTTGCTGAATTTTGTGGGAACGTGGAGTTATGTAGGCTCACTGAGCAGGTTGTATTTTCTGACCCTTACAAAACATCTCAGTATAATCGCTGGACATCTCCTTATCTTGATTCTGATGTGGAGGCTGTTCGTGAGGATAACACTTTGAAACTTGAAGTCGCTGAGTTGAAATCCATGTATTGCTGCCATCTCAGTCGAACATTTCTTGTGATAATTTGAAATGGCTTTTGTAATTGACCTGGTCCACACAGATAGTTTTCCTTGTATAAGCTGGTGCCAATTGTGCAGGTTTTGTGAGAGAGCCCAAGCCCTTATACATGGTGATCTCCATACTAGTTCTGTCATGGTTACTCGTGCTTCAACTCAAGTTATAGATCCAGAATTTGCTTTCTACGGACCAATGGGGTTCGATATTGGAGCCTTTATAGGAAATCTAATTTTGGCTTTCTTTGCACAAGATGGTCATGCAGATCAGGCGAATGACCGAAAGGTATGTCCTGTCTTCTCAGTTGTCTCTTAGTTGTTTTCAGGCACCCTAGCTCCTAAATACCTGTTTTCTGAATCTCTAGTATTTGCCTTTCCCCTATTTCCTCATCAATCCCTGTCATTTGTGGCTTAGTAACTTGGACATGTTGTTTGGTTTCTTGATTTTAATTTACTGTAAATATGTATCTTGTTCGTCCATGGTGCGAGCTGATGTCTTATTGAGTATTGACCATTTTGGAGATTTATCATTCATATATTCAGCTTATCTCAACTGAAGCCTTGTCCAAACTACATAGATGTTGTTTTCCCATTTTGTCATGTGCAAGGTAATAAGCTATCTTTTGATGATTTTTGTGGCAACATTTTCAGTGCAACATAACAATTAATGGGTTCTCTGGCGATTCATTTGAATTCCTAAAGATCTGATTTGGTGTTATTTGTTTGGTTTATTAGTTCATGTTTATTGAAATCAAGTTCTATCCAAAGATAGAATGCACAACATGACTTAAGTCCATAGCATCTTGTTGGCTAGTTATTGTCCTTTGTGTATTTGCCTCTATTAAACAAGATATTCCTTGTTAGTCACTTAACTCACCTTCCTTTTTTTGTCAAATTCTGAATTTATTTTGCTTCATCTGTTTGTGAAATAGACCCAGAGGATTTCATTGCTCGTTGGTGTGACGCTGTGTTTCGTTCTTTCTCTTTGCCCTTGCTTGAATGGAAAAACGTGCTCCTTGTTGTCCCAAATAGCAACACTAGAGGGGGGTGAATAGGGTTGCTTAAAAATTTTACAAATAAAAATTTCAACCCTAAAACAAATATGTCAAGTTGAATATGAAATGCACAAAAAAAAAAAAAATTATTCAATATTTGTGAATGAAGAGTGAGTGCTAGTATTTGCAATAAATATAAAGAGAAGGGAAGAGAAGCAAACACAATCGATTTATAGTGGTTCGGCTTCAATGTTGCCTACGTCCACTCCCCCAAGGCCTTCCTTGAGATTTCTCCACTATTCTTTGAAGAGCTTATTACACACTAGCTTCCCAAGGTGCTAGAAACCTTTTCCAAGTGATTTTATCCCCAAATCACTCACACAAGTCTCTCTCAAAGAAAATCTCTTGTTTTGGTCCTAACACTTGAACCAAAACCAACAAGAGCTCACCCAACTCTCACAAATTAAAAGGGCTTTAAATTTCCCTTTCTTACAACAACAATGATGAGTTTAAAACTCAATCAAATCAAAAAGAAACTCTCACAAGTTGAATATGAAAGATGAAGCACAAATGTGAGAAGAAATCACTCTATGTTTGCAAAGTTATAGAATTTCTTGTATCTCTTTGTAAGCACTTCTTTCTTGCCTTGTTCCCTCTTCTTGAATCTGAGTTTGAGGCTCTATTTATGGATGAAAATTTGCAAATGGCCGTTACTAAGTGAAAAGACACTCTTGCCCTTGAAAGAAATTGAATTTCCTTGCTTCCAATGCTGTCTTTCAGATTCAGATTTTCTGAGATATATTTGTGACCGTTTTTCTCCCTCAGAACGTTCAAATCTGACATTGCCTCAGAGTAAAGATTTTGTAGATATATAAGTCAGCTATCACATGTCAAATTTTGAGCTTCATCCAACGGTTAGATAGTCAGATATGACTTCTGAACCGAGACCAGCTTCTGATAGCCTTTTTTGACATTCTGAATCTGTGTTTCCAGTTTAAGCTTCTGTTTCACCATGATACTTTTAGAATTAGAAGAAACTTAAACTACAAAAGTTGTAACTTTTTGAGTCTTCTTTTCACACGCCAAAAATTAGAATTTTTAAAGCTGTATAGTATGAGTTATGTCTCAAAAACTAAGACTAGCTCCAGAATCCAGAATTAAAAACTTTCTGTAATGACTAATATTCCAACTCATGTTTTGATATCGTAACGTCAGATCCACAAAAATTTCCCTTCGGAAAAGGTGTAGATATAGAAGTCTAGTTTACTATATTAAAATTTCATAATAATTGAACCGTTGGATCGTAAGATATCATCCATATACTGACATATGTCTGATTTCTCTGTTTACCCGAGTTAACCTCTAGTTCAAATCTTCATCTTACTTTGATTTCTATTACTCCCAACTTTGAAATTCCTTTATTCCATCATCCAAATTATGTGAAAATATCTAAAAAATAATATCAATCTCTTCCAACTCTATTATCTTGAATCTATCAAATGAATTGTAACATTTCTTACAATGTCTATTTGAAAATTTATTGTGAAAATTTAATTCAATGTTTGTTATCATCAAAATCAATTATAAAACTAACTTTATAAACCTTGGGCCAACAATCTCCCCCTTTTTGATGATGACAAACAATTGATGATTTAAGATAAAATTTTCAAAAGACATAAATCATGAAAAGATTTTCTATTCATAGAAGTTCAATCAATCATCAATATCTTATCTTTCTCCCCCTTTGACATCATCAAAAATAATGTTAGGAGAGAAAAAATTGTTAAAATTAGTTATAATTCTCCCCCTAAATATGTGCTTCAATGTCAATGTAGAAAAGATATCATTAGAATATATTTAGCTCCCCCTAAATATATGATAGTAAAATAAGCATTAATGAGCATATAAGGAAATCAATATCATATTGGATTTGACATACCAAGTTCTCTACGAATATAATAAAATCTATCCTCATTCAATGGCTTAGTAAAAATATCAGCTAGTTGATTTTCTGTTCCAATAAATTCAAGAATAATATCACCTTTTTGAACATGATCTCTAAGAAAGTGGTGTCTAATTTCAATGTGTTTGGTTCTCGAATGTTGAATGGGATTCTTTGATAAATTAATAGCACTAGTATTATCACAATTAATTGGAATATGATCAAAGTAGAGTCCAAAATCTTCCAATTGTTGTTTCATCCATAAAATTTGTGTACAACAACTTCCAGCTGCGATATACTCGGCTTCCGCAGTAGATAATGCTACGGAATTTTGCTTCTTGCTAAACCATGATATAAGTGAATGACCTAGAAATTGACAAGTTCCACTAGTACTTTTTCTATCAACCTTGCATCCCGCAAAGTTCGCATCGGAGTAACCAATAAGTTCAAAAACAATATCCCTAGGATAAAATAATCCTAAATTAGGTGTTCCTAATAAATATCTAAGAATACGTTTAACGGCAATAACATGAGATTCCTAAGGGCATGATTGAAATCTAGCGCACATGCATACACTAAACATAATATCGGGTCTACTTGCCGTTAAGTATAAGAGTGAGCCAATCATACCTCTATAAAGTTTTTCATCAACTTTCTTACCATTTTCATCCTTGTCAAGTTTGGTTGAAGGACTCATAGGGGTCCCAATAGGCTTTGCATTTTCCATTCCAAACCTCTTGAGTAGATCTTTTGTGTACTTGGCTTGGTTTATGAAGATGCCTTCCTTAGTTTGCTTAATTTGAAGTCCAAGAAAATAATTTAGCTCTCCCATCATACTCATTTCAAATTCACCTTGCATGGTCTTAGCAAATTCTTGACAAAGAGAGTCATTAGTAGCACCAAATATAATATCATCCACATATATTTGAATAATAAGCATATCATGATTTTTGGTTTTGATGAAAAGAGTAGTGTCAATTTTTCCTCTAGTAAAACCATTTTCAATCAAAAATTTACTTAACCTTTCATACCAAGATCTTGGAGCTTGTTTTAAACCATATAAAGCCTTTTTGAGTTTATAAACATGATTTGGGAATTCATAATTTTCAAAACCGGGAGGTTGTTCAACATAAACTTCTTCCGAAATGTATCCATTTAGAAAAGCACTTTTAACATCCATTTGATAAAGTTTGAAATTTCTAAAACATGCAATTGCAAGTAACATTCTAATTGCTTCTAATCTAGCTACCGGAGCAAAAGTTTCATCAAAATCAATTCCTTCTTCTTGATTAAAACCTTGGGCAACCAATCGAGCTTTATTTCTAATAACTATCCCGGATTCATCCATTTTATTTCTAAAAACCCATTTTGTTCCAATCACGGGATGATCATTAGGTCTTGGGACTAAATCCCAAACTTGATTTCTTTCAAATTGATTAAGCTCTTCTTGCATAGCTAAAATCCAACTTTCATCATTTTGGCTTCTTGAAAACATTTAGGCTCAATTTGAGAAAGAAAAGCTAGATTATTACAAATATTTCTAAGAGATGAACGAGTAGTTATACCTTTGGATGGATCACCAATGATTAAATCCTTAGGGTGATTGTGAATGTATCTCCATTCTTTTGGTAAGTCTTCTTTATTGTTCTTGAACTTATCAAGCTTTGGAGCATTTTCAATGGCTAATGGTTCTTCTTTATCTTCATTCATTGACTTTACTTCTCCCTCTTGATAGTGATGCTTTTCATTCTTTGTTCTAATCCTATTTCATCATCATTTTCAATATTCTTGGAAGAAAATGTGTTAGATTCATCAAATGCAACATGAATAGATTCTTCTACAACTAAAGTTCTTTTATTATATACTCTATAAGCTTTACTAGAAGTAGAATATCCAAGAAATATTGCTTCATCTGATTTAGCAGTCAAAATTTTCCCAAATTGTCTTTATTATTATTCAAAACAAAACATTTACAACCAAATGCATGAAAATAGCTAATATTAGGCTTTCTTCCATTCCATAGCTCATATGGAGTTTTCTTTATAAGGGGTCTAATCATTACTCGGTTTACAATATGGCAAGCGGTGTTAACCGCCTCGGCCCAAAAGTACTTTGGTAGATTATTTTCACAAAGCATAGTTCTAGCTATTTCTACAAGAGTCCTATTCTTCCTCTCAACTACACCATTTTGTTGAGGAGTTCTAGGAGCCAAGAAATTATGATCTATTCCATGTTCATCACAATATTTTTCAAAAGAAGAATTTTCAAGTTCTCTACCATGGTCACTTCTAATTGAAGAAATAAGAATCCCTTTTCATTTTGAAGTTTCCGACAAAGTTTTGTAAAAGCATAGAAAGCTTCATCCTTATGAGCTAGGAATGCCGCCCATGTAAATCTAGAGTAATCATCAACAACCACAAGTGCATATGATTTTCCACCAAGACTTAAAGTCCTAGTAGGGCCAAATAGATCCATGTGTAGTAGTTGTAATGGCCTAGAAGTTGAAACTATATTTTTAGATTTGAAAGATGTTTTAACTTGTTTTCCAAATTGACATGCATCACATAATTTGTCTTTTTCAAATTTAATATTGGGTAAACCAACAACTAAGTCATTTTTGGAAAGTTTTGAAATTAAATCCATGCTAGCATGTCCAAGTCTTCTATGCCATAACCAACTATTATCACTCATTACCGAAAAACATTTGACATCATTCAAGGATAAATCATTTAAATGAACAACATAAACATTTTCATGTCTATGCCCTACAAATAATGTCTTATGGTCATTAATGTTCTCTATGATGCAATGGGAATGATCAAATATAACACGATTATCTTTATCACATAATTGACTAATACTAAGCAAATTATGTTTTAAACCTTCAACTAATAATACATTTTCAATGGTAGGGAATGGAGGTTTACCAATGTTACCTATACCAATAATTCTTCCTTTGCTATTGTCTCCAAAAGTGACAAATCCTCCATTTTTAGAAGATAAAAAAGTGAATATGGTTGCATCACCCGTCATATGCCTTGAGCAAGCACTATCAAGGAACCATCTTTCACTCTTTGATTTAGATTTCAAGCAAACCTCATTCTCTTCTTCTTGAGCCATAAAACAAATGTTTGCAATTTCTTCTCCATGTGACTCATTATCGGAGGAACTATCATCGCTATCTCCCCATGTTGCCACCATTGCATTCTTTTTGTCCTTTTTATAACTCTTTTTGAGTTGAGGACATTCGGGCTTGATATGGCCGGGCTTTTTACATTCATAGCAAATGATATTATCTTTCTTACTTGAGTCTCCTTTGATTGTCTCCTTCTTGTGGAATTTTCTTCCACCTTGCTTCTTTTTGTTAATGTATTTCTTGAATTTTCTAGTGATCATAGCAATGTCTTCATCATCTTCATCACTTGATTCATCCACATTTTTATCATTAAATGTGGACTTGAAGGCAATTCCTTTCTTCTTTTTGGAGTCTTCTTCCTCATTAGCTTTTAAAGTAATCTCATGGGTCATAAGAGAACCCAAGAGTTCATCTAAACTCAATCTCGTGAGATCTTTTGCTTCTTGGATGGCCGTCACCTTTGGTTCCCATCCCTTTGGCAAAGACCTAAGAATTTTTCTCACCATTTCAACATTAGTATAGATTTTACCAAGAGATTTCAAACTATTTATAATATCGGTAAATCTAGTAAACATTTCCGAAATAGACTCATCCGGTTTCATTTTAAACAATTCATAATGATGAACAAGCATACTAATTTTAGACTCTTTAACTTGATTAGTACCTTCATGAGTGACTTCTAATTTATCCCAAATTTCTTTAGCGGTTTCACATGTAGAAATTCTATTAAACTCATTATGGTCAAGTGCACAATATAACATGTTCATAGCTTTGGCATTTAATTGGACTTTAGCTTCATCGGCTTCGGTCCATTCACTTTCATCCTTGGGAACAATCCTATTATCTACGGTTTTAGAAGGAACATAAGGTCCATTAGATATGACTTTCCATGACCCATAATCAATGGCTTGAACATAGATTCTCATTCTAGCCTTCCAATAATTATAGTTTGTTCCATTGAACAAAGGAGGTCGGTGGGTTGATTGGCCTTCAAAAGTGGAGGCACCAAAAGATGTTGCCATGATCTTAACTCTTTGACGGTTAAGTCAAAATAAGAGCCCTTGCTCTGATAACAATTGTTGTCCCAAATAGCAACACTAGAGGGGGGTGAATAGGGTTGCTTAAAAATTTTACAAATAAAAATTTCAACCCTAAAACAAATATGTCAAGATGAATTGAAATGCACCAAAAAAAAAATTATTCAATATTTGTGAATGAAGAGTGAGTGCTAGTCTTTGCAATAAATATAAAGAGAAGGGAAGAGAAGCAAACACAATCGATTTATAGTGGTTCGGCTTCAATGTTGCCTACGTCCACTCCCCCAAAGCCTTCCTTGAGATTTCTCCACTATTCTTTGAAGAGCTTATTACACACTAGCTTCCCAAGGTGCTAGAAACCTTTTCCAAGTGATTTTATCCCCAAATCACTCACACAAGTCTCTCTCAAAGAAAGTCTCTTGTTTTGGTCCTAACACTTGAACCAAAACCAACAAGAGCTCACCAAACTCTCACAAATTAAAAGGGCTTTAAATTTCCCTTTCTTACAACAACAATGATGAGTTTAAAACTCAATCAAATCAAAAAGAAACTCTCACAAGTTGAATATGAAAGATGAAGCACAAATGTGAGAAGAAATCACTCTATGTTTGTAAAGTTATAGAATTTTTTATATCTCTTTGTAAGCACTTCTTTCTTGCCTTGTTCCCTCTTCTTGAATCTGAGTTTGAGGCTCTATTTATAGATGAAAATCTGCAAATGGCCGTTACTAAGTGAAAAGACACTTTTGCCCTTGAAAGAAATTGAATTTCCTTGCTTCCAATGCTGTCTTTCAGATTCAGATTTTCTGAGATATATTTGTGACCGTTTTTCTCCCTCAGAACGTTCAAATCTGACATTGCCTCAGAGTAAAGATTTTGTAGATATATAAGTCAGCTATCACATGTCAAATTTTGAGCTTCATCCAACGGTTAGATAGTCAGATATGGCTTCTGAACCGAGACCAGCTTCTGATAGCCTTTTCTGACATTTTGAATCTGTGTTTCCAGTTTAAGCTTCTGTTTCACCATGATACTTTTAGAATTAGAAGAAACTTAAACTACAAAAGTTGTAGCTTTTTGAGTCTTCTTTTCACACGCCAAAAATTAGAATTTTTAAAGCTGTATAGTATGAGTTATGTCTCAAAAACTAAGACTAGCTCCAGAATCCAGAATTAAAAACTTTCTGTAATGACTAATATTCCAACTCATGTTTTGATATCGTAAGGTCAGATCCACAAAAATTTCCCTTCGGAAAAGGTGTAGATATAGAAGTCTAGTTTACTATATTAAAATTTCATAATAATTGAACCGTTGGATCGTAAGATATCATCCATATACTGACATATGTCTGATTTCTCTGTTTACCCGAGTTAACCTCTAGTTCAAATCTTCATCTTACTTTGATTTCTATTACTCCCAACTTTGAAATTCCTTTATTCCATCATCCAAATTATGTGAAAATATCTAAAAAATAATATCAATCTCTTCCAACTCTATTATCTTGAATCTATCAAATGAATTGTAACATTTCTTACAATGTCTATTTGAAAATTTATTGTGAAAATTTAATTCAATGTTTGTTATCATCAAAATCAATTATAAAACTAACTTTATAAACCTTGGGCCAACACTCCTGATATTTCAAATGCCAAATCAGACTTCTTTCTTTTTGGTCTGAACTCCTTTCAGTTCTGATGTTTAATGGAATGAAATAAAGGAGTGAATTCTCTTGACACCTACCAAGTTAAATGTGAGGGATAAGTATAATAGGTATATGCCTAACTTTTTACCTAGCTTCTTGTATTTAAAGTAATTTATTTGTCTACCCATTTGATAATGTTGCTCTGTACCATTTTGGAAAAGATCCATGCAAGAAATGCACTCTCTTGAGAATAAAAAATTCAGTATCTCTCGTGTGGTATTTTGGCCTAAATTCATTTACGTCCTGATATGCAGTCAAATGCTTTTTTGGATGATTGGGTGCATTTCTGTAATAGCATATTTTATAATTCTCAAACTTATTATTTGTGGCAATAGTAAATCTTCAGTAAAGTTTTCGATTTCTCCTTGGCTACACAAACTCTCATGTGCCTCACACTCAGTCTTTCATGCTTCTACTAGCATTAAAACATTTTAAGGAGCCTGATGTATGATATCAGCTCAATAATGAAGTACAAACCAACTTACCTTTTAGACACTACCACTATTTTTTTTTTTTAAATTAAAAGCCTCCTTAGCGGGAAGGGGGGTTTGGCGACAGCACCACTTACTGGAGATCTTTGATAAACCAGTTAAAAGAAAAAATTTGTTTTGGGAGTTCAACTGGAAGAAGGTATAGAGTTGAGTGGTAAAGTGGGAAACTACGAGTCACATGTGAAGTATGTCCAAATGTCCTAAAATGAAATGCTCTCAGCTAAAATTACTGAGGGAATATGACCTAAGGTAAGATGCAGCACTTGCATGATTCAAAATTTTGAAGAAACTAGAAGCATGGTTATATCATTAAGCTGATTAAAAAAAAAAAACTAAAATTTGATTTTCTTTTTGCTTGAGGGTTTTTTAGGCATTTTATTCATTTTTAAAAAAAATAAAAATTAATGACTAAATACTTAAAATATGTAAGAAAAGTAATTTTGTAGCTTTTTATTTTTATGTATTTTTTCTGTCAATTTTTTAAAAAATTGTTATCATCCATAAAAAACCTCAAAATAAAAAAATAAAAAAAATCTAATTTTGGTAAGAAAAGAGTCACAAAAGCCGAAAACAAACTATGGAAAAGCTAGCATTTATTTTTCCCTAAAGTTATTCCTAGTCAAATCACTAATCCTTTGTTACTTGTTAAGGAAAAAAAAATCAGTAATTCTTTGTTTTTGTTGTGTGCTGGGGAAGGATGATTAGCAGTTTGAGTCCCCCCCCCCCCCCCCCAAAAAAAATAATAGAACCTTTTTCTACGAGTGTGCTTCTATGCTTGTGGAGGTGTTTATGACATTTAACTTATCATACTTTCTTTGTCAATGGTTACTTCACTGCCAAATTGTTGCGCAGGCATATAAGGTTTGGATCTTGAGGACAATAGAGGAGACTTGGAATCTCTTTCACAAAAAGTTTACTGCATTGTGGGATGAACATAAGGATGGCTCTGGTGAGGCTTATCTTCCAGCAATTTATAATACCCCTCAGCTTCAACTGCTTGTTAAACAGAAATTCATGAGAGATTTATTCCACGACACACTTGGTTTTGGTGCTGCCAAAATGATAAGGTGAGATACCAATTTCCTTTAATGCTTAATAGAATTTGTGTACTCATATCCTTTCTTTTGGCATTTGCCAAAAGTCTTCCGTGTCTTTGAATTTCCTACTTGCATGGCCTGATTTTTTAAGCATTTTTCACAAAATTTAATTTTTATTCCAACAAAAAATGGAAGTTATAAGGAGCAGTGATAATTTTTCTCGTGATCAAGCCTTTAGTTCCACTGTCTCATTAACTTCTATTTACTTATTAATATTATTTTTATGGTTGGTTAGTTTTACTGAACAAAAGTTTCGAAGTGTGCAGAATCTGAAACTGGGTTATTTTACCCTTTTGAATTCAATGAAATAGTTGATATCACAGTGCACTATGCATACTTTTTTTTTTTTTTTTGGGGGGGGGGAATGAATTTTAGTGAAAGTAATTTCAATTAGCCTTTCAAATGTCATACAAAAATGGCTTTTGCCCACTTTTTTTTCCATGAAGCATTATAGTCTTGAAAGACTATGTGATTGAAGTAATTTTCCACACACAGATCAGTGTGTGTAAGTGGATTTATATACGCTAAAGAAGGTGACTTTACAGTTTACATCGGTGACTGTTCGAGTGACCGGATGTCCAGATACATCTCTACACAAGTAACACATACTACATATATTAATGTTACATTAGTACTACATTAATACTCCTAACACTCCCCCTCAAGGTAGAGCATATATATCATATGTTCCAAACTTGGAACAAATAGCTCTCACTCTTGCTCCTCCTAAAGCTTTAGTAAACAAATCAGCTAACTGATCTTCAGACTTCACATGGCTTGTTTTGATGACGTTCTGCAAAATCTTTTCCCTGACAAAATGGCAATCAACCTCAATATGTTTAGTTCACTCATGAAAGATTGGGTTCGAAGCGATGTGGACAGCAGCTTGATTATCACAAAATAAGTCCATGGGCTAGGATCCAAGAATCCCTAATTCTGTCAACATATGACGTATCCAGATCAATTCACAGGAAACATGTGCCATAGCCCTATATTCTGACTCTACACTTGACCTTGCTACCACAGTCTGTTTCTTACTTTTCCATGACACAAGTTTCCACCCACAAAGATACAACACCCAGTAGTTGACCGTCTATCTGATGGCGAACTAGCCCAATCTGCATCTGTGTAACCTTGGACACGTAAATGGCCATTATTTCGATACAACAAACTACATCCTAGTACATCTTTTAGATATCTCAGAATACGAATAACTGCATTACAATGACTTGTCCGAGGAGCTTCAAGAAACTGACTCACTACACTTGTAGCGAATGAAATATCGGGTCGAGTAACAGTTAGGTAGTTAAGCTTCCCAACTAATCTGTGGTATCGACCAGGATCATCTAACAATTCCCCTTTATCTACCAGAAGCTTCGTATTAGGGTCCATTGGAGTATCAATTGGTTTGGATCCCAGCAAACCAGTTTTAGATAGCAAATCTAGGACATATTTCCTTTGTGAAAGGACAATCCCCTCATGTGATCTTGCAATCTCAATCCCCAAGAAATACTTCAGTGGACCCAAATCTTTGGTGTTGAACTTATTTTGAAGGAATATCTTTAGGTCGTGAATTCTTTGTGTGTCATCACTAGTAATTACAATATTGTCCACATAAACTAACAGCCATATTTTTTCCTGAGGAGAATGACGGTAGAAAATAGAATGATCAATATCACACCGTACCAATCCAAATTCTGTCACTACTTCACTAAACCTGCCAAACCATGCACGAGGAGATTGCTTTAGGCCATACAATGCTTTCTTCAATTTGCAGACTAGTCTAGACTCCCCCTGAGCAACAAATCCAAGAGGTTGCTCCATATATACTTCTTCAGTAAGGTCTCCATGAAGAAAAGCATTTTTGATGTCAAGCTGATGAAGGGACCAGTGAAAGACGGCTGCAAGAGAGAGAAAAAAGTGTACTGATGTGATCTTAGCCACAGGAGAAAGTCTCTGAGAAATCAAGACCATAGACTTGAGTGTATCCCTTAGCAACAAGCCTCGCTTTCAATCGATCAACTGAACCATCAGGATGGATTTTGATATTATAGACCCAGCGATAACCAACGGCTGACTTGCTAGGGGGAAGAGTAACCAAATCCCACGTATCATTAGCTCGCAGGGCTACATTTATTCTTCCGTGGCATTACGCCATCCGGGATGAGATAGTGCTTCAGAAACAGAGTTAGGAACAGAGATGGTAGATAGAGAAGAGACAAATGCATAATATGAGGGAGATAGGGCTTGATAAGAAACAAAATTAGATATGGGGTGAGAAGTACAAGCTCGTCTACCTTTCCGAAGAGTCACTGGAAGATCAAGGTCAGAAAACTTTGGCTTTGGAGCAGGATCTGAAGACAATATAGAGGAAGATGGAGTGTTTGAAACATCAGGGAGAGACTCTATAGCTGTCCGCCACCTAGTATAAACCTGCAAATCAGGACGAGAAAGACGAAAGGGAGAAACAACAGGTAAAGGAAGACTCTCATTATATCAGAAAGAGAAGACCCATCAAAAAAGAAGGGGGTATTTTCAAAAAATGAAACATTAGCACATCTAAAGTATCAATTGAGAGAATGACTGTAACATCGATACCCTTTTTGTACCCAAGAGTATCCCAAAAACACACATTTAAGAGCACGAGAATCAAGTTTATCAATCCCACCTTCAAGTTAATGGACAAATGCAACACATCCAAAAATTTGTGGAGGAAGAGGAAATAACTGTCTGAGGAAACAAGACAGAGTAAGGGGAACAACCTTTCAGGACAGAAGACAGCATTCTATTGATCAGGTAACATACTGTAAGAATAGCATCCCCCCAAAAAATCTTTGGAACCTTCATGTGAAACATCAAACAACGAGCAGTTTCAACTAAATGCGAATCCTTCCTCTCAGCAACTCCATTTTGTTGTGGAGTGCGAGGACAAGATGACTGGTGAATCATGCCAACAAATGTCATAAGTTAGTGAAAGGCTCAGAGAAGTATTCTTTGGCATTATCACTACGAAGAATTTTAATGGACACATCAAATTGAGTTTTTATTTCAAGATAAAAAGATTGAAATATTGATAACAATTCAGAACGATCTTTTATTAAATAAACCCATGTAAGTCTTGAAAAATCATCAATAAATGTAACAAAGTACTTAAATCCCAACTTTGACACGACTCGACTAGGTCTCCATACATCGGAATGAACTAAATGAAAAGGTCTCGAGGACCTGTTATTGACTCTAGGACTGAAGGAAGCACGGTGATGCTTTCCTAACTGACAAGACTCACAATCTAAGGATTGTAGTTGACTCAAACTT
Source organism: Vitellaria paradoxa (assembly GCA_019916065.1). Taxonomy (NCBI): domain Eukaryota; kingdom Viridiplantae; phylum Streptophyta; class Magnoliopsida; order Ericales; family Sapotaceae; genus Vitellaria; species Vitellaria paradoxa. Next base: position 37,727,081 of record CM034238.1, read on the forward strand.
GGAACCATAAACTTCAACCTTTCAAAAGACGGGTGACCCAAACGACAGTGGATTTCAAGCGGAGAGGTTGCTGTAGAACAGGTTATGGAGGAGGAGGCAGATGAACCAGCTAGATAGTAGAGTCCTTGAGCTTCACGCCCTTCTCCAATCTTCTTCATTGTCTTCAAATCCTGAATAACCACAGAATCAGGAAAGAAGTCATTGAGCTATTCAATTGCCTAGTGAGCTTACTAACAGACAAAAGATTGAAAGACAAGGATGGAACATATAGTACTGAAGATAAGGACAAATTAGGAGATGGACAAATGTTACCAATGCCTTTTGCTGGATTAGATGAACCATTGGCAGTAGTGACATTTGAGATCGGAGAACACTGAATGTTAGAAAACAATGAAGGAATACCAAACATATGGTCTGAAGCACCAGAATCAATAACCCATGACATTTGTGAAGAAGTGGACACACAGGTAGTAGAATTACCTCGATGGGCTAAAGAAGTTACTGGAAGAGATGCCTGCTGAGCCATATGAAACTGAAGAAATTTGGCGTAATCTTCTCCTGAGAGAGTCACAGTTGAAGTTTCCCCGGTACTAAGTTTATCTGTGGAGGCTGGAGCATCAGATGAAGCTGCATGAATCATGTGGGCTGGGTTCCTATGAAGATCCCAACACGTTTCTCTAATGTGTCCAACACGGCCACAATTAGTGCACTTAGGTCTAGTGCCATGATTCCTACGACCACGACCATGGCCTCCATGACCACGTTCACCAGACTGAGACTGTAGTGAATGAATTGGGCTCTTACTATTTGAGGAAGGTTGACTGATTAAAGCCGATCGTGCAGAATCTGTAGTGATGAATGTTTCCTTAGACGTAGCCCTCATGACTCTAGAATAAGTCTCGGCAAACGACGGAAGAGAGGCTCTACTGATAATTTGGGCTTTGATCGGTTCAAATTCCGAATCTAAACTAGCAAGGAAACGAAGCACCACCATTTGTTCTCTTTGCTTCTGCATAACGTTGATATCTGTAGTTAATGGTTGTAAGGCATTCAATTCCTCATGAACACGTTTGAGAGAAGCAAAGTACTCAGAAACTAGCCTGCCGGACTGCTGTAGCTGGAAGAATTCTAGTGATAGATCGTACATCCGAGTGAGGTCACTAGAAAATAGGAGACAAATATATTCCCAGATATCCTTACATGTGTCAAGATGAGTACACATGTCAGCGATATTGGGTTCCATAGAATTCTACAATAGACTGACAAGGTGAGCATCCTCTTGGACCCAAATCTCAAACTTAGGATCATCTTTAGGAGGTACAGATTCAGTTAAATGCTTCTGTTTGCCATACCCAGTTAACGCAATCTTGACAGCTTTGGACCACTGGATGTAATTCGTTTCATTCAACTTTCGGGTTATTAATTGTGGTGGCATAGGAACAGAACTACCCATTATCTTCTGGCCAAATGATGTCGCGGCAGCCATTTAAGCTCAACCAACAGTGTTTGAACAATAACAAAGGCGATTGGTGGGTGAACAGTGATAGATAAGAGGAAATGATCAAAAAATTGTCAGTCACCAAACTAATTACACGGGTAGAGTTGCTGGAGGGAGGAGAGTAGTCGGCAAAGAAGGCTGGAGACCAAATAGTGAGACACGCGGTGCCAATCGCGGCTTCAGCGTCGGCGCGTGAGGCCCACGTGTAGGGGATAGGTGGCGTGTGGAGGCGCGTGGGGGCTTTTCCGGCGGCGGCGTTCTTCCGACAATGGTCGCCTCTCTCCGATGATTTGATTGGGAGCTGTTGGAAGCTAGACCAGCAACTGGTTGATGACTTTTTGCTTCCACAGATGACGAAGGCCTTGTTCTTAGACACTAACGTTGAACAAGAAGAATGAACAGTGACCAGACCAGTTCTCACACACTCACACAAACTACTAACCTGGCTCTGATACCATGAAAGACTATGTGATTGAAGTAATTTTTCACACACAGATCAGTGTGTGTGAGTGGATTTATATACACTACAAAAGGTGACTTTACAGCTTATATCGGTGACTGTTCGAGTGACCAGATGTCCAGATACATCTCTACACAATTAACACATACTACGTATATTAATGTTACATTAATACTCCTAACAAGTCTGAATATTTTTTAGAGTAAATTATATTAACCAAATCCTATAGTTTACACTGCATTGCACATTAATCAAATCCTATAGTTTACGCTGTGTCACACTTTGGTTCCTGTAGTTCTAATTGCAAAAGTCAACCATTTATAGTTTTGGTTAAGTAGCAATATGGTCATTCTATTGACAGCTATTTGTAATTGAGCCATTAGCAACACATGTGAACATCAAGTGAACTAAAATTCAAGAGTAATGAACTAACACTATTAATTCCACTGAATGTCTCATATATGATCAGACAGCTCCCTTTTTTTTGTTTTTTTGTCCAAATTAATTTTGTCCTAAAAATAATTCTTCCTCGATCAATTACGTCCTAAATGAGCGTCATACAGATCGTATATGAGGTTTTCAGTAGAATTGAAGTGTAAATTACTTTATTTCTTGAATTCTAGTCATATGTGTTGTTAATAGCTCAATTGCAAATAGTCTTGGACGCAAGGAGTATATTGTTACTTGATTGATACTGTAAGGGGTTGACTGTTATAATTAGAGCTATAAAGACCAAAATGAGACATTGTAAATTATAGGAATGATTAATGTAATTTACACTACTTTTATGAACTGATACTTGCTTATGTGAGTTTGCTTTTAAAAATATGTATATTGAAAATTTACCTTTGCCAAACAATCAATCAACTTACCAAAAAAAAAAAAAAAAACAAGCAAAAAACTGAAGAGATTGAACACAAGAATTTAAAGAGGATAACCTTTCATGAATGAGTGTAAAAAAAAAACCTCCAGTCACAGAGATAAAAAATCATTCAGTTTGCAAAGTTCGGTTTCAACAAGTTGGCTACAATAGCATACATAGTCTGTCCCAAATCTTGCTCACACCAATCTAAGTGGACTGCCTTTACAAACACATGATCTTCATCCCCACATGACAAGGAACACAACTTCGAATGCCCACACACTACTGTTGAAAGATTTAACTTTTGTGATACAGTGTACGAAAATAATCTTCTCTCTTTCTTTAGAACCCTAGGAGATTTCTTTATATAGACCACAGATATCGTACCTTGAATAGCGGGAATTTGCCCTTGGACGTGTTGTAGCAACTTTCCAACTTCGAACATGATTCAGAATAGCCTCACTATCTTGAAAATTCCCATGGTTCGCTGGGATGAAATTGCCAACGAGCTTAATGAATCTTTTTTTTCCTCGCGACTCCCAACGAATTTCAGAAAATCGGTACACAGATTACATTGGACTAGTTTTTCCCAATGGTATCCATTGGGAGCCCCACCCCTCTTGGTTCTGCTTCACTCCAATGCTGCTTCACTCTGTATATGCTGCTCTGTTATGCTCTGTGTTGGCGTCATATACACATGATACTTAGCCAAATCTGAACCTAACATAAATATATATACTTATGTACACACATCAATATATCCTGATTTTGGAATTAATTGATGAAGTACTGCCATTTTTAATCTATGGTTGACAGGAGAATTGTTGGGGTGGCTCATGTTGAGGATTTCGAGTTAATCGCTGATGCTGGCAAGAGAGCAGATTGTGAACGACGAGCTCTTGACTTCGCCAAGATGCTTATGAAGGAGAGGCGGAAACTACAGGGCATTGAGGAAGTAATTTCTTCCATTCAGAAACTCCATTTACGATGAAGTATTCTGAAACATTAGTGGTTAATTTGCAACAAAATTTGGTCATTCAGTAGCTGGGAGAAGATGCTATATGCATTTCTATTCAAATAAAACGTATGATTTTCTTGTTTTGCTGCTGATACTTTTGTACGTCACTCCGTTTGTGTTTGGAATGGTAAATTTGATAAAATTTGATTTGATTTTATTTGGTAGGAATTTCTTTTCAATTCCTATGTTTGAAATTAAAGTAAAATTTTATAAGTTGAATTTGATTTTATTTTATAATTTAAATTTTAAAATTTTATATCATTTGAAATCTATCTTAAAACAATAGAATTTGATGAGTCGTAAGCCATCTAAGCAGGAAAAAAAATTTACTCTCAAATATCATATTTATTTTACTATTTTATTTTTTATTAAATGATTACATTTGAAATTTCTCTTAAATTAATTCTATTATTAGATTCAAACATGTGTTTCAAACTTAAAAGTTTATTTATCAAATCAAATTTATTCTTTTTATTAAAAAAAATTAAATCAATTTCTAAATAAAGCGTATATTTATTTGGGTTTCTTCCTAATTTATTTTTTTTTTCTATTGATTGTAACAATCGTAATGGGTCTATTAATAAAAAATGAAGAAAGTTTATTCTCCCAAAGTTCGAACTTTAAGTTACCAAGTTAAGCAAATTAAATCTATATTGTAATAATTAAGGTAGACATTTTAACTTCGGTTTATCAAACTCAATTTTATTTTTGTAAGCCTTGAAGTTAAAACATATTAGCTTGTTGGGGGCTCGAAATATTTGTATTTTTATTTATATATTATTTTATTTATATTTTTATAAAAAATTAAGTTTAATTTATAAGAAAATATTTATTTTAACACTAAACGATTTACTTTTATGATTTTAAAAATGATTTTTTATCTGAAAATATTACTTAATTTAAAAAATATTAAATGAGTTTATATTGACGAACTTGGGAATTAAACTTAAATTCGATAAGTAATAAATTTATTTTTAATTTGAACTGGCCGTTATCTATCCCTAATTATAATAAGGAAAATCCACTTCCTTAATGCTCATTAACCATCCAGTGCATCCATAATTACCTATAACTTAAAAAAAAAAAAAAAAATATGCAAGTTGATAAGATCTCCAATCTATAATTTAAAAAATATTAAATGAGTTTATATTGACGAACTTGGGAATTAAACTTAAATTCGATAAGTAATAAATTTATTTTTAATTTGAACTGGCCGTTATCTATCCCTAATTATAATAAGGAAAATCCACTTCCTTAATGCTCATTAACCATCCAGTGCATCCATAATTACCTATAACTTAAAAAAAAAAAAAATATGCAAGTTGATAAGATCTCCAATCTATTAGATAAGTCCCCACACCCAAAAAAAAAAAAAAAAAAAAAAGGAAAAGAAAAGAAAAAAAAAACTATTCGAGTCCATCTTTCTACCCCTAACCCATCTATTGTTGTGATATCACTTTTACCTAAAAAGTAAAAAATACTGCAAGTAATTTTTTAAAAATTATTATTCATTTAAATAATTTTGCTTTCAATTTTTTTTTTAATTCTCACTTTGGGGGGCATTCAGTTGCAAAATTTTTAGTCAAAAATTATCAATTTTTGATGGTTGAGTATTTGATAAACTACCAACTTTTATCACTTTTTTGCTTTGTTATAATAAGTTACCAAAAATTGCTAAAAGTTATTAAAAGTTACAAAAAAATATTAAAAGTTACCAAAAATTTTATCAAATCTTCAAAAGTTATAAAAAGTTGCTAAAAATTGTTACTTGCTTCACAAAACACACCAAAAATTACAAGGAATAAGAGCCTGTTTGGAAGCCAAAAAAAAAAAAAAAAAACTCAAAAAACTTCAAAAATTTCAAATCACTCCAATCAAAATTTACCACCTATCATTTTTATATCACATCAACCTCAAAAGTTAAGTTTTTTTAACTTCCAAACACCCCCTAACTTTTGACAAAAATTTACTAAAAGTTACTAAAAATTGTACCTCCAAACACTTCATTTCTCTTGAAAATTTGTGTAAATGGGTAATAATTAATTATATGAATTGTGTATACATTTACCTTTAATATAAACATACATAGTTAGCTTATATTATGTCATTTCAACTACATTATAATTATCCTAAAAATGGGTTATATTACAGACACAAAAAAAAAAAAAAAGTTCAAGTGGTAAACTGCTCTCTTACCTTAGACTAAGAATAATACCAAAATTTAAACATATCGTATCCCATATCATTTAAGTGTGATCTTAAATATACTTCCCAAAAAAATATACGTATATAAATAAAAATATTTATTTTAAAGTGGTGATTGTATAGGTTGTTTTAACTTGTTTAAGTTGCTTGGTAGATTTTGTGTCCATGTCTAGAGAAAAACAAAAATAGTTGGGTTATATTTAGTTATTTATTTATTTTTAAAATAATAACCCATACATAAAGTTGGTACATTACAAATTGTAAAGATAATTAAATATACGAATAGTTCCAATGCAAAGAGAAGATTACTTGTTTGTTGTGATAGTAATAATAATAAGAAAAAGTCTACTTGTCAATAGCGGCCAACTTGAGATTTTTTTTTTTTTTTTAAGGAGATCTAATGCAGATAAAATTACATAATGGAGATGGGGCCATGGAGCTGCTTTGACCAACCTCTCATACTCAAACCTTGGTCTCCTCACTGCTTATATGAAAAAGAAGAGATAAACACAATACTTATATGGGTCAGATTTCCCTATCTTAAACTCCATCTATGATCCGCAAAAATCTTAACTAAACTTTCAAGTCAAATTGGGCAACCTCTATTCACTGATAGCATGACAACTCCCAAGCAACGCCTTGCTTTTGCTAGAGTTTGCATTGAAGTCTCCCCAAATGCTAACCTCCCACAATGGATTGAAATCATAGATCATATGGCTCGGTCTATACGCAACAAGTTGAGTATGAATGGGTTCCAAGAACTTGCAAGCAGTGCAAAAGTATTACTCACCCAACTAGCAGGTGCCCTAGAATAATCAAAACCGAATGGAGGCCTAAAACCAACCATGACAATACCACTCTTCATCAAGCACTAGATTGTAGCCAAGGAAAGTTAGAGAAAGGCCTAGACCTCAAGCAAGGTAGCTGTTCCATTTCACAAGTTCAAGAGAAGGTATTAGCAAATGACAATTCAGCTATAATGGTGGTTAATAAATTTGCAGCACTTAAAGTGGTTTCCCAAGTCATTGGACACACCAGTTAATGCTGCTAAAGTTCCTATGCTACTCAACTCAATTGCTCATGATGCTATTACTCTTGATGTAAAGCCTCTTCAAGCTTCTCATGACTGTAATTCCCCTCAACTGCTAGAAAATCAAAAGATGACTACAGACTTGTAGATTATACAATCTGATGCAGCAAGTTTCCAATATTATGAAGCTAGCTCAATGGAGAATGCTTTGGACCATCAAGATGATGATAACTCCCCCAACTCTGAAATTTTTGATAATGATAATTGGGAGCAAATGCTGTCAAAGAAACAAAGGAAGAAAAGAGGGAAGCTTATCCATGCCTTTAACCATAAGAGTAAGGCTTCTCAAGCCAACTTCCCCTCGCATTACTCTCCTACATGAATCTAGCAGCACGGAATACAAGGGGTTTGAACCACCCTTTAAAGAGAGCAGTGGTAAGGAAGCTAATTAAAAGTTCTTTCCTTGTTTTTATTGGTCCTTTGGAAACAAAGGTTAGACATCATAATATAAAGAGCACTTGTAGTGCCATTGGCTATCCCTTTAGTATTTTGGCAACCAAACTGATGACTCTTCTACTAGAATTATACTTTTGTGGGATCCCTCTGCTATAAAGGTGCAAATCCTTTCATGTACAGCTCAATCCATTTTTTGTCACATCTCTCACCATCAGATATCCATAGATCTTTTTGCCACTATTGTCTATGCCTCTAATGACAAGAAAGGTAGGGAATCACCTTGGAAAGATCTACATGCTCATTACACTGTTATTGATAATGCGGCTCCTTGGATTCTCATGGGGGATTTCAATATTGTTAAAGAAGATAATGAAAAGAAAGGTGGTAGAAGCATTGATAAACAAGTTATTTTTGAATTTAATGAATGCCTTGATGCCATAGAAGTAACATATTTGAGGTACTCTGGATGTCAATTCACTTGGAGCAACAACTAAAAGGATGGGCTTGGAATTTTTAACAAATTCGACTGTGCACTTGTCAATGAAAAATGGCTTAGTTTCTTTCCAAATTCAGAAGCCTTTTTCCCCATTCCAAGCATCTCAGATCATAGCCCTGTCATCACAAGCATTCGGCCTAGCATCAAAACAGGGAGGAAACCCTTCAAGTTTTTTAATTTTTGGACTAAGCACAAGGAATACGTAAGCCTTGTTGAGGAGATATGGTCTCAACCACTATCGGGCCCCTCAATGATCAAGCTTTGCTCCGAGCTCAAGCTACTCAAGCAAGCTCTCAAAGAGTTCAACACTAAGCATTATGGCTACCTTTCCAACAAGGTCATAGCTGCTAAAGTAGAATTAGCCACAATTCAAAAAGAGATGCAATCCAATCCAAGCCAAACCCTCATTGATAGAGAAGCAAAAGCACTTGAAGCATACTCACAACTAGCCCTTACAGAGGAAGCTTTTTATAAACAAAAGGCCAGGGATAACATCATCAAGGTAGGTAATCTTAACACCTCCTACTACAATAGGAAAGTCAAAGCCCATTGCTCAAGGAATAAAATCCTCTCAATCATGGATGTCGATGGTGAAAGACATGAAGACTATGAGAAAGTCAAATCCATTTTTATTGAGTACTATAAGAAACTCCTTAGCACACCTTTTTGATTATTCTCAAGAAGCTTTCTTATATGTCAAGGAGGTCATGCAAGTTGAACCTCCTTGGGACATCATTGATTCTCTTGATCTTGAAGTCACAGATGATGAAATTAAAGACACACTATTTTCTTTACATGATCATAAAGCTCCTAAACCAGATGGATTCATTTCTCATTTCTTTAATGTCGCATGGAATGTAGTTGGGGAGGATTTTATTGCGGCCATCAAATCATTCTTCCATTCTAGTAAATTACTAAAGGCCATTAACTCCACCATTATTGCATTGGTCCCTAAAGTTCCTAATCTAAGCTCAGTTACAAACTTTAGGCTCATCTCTTGTTGCTCAACCATTTATAAGTGCATATCCAAGATCATTGCCAATAGACTCAAGAATCTTATGTCTCATGTCATTAGCCCTTCACAGGCTGCATTTGTCAAAGGGAGGTCCATCTCATACCAAATCCTTCTCATGCAAGAGCTAGTGAGGAATTACCATAGATCCAATTTAACTCCTAGAAGTGCTTTGAAGATTGATCTCATGAAGGCTTTTGACTCAGTATCATGGGACCTACTGCATGACATACTTCAGGCTATTTAACCTGCCAGCAAAGTTCAGAGATTGGATCAGCTTGCATCACCACTCCTCATTTCTCCATCTTTATGAATGGTGCTCTTCAGGGTTATTTCTTTAGAGCTAAAGGTCTTAGGCAAGGTGACCCTCTCTCCCTCAATCTCTTCTTACTTCATTTGGAGTTTTACTTAAGGCTATTCAACAATCTAGCTAAGGAAGGGGAATTCACTCTTCAACCCAAGTGTTCTGAGCCTCTCATTACCCACATATGCTTTGCAAATAATCTTTTTCTTCTATACTCCCCTAATGTTACCCCATTCCATGTAATTCGCAAGGCTTTGCTAGAATTTCATAAATATTCTAGACTCCAACCGAATGGGCACGAAAATAAAGTCTATATCATAGGTATAAATGAGAATGAAAAGCGGCATCTCTACTCAATTCTTGGATTCCAATTAGGAGACCTTCTAGTTAAATGACTGGGGGTTCCTCTCATCTCCACCAAGCTCAAGATCAAGGATTGTAAAGCCCTTATTGACAAGATCACTAAAATAGTCTAGAGCTGGTCCTCCAAATTCCTCTCCTATGCTGGCAGGTTAATTTTTGTCAATTCTGTTCTATTTAGCATTCCAATCTATTGGAGCATGCATTTTATACTTCCTAATACTATTGAGAAAATTCTAAGAAGATTCCTATGGTCTAGCATTGAACTCAAGAAAAGAGGATGCAAAGTAGCATGGGATAAAGTATGCCAACCAAAATGTGAAAGAGGCCTCAGAATTCGCAAACTCCATGAGTGGAACAAGGTTGCCATAGTGAGACATATATGGGCTTTATGCTCTAGGAATTCATTCTTATGGGTGCAATGGTGTCATTCCAACCTCTTAAGACATAAATGCTTTTGGGAAATGAAAGCACCTTCAGATTACTCATGGACTTGGTGTAAGCTACTCAAAATTAGAGAAGAGGCTATCCACATCTCCAAATACAAAGTGGACAATGGTGAATCCATCTCTCTTTGGTTCTCCAATTGGCATCCTAAAGGGCTGTTGATCCCAAAATACACCCCAAGAATTGCTCATGATGCTAAAATACCTAAAGGGGTAAAGATATCAAGTGTGATTGATAACGGGCCATGGAAATGGCTGTTCCCAATCATTTGGGAGCTCCAAGTGGTAATACTTAAATCTCCACCTGACTACTCACCACAACCGCATCTTCAAGACTAATTTGTTTGGCTTGCACCAAAAAATGAGGATTATAATGCTTTAGCTACTTGGAATGCTATTAGATGAAGATTTTTAAAGGTAGAATGGCATAAACTCTCATGGTTCTTTTATCACGTCCCATTGCACAACTTTATTCTTTGGCTTGCTATTAAGGAAAGACTCTCAATAAAGGACACGCTACTTGCATGGGGATTGCTTGTTGACTCTACTTGTGTCCTATGTGGGATGTGTATTGAAAACATGGAACATCTTTTCTTTTTTTGCCTTTACTCTACTGAGTTACGGACGAAGGTCTTACAAATGTGCTCAATTACCAAACCTGCTCAATCATGGCAAGAGAAGGTCTCATGGGTGGTTGGTAAGTTTAGTGGGAAAGATTCAATAACATTATGTGTAGAGTGGCATGGGCAGCCTTAGTTTATCACATATACCAAGAACGTAATGCAAGAACTTTCAAAGGGCTCTCATCTTTTACTATAAGCATTATCAACAACATTAAGCATGTTATCAGATTAAGGGCTTCTCAATTTTCTGTCATCAAATACACTAAAGAAAATATTAGATTTTGCAAGTCTTGGGGTATCCCAATTTATAATTAAATAGTATACAAGGGTATACCTCTAAGATAATGTAATTTTTTTCCCAATTAATCTAAATTATACTTATTTACCAAAAAAAAAAAAATTATATAAAAACACATTTCGTATGAAAATTCAAAAGATAGTAATACAAAAGTTAAACTAATTTATGTATTTGATTTACATTTAACTTCACGGTTTTTCATATTTTGATAATAATTCATGATATTTTCATTTGACAATTGACCAAAAGAAGAAGAAGGAGGAGGAGAAGAAAAAAGAAAAAAGAAAAAATAAAGTTGCAAGGAGTAGGTTGAATAATTTGGGCTAACGGAAATTTCGTAATAAAATTAAAACAGTAAGGGTATTTTAATTTCTTTCTCATACCTAACAGTAATCCACAAACAATCCCAAAGCTGTAGCTGGAAAAGCAATCAATTCATATCATTACTTTTTTTCTGACACGATTCGGTGTAATCAATTCATATCATGACTTTTTTCGGACACGATTCTTTCTAATTGGATTAATCACTAAGTCAAAAGAAGCTATCCAAGTTCATTAAAAGTATTTTTTATTAATACAGATAGCCTTGCCGGTTGGGCATTTGGTCTAGTGGTATGATTCTTGCTTTGGGTGCGAGAGGTCCCGAGTTCGATTCTCGAAATGCCCCTTACTTTTTCGTAGTTTTTGAATCGTGACTAGTATATTCCAAATCCAATTTTTTTCCTTCTTATTTTTTTTTTATATTTCGAAAAGAAATTCAATGCCCCCTACTTTTTCATAGTTTTGAATCATGACTAGTATTTTCCAAATCCAATTTTTTTCTTTTTTATTTTTTTTATATTTCAAACAGAAATTTAATGCCCCCTACTTTTTCATAGTTTTGAATCATGACAAGTATATTCCAAATCCAATTTTTTTCCCTTTTTATTTTTATATTTCTAATAGAAATTCAAAATTTGATTTGAAAATCATGGTTCTAGTTTACTATTGAACAGTCTATTTTAGTCTAGAGTCAACTTGGAAACCTCAACCAAACCCTAATGTGTGGTAGTGTTTGGATGTCCCAAAAATAAAAAAATAAAAAGAAAAAGGAAAATGCAAAAAGTTATTATAAAAGTGACAAGTGCCAAAATTTAATTGAAATATGCTGGAAAAAAAGTTAATAAAAATTAGAATTTTTTTAGTGCTTTTTTGGTAAACCAAACATCCCCTATATTGTAGGTTGAAGTTGAGTAATTTTCACAAAGCATGCAAACCATATGCACCCCTTAACTTCATTAAGATCAGAAAATGTTCTAGCTTTTGCTTTTATATGATTCTGTGCTAAATCTTAAGCAGTGTAATGTGATCTCAATTCAACCAAAATGCCTCCCAATCCAAAATATATGTTTCGTCACAAGATTTTTCAACAGAACATTGAGAAGCAATAACCATATAGGAAATTAATGATACCAATTTAATGCAGGTAGAACTTTGTAACTTGACTGTTGCTGCTGCTTGCTTGCTCAGAAAACCTAGAAAACAGAGCATTTATATGGTCAGGCTTAATATATTTATGAGTAACAAATGAAACACTCCACCAACAGAAAACATTTTGATAGCTAGCGTTGTGCATTTTTAGCCGAAAGATCATTTGAACTTCATCGCCATCACTTGTTCATAAAACCTGAATGGAAAGCATTAGGCATTCCTTGACCCTGGTTTACATATCCATGAAGAACTAATCAACTAAATAACCCAAGAACTAAAATTTAGAATATAGTTACCCAAATCCAAATTCAAGATAAAACTATCTAGCTATATATATATATATATATAACTTATAAAGCAAGAAAATATATGAAAAATAGTCCCTAGGCGCAGCTGCGTTGGTTAGTGGGTATGTTCTCTACGTAAACAGCACGGTTACGAGTCTTGTGACTCAATTGGGAGGAATGGTCGAGGGGGTTAGTCATCTATCCCCTAGTTTACCCGTTGACAAATTCCGGTAGGCTCCGAGTCACCAAAGAGGTAAAAATAAAAAAAATATATGGAAAATAGCTTTCCGATTAGCAATTGTTACTTTTTTAGATTATGGATCTATCTGGCTTTCCAAGTTTTACACAATTGGCGGGGGCTATATGTAGTTTAGCTTACATTCTAGTATTAATTGATTCTTTTTTGTAGTTTCATTGATTTTGGATTGCTCTTGTAGCGTTTATTAAAAGGCAACGGATGTCATTATCAAGCTGGCCACTTTAGGAGTAGAGGTGTAAGCTAACAACTAAATTAATACCACAAATTAATGTGTCATCCCATAATTAGTAATTCCAATGCCAAAATTAATTACTACCATCAAATTTACGTCAACCAATCAAATTGCAAGTAAAGAATTAAGCAGTCAAATAAGATCGACGTTGCAATTGTCCATTGACTAGTCTAAGGGCATGTATGATTGTCCTTGCAATTCTCTACAGTCAACTTGAATGTAACTGTCATCAAAGTCTGGGCATTTGGTCCATTGGGATGGTTATATATATTGTTCATCTGGATATCTTAATATATATAATTCTGACAAGATTCTCCATTGTAGATCGAGAAGAAGTAAGTAGCAGAAAATCAGTATTTGACACAAGGCATGCAAAACCAAACAAATCTGTAGCTTAATTAAGATTAAAAAAAAATGACTTGGGTTTTATACTTATCAGTGCTCTATAATTCTCTGCAAAATCTTAAGCATTGCAATACAATCTCAACTCAACCAAAATGTTACTAATTTTTCAATAATGTATTGAGAAGAAATAAGTAGCAGATATCAACACCAATTAAGGATTGAACTACGTAACTCATTGCCACTGCTTGCTCATAAACTTGGAAGGCAAAGCATTCATTTGGTCTCTCTGATACATATGCAAAGTGCATATCATCACTGAATAAGCTAAAACAATCTGATGCTAAAATTTTAGCATCGGTAGCAAATAAATAAATGCAAGATAAGGTGATGTAGGATTGAACCTGTAACTTCATTGTCATCATTTGTTGAAAACCCTGAAAACGAAATCATCTATTAGGTGTCCCCTCCTTGGCCCTGTGATGAGAATCAACAAGCAACATCTTACATGAGTTGGTTGGACCAATTATAAGGGTTAGGACTAAGAGGATTAAAGAGACATTAAATGGGCTGATTCATTACATTTGGGCCAAGCAAGTTTTAAGGAATTCTTCTAAGGTGGCGTCAAGTATAAAGTTGGGCTTAAAGGAGGATTTAGATTTAATCTATGTGATCCAAGTAAGAGATGGAGCGGTTTAGTATGTGATATGGAGATTGAAATATAAAACTTATGCAGATTCGGTCTCAAGCGAATTGGGTTCAAACAGATTGGGTTTCATTAAATATGTGGCATAAGTTTTGTTTAAATTATGTGTATTTATATTTCATTTGACATGTGCTGGATATTAATTAACTTAAGCCCATACTTAGTTTTAGGGTTTGACTAGATTAGGATTAAATTAATGTTTGATTAAATTTAGGTTTCTTTATGCACTCGTAGAAAATATAGCTTTGGCCGAACAAAATACCAGGCGACCGCTAGTAGCAGCTACTAAAAGAAGTATTAGTGACCGCTAATCATGTGGTCACGTTTCTAATGCGCAAGGGGTTATTAGCGAGAACAAAAATCAGACAACCGCTTTAGTAGTCACAAATACTTCTTTTAGCAATCGCCATGGCGACCATCATTAGTGGTCGCTAATGTTAGCCTAAAAATCTGTTGCGAACCTCTTTTTCCTTTCTTTCTTTTCTTTCTACTCTCCCTCACTCTTGTTTCTGCTACTTCTCCATGCAGCTGCTCCCTACCACTGCTCCCTACAACCGATCACCGTCGGTCACACCGATGAGTTCTCTCTCTCTATCTTTCTCTCTCTCTGTGCATATATATATATATATATATGATTTATCATTTTTTTTATTTGCACCCAAATGGGGGTGTTGTTTCAAATTCTAATTTTTTTGCCAAATACAGCTTGAAGGTATGTTTTTCTGCCCAAATCATGAATTTTTGTGTCTATATACAATGAATGAATACAAGGAATTTATATAACCTAAAACCTAAATAAAGAATAGGAAAAATAATTGCAATCAAATGGGAATGATTTCCAAATAAAGAAAAAATATATAATGAATAGGAAATATCCTAAATTCTACTCCACAAAATTCTTCACAAATCTTTCCCTTAATAGTTTAGGACATTTGACCTTAGAAAATTGAGTGAAAGTTTATATAAAAACCATCAGCTACAAAATGCTAAACAAGGCAAACATGATTTCACCGGATCATTCATTAATGAACAATAACATAAATGAGTGCACAAGGAAAGGTGAATTCACTAACCATGATATCATTGCGCTATTTTATTAAGTTTTGAACCTGGGACCACAGTTATAAGATCAGAAGTGAATTACTTAAAA
Source organism: Vitellaria paradoxa (assembly GCA_019916065.1). Lineage (NCBI taxonomy): Eukaryota > Viridiplantae > Streptophyta > Magnoliopsida > Ericales > Sapotaceae > Vitellaria > Vitellaria paradoxa. The sequence goes on from CM034238.1 coordinate 37,742,595, forward strand.
CCATATAGAAATGTCCTAATGTGACAAGTATAGTTTCACCTGTTCCTTCAATGATAAATATAACGAGTACATAAGCAATGGAACGAAGATGAAGGTAAGCAAAATCCAAAATCGTTGTGGTACAGTTCAAAAGTAAACCTCTAAACTTTGCCTGCATTGTTTTTTCCTTGATTGGGTCAATGCATTTGTCATTTTATTTTAAGTTAGCCTCTATATTTATTTATTACTACAATGATAATCCAAAATTAATTCAAGAACTACATCAAAAGTAGTACGGATGCAAAAATATCTCTCACAAGATTAAGATGAATTTAAGCTTGATTAAAAAAGAAAAAGGAAAAGAAAAGAAAAGAAAAATTAGTATATCTCATTATCAAGACAGCCTTAACCAGCAGAAACTACAAGGTCTAACTACCAACAAAATAATAATAACACAAAATAATAACAAATATCAAGGTTATATTATATTCAAAGCATAAGTTAGATTAAGAGAGATGAAATTTCAAGTTAGTGAACATGTTGCTGAAATCACTACTGGAAAGAGTGGAACTAGCGACCGCCCAAAGCGGTCGCTAGAGCAAAGATAGCCGTTGCTAATATTAGCGACCGCGTCAAGCGAACTGCATTTGGGTCGTCGCTAAAAAGTATTAGTGACCACTTTGACGGTCGCTAAATTATATGCGACCGCGCCTGCGACCGCTCCAGTTAAAAACGTCAGGAAATTAGCGACCGCTTATAGCGGTCGCTATAATTAAAAGGCGGTCGTTGTTTTTTTGGCGCGAAGATACTACTGCTGGCGCCAAAAGGCGCGAATTATTAGCGACCGTAATTAGCGGTCGCTAATATATAACAGCGGTCGCAATTAATTACGCGCGGAAGCCATGGCCATTTGGTGCCAAGGAAGTAGCGACTCGTTTGGAGTATTAGCGACTGCTTTTAGCGGTCGCTAATACTTAGTATTTAAAAAAAAAGAATTTAAATTTATTATAATAAAATCTCAATAATTTTTTTTACAAATCAAATTATTTAAAAAATCTATTTAATAATAATTTCTTATTTGTTTATAATAATTATTTATTTAATAGTTATTAATTATTTATAATAACTATTATATTTAATTATTTATGTATAAATATTTATATTAAATTTAATTTATTAATTTGCACATGAAATTAATGAAAATTTTCATAAAATCAATAAAAAAAAACATAGCTCCTAATTATGATTATATATACAAATACAATATCAAATTAGATTACAATTAAAACAAAATTTAATTATATGCAAATGTTCAAAATACAAAAACAAAAATATATATAAATGTATTGATCAAAATATATACAAATGGATCCTAATCAGTCCAAGAGGGCCATCCGCCATCATTCGGGTCCTACAATGAAATAATAATGAAATTAGAACTTAATAATTAAAAAGACATGAATAAATAAATTTATAAAATTTTAATGAGTAATAGTAACGAAAAATAAAAATTTTAACCTGAGGAGGAGGAGGTGGATGGCTCTGACTCTGAGAGAGGCGCCTCTCCATCTCAGCCATCATCTCGGCCCGAAGTGATGCCTCTCGTGCGTCCATATCAGCTCGAAAGGTCTGGAGCAGATCCTGGTTGCGACGTCTGGCCTGAGAAGATGACTCTGCTCATGCGACGGATCGGCGTGGAATACCTACACCCCGCGTAAGCGCGTATCCATGACCATCGCGTCTGACAATGGAAAAAAATATCTCGTCCCTCATCTCCTCGGACTCCCTCTCATCCGGCGGTAGCTCGTTTAGACGTGCATTAAACTGCGCCTAATGCAAACAAGCCGAAATAGAAAAAACAAGATAACTAACTATATTATCTAAAGAAAAAGTTGAATTATATGTTCATTGGACAAAATATTAAAATTAGTTACCTGTATGGCCTGAACCTCCAGCAAATCAGTACGTCGAGTCGCTAACCACATGGACATCCGATCTGTCCCCAGGCCCTTCTCTGTCCTCTGTTGAAAGGTAAATTATATGTTAATAATTTACTATCATTAAATAAGATAAATAAAAAAGTTGCTATTGGCGTGATAAGCTAATATTTTTACCTCGTGGCGAACCTGAGAAAAATGTCGAGTCTCCTCCTTGTGCCTCGGCCCCTGCAATCCTCGATGTCGCGAGTTCCTTTGGGCCTCCGCCTATTTTAAGTTTGTTTCTCGATTACGTTTTGTAATTTACACTTTATAACGTCAAAACTTAAGAAAAAAAATTAACTCGCAATCTACTCACCTGTGTCTCGAGACTTGACCAATACCTGACGAGCTCAGCCCACTGGTGGAGAAGAACGCCCGGTGGGACCCGCTAGAGGATGTCAGGGTCATTCTCATGACCCTTCCAGTATTTATATTTAATCTTATTTTTATGATCCTTCCGCATCTTCCGACACTTGGCGAACATAATGTCCTGAAAGTCCGGAGGAACATCAACTACATTGGTCTAAAAATGACAAATTGTAGAATATTATTTATGTTACAAGTTTTAGCACATAAACCACGTACAATTAGAATATAAAATTTTCATACCTGCACCTTGATCCATAGACCCTCGAACATAGAATCTAGGAAACGATCCCACTCGAGGGTGGTCAACGGGAATCTAATCAGATTTCGGACTAAATGTCCGAGCTGTAAAATTAGAGACCGTCCATCCTTCCCCACCGGATGGGGTGTGTCATCCCACTGAACGGTCATCCACTGAGATCCGCAGTTCCACTGCGGCAATCCCTTCGAGGGCCTTCTGCCGGACCTCGAAAGCCTGCTCGGAGTGGGAGAATCTGTTTCAAACAAATTGTTACACGATAAGTCTATACAGAATATAAATACTGTTGTTGGATAAGATAAATTTTAAAACTGATGAACTTTACCTGCATCTGTATAGTCAGTCACTGAAGGACGCGCGGACATAAGGGGTGAAGGTGGGACAGCATTTGCTGAGCTACTCCTGGCACAAGATAGCCCGAGACGCTCAGCCATCGTCCTAGGACCAGTCCTCCTCCTAGAACGTCCGAACATGGCTCCCTAACTGTTCACAATTTAAACAGGCAGAGAAGTCAAGTTTTCTTAACTTTTTTTTTAATGAATTCTTTTATCAAAAAATATTTTTATTTTTAATAATTTTTAAGTATGCTATTTACATTCATGAAAATATTATAAAATAAGAGAACTTACATACAATTGAAAATTATTATTAAATTTTTTTTGGTCTTATGCATCCATTCTTATTTAAATGTATTCTTTTTATGAAAGTAAATAATATGTTTAAAAGTTTACAAACTTTATTGTATTTAATTTATTAAAAAATCTATCAACTTTCACTAACTTTTTATACTTTTTTCAAACTATATATTATTTTTACATTAAACTTTATATTTTGATTATACTTTGGTCCAATAACTGAACCTAAACGTCGCACAGCCCATGTTAGAAAATCCAACCATGGCAATTTCTTAACTTAATTTTAATTTATATTTTTAGTGAACCAATAAGTTTTAGTTTAATATTAATATTTAATTAATTCTCATATTTTTAGTATTATTGTCTAACATTATAAATATCATAATATAATTTAATTTCCGTAAGGTAAGTTAATCAATTTATTTTTAAAAATTATACATTTATGTATTTATAATTCCAAATATTTTACTTTAATATTGATCATATTTAAAATTAATTTCTTAATTGTTTAATCATTACTTCAAAAGCAAATCATATTAAATATTATTTTTTATTTTTTTATATTTTTAAATATGATAATTATTTCACTCAATGATAATAATATATATAATTTATTAAAGTAAAATTATTTAATAAATTATATTTTCTTACAAAGAGCTAATTTCAATTCACAGTTACCGAAATTTAATTAATTTTCGTAACGTAATAACATTAGTTAATCTCCTTAACGTAATGTTAATTAATTTTATATCATAATATAATTAATTTATTTTAAAAATTTATAGTATAATTTAATTTCATTAAGGTCACGTTAATTAATATTTTTCATGATTGTTTTAATAAATGATAATAATATATACAAATTATTTAATAAATTATATTATCTTATTAGAACTTATTTTAATTTATATTTTTAATGAAATAGCTAATTTATATTATATTTTCTTAGAAAGAGCTAATTTCAATTCACATTAATAAATTAAGAAAAAAAAAGCATTCACTCTTTTATAATTTCAAAAAATTATATTTCAATCAATATATTTTTACTTTTTTTAATACTGATTTTTAATACTTAATTTTATAATTTTTAATACCTACTGTAAATATTTAAATTTATAAATAATTTTAAGCTTAATTTAATAAAAAAATAAACTAAAAAAATAAATTTATCAATAAATATATTTTATTTTTATTATATTTATTAATTTATTAAAATTATATATTTAAAATTTAAAATTTTTTATTCCTTTCTTTTTGAAAAAATTCACATGAAAAAATTCTCACCCCAAACAGCACCCTCGTAAAGGTGAATAGGAAGAAGGTGACATGGGACGCGAGGGTTTGTTCCGTAACAAATAAGCTAACTTAAACAAAATAGCTTTTTTACTTTTTTGTATTTAAAAAGTCAATTTTATCCAGCACAAAAATTAAAGTTATCTATGGGGTTATATTTGTAATTTTAAAATAATATGTGAAAAGAGACAGCTATGTTAATCACGTAACATTGATTTAAAATTATTGAATTTTAATTCAATATTACAGATACAGTTATATTATTTAATTAAAAAAATTTAAATATATTTAAATCATTAAATTTTAATTTAATGGTATAACTTGCAAATCATGAAATTTACATAACTCCCCCAAATCTTTTAATTTTATCATCTGTACTGGCAACTTTTGGAGTACAGCAAAATAATATAAAATTTTATAAATTTCTACAAACACAAATTACGAGATAATAAAATTTAAATTTTTTACTCACCGCACAAAACACAAAAATTTTTCTCATTCACTAAATTTTTCTTCTAAAATCTCTTTTTTTTTTCTTCCAACATACCAAATTTTATAAAATAAAATTAAAAAACAGAAAAATTAAAAAAAATTAAATAAACAGCAAATAAAAAAAACAGAAAAAAAAAACAGCAAATAAAAAAACAGAAAAAAAAAACAGCAAATTAAAAAAAATTAAAAAAAACAGCAATATACATAAAAAAAAAACATTACACAGTAAAAAAAAATTTTGACAACATCACTGCAACAATATTACAATCCACAACCAACAATTCAAAAAAAAATCCCAATCAACAGCATATATATGAAATAAACAAGTTAATAATGAGTAACTAAAATTAAAAAAAAAATAAACAAACAATAATATATACATGCATGCATGGATAATCATCAAACCCCCAACCACAAAAACAAAAAAAAATTATTTACATTTATCCAATAATAAACATAAAAAATACAGAAAATAAAAAAAAATTCAAACTAAAAAAAAAAATCCAAACCTGGTGTGGTGGTGGTCAACCTCCAAAAAAACTCTAATACATAAAAAAAAAATTAGTGTTTATTAGAGAGAGAGAGAGCAAGAGAGAGAAAGAGAGAGAGTTAAAGAGGGAAAGCATTCCGGTGACGGCGGCAAGGGACTTCTGGCGACGGCAGTGGGGGGCAGAGGGAGAGAGGAGAGAGCGCGGGGGAGGGAGAGGAAAAGTGAGGGGCGTTCAGCCCGATATAATTTTTGTATCAACGACCGCTTTAAACGGTCGCTAATGCGGTCGTTACAAGAGTATTAGCGATCGGTAAACGCGATCGCGCGAATTTTCTCGTCGTAGATACCTTGCCGCACGAGATTAGCGACGGAAATTAAAGCGACCGCCTAAAGTGATCACTAATATTCTTGTAGCGACCGTTTAAAGTGGTCGTTCGAGTTCTACACTCGCCAATCGCTCAATCTCTGGTAGTGAATTCTCCGTAGCAATTAATGAGTCTAAACCAAGCAGATTGATCAGAGATAGTATTCAAGTCGCATCAGTTGGGCATTTGGTCTAGTGGTATAATTCCCGCCTAGGGTGCAAGAGGTCCCAAGTTCAATCCTCGGAATGCCCCACCAAAATCCAACAAAACCAATTGCCAAACTACCAAACCATTTACTTTAATATAGTATGTAACTTTAATATAGTATGAATAAATCAGGACAAATTTACTCTCTCACCAATACAAATATATATATATACATACACTAGCAATAAGTTTGTCACAGAGCTGATAATTTTGTGTTTTTCTTAAAAAGGATTATAAAAAAAATAAATTATTATATTTTAATTTGAAAGGTTAATTTTTTAGAAATTATACTTAAACGGAATTTAAATTGACAGCGATTGAAAATTTTATCTAAATTATAGCGGCAGCGAATGAAAGTTCACGCAAAATTGATTTTCTTTCGACTTCAAAACTTCTCCAAAAAAACGTCGTGTTTTTTAACTTTAACGCAAATTTGAAGGGTATAAACGTCTATTGATCAACTTTTAATTTCTTTCATTGATTCCCGCACTGTAAAAATTTGTTCTTTGATTCATTAATTCTTTAATATTATGTTTGGTTGCCAATAAAAATAAGAACGAAAACATGGATATAAAGAAATTTCAATATTTGTACATTGCTACTTTTGATTAGTTATATGATTTGAAAATCAAAATGAGAATGAAAATTCTCATGTTTAGTTGATTTTTGATCAAAGAATTAGAACATTCATTTTCTAAATTAGCAAAATTATAAGTTATTAGGTCTGATGTGGTATTTTGTAAAATTCGAAATAAAGAAACTATTCACAAGATGTGAATTAACAAAGTCACCCTTGTATTTTAAATATATTTATAAAATAGAGTAATTTAGTCTTTCAAATTAAATTCTCATTTAATTTTTAAATGTATTTGTTCATACATAGCAAGCACTATTAAAAGGAATTCTCATTCTAATTACACCCTCGATTTTATTCAATATAAAATAAATTGCATTTCGGAAAACACTTTTACTCATTTTTTCTTCGGCATGAGTAAAAATATTTTTTAGAAAATATTTTACTTTGAAAGAAACATAACCTTAATACTCATGTATTTTATTATTTTATGACTTATACTTCAAATCATCTCATTTTTTTCTCAATACATTTTTTTACTTTACCCCATTTTGTCAAATTTATTAACAAAAAATCATTGCGTGTCTATTATGGTCGATAAATTTGTGATGTTTTTCGTCATATTATTTTAATGATAATTGTTGAATAGAGTAATGTAAAATTGTATTAAATATACATAGGATAAAGCGGGATGATGTAAAATACTAAAGTAAAATTGGTGGTAAATTTCAAGAGTAGTAAGTGTAATTGAACCTATATTTTGTTATTGTTCAGGTTTGTAAGGGCTGATCAAGAATGGGAATTAAACATGTGTTCAATAATTATATTGATAGGAGATTTCAAGCATTAAACTTTCTTTACACTCTTGTAGTGGTATTATCTTTAAGATGTATGTTTTAGCATTCTAATTTTGACTTTTTTTTCAATAGTTGAATAAATATCAATTGTACAAAAAGAGACTGAGCCGATACCTAATATTTGTTTATGGAGGTGAGAAAAAGACATTTCTCCTCGAAAGGGTATTAACTTTACTTGTCTTGTTAAAAAAGATTATAAAGATAATTTTTGTGAAATGAAGATGGAGACAGAGTTTTTAAGTAATCTCTAAACGGACACAATAAAAAAGGAGAAGATGACAATCTCCATTATGACACATACCTATTTATGTGCTTATTTATATACTAATTATATTTTTATTTAAAATATGTACAATTTTTTTTATTTCTCATAATAGGATAAACATATAAAAGTCCAATGTCGATTGCCACAACATGTTTTGGAATCGACTTTATTCTAATACTCTTTTGAAATACAAAGGATCTTGCAAAAAATACGAGTTGCGATAAAATTTGGTGTAACACTTTAAATATCGATTTCACATAATACCAAACAATAATGCACATACAGTCCATCGTTTGGTTGTTAGTTTCCAATTTCAAGGCACATGAGAAGTAGAAGCTCTGCGCAAAAACACAAAAAATATATCGGTAGCGTTTGGAGTGATAAAAAATAATGAAAAATGTCATTTAGATAACTTTTTAGCATTTAGTGGTTAACTACCAAATCACATTTTTCAGATATGAATAGTGTTAGGGATGTCGATGGGGCGGGCATGGGTTGGGTATGACCTTCCCTGTCCTCGTCCCCGTTTAGTAATACCCTTACCCCTACCCGTTCCCGTCCCCGTCCCCGTCCCCATCCCCATCCTCATTTCGAAGAAAAAAGTTTTTTCCATACCCGTCTCTGTTAGATAATGAATTTCCCGTCCCCGTCCATGCTTACCCAAGTATACTAACTATTACAAATTACATATTATATGTATAAAGTAAATATTAAAAATTGTTATAAATATTATTTATATTAAACAAAAATTAAAAAAATATATATAAATTAATAAATAAATATTTAAGCGGGTACGGGATGGGGTGGAAACTATTGTACTTGTCTCTGTCCCCGTACCTGTTCGGGTAATACCTCAAATCCTTATACCCGTCCCCATCCCCGCTACTAATATCCTTATACCCTCTCCTAACGAGGTGGGTGAAGCAAGTATCCACTAGGTACGAGCATATTTGACATTCATAAATAGTGTAACTTTTTGACTTTTTCGTTAGTAAGTTGGAGAGATTTATGTTAAAACTTTTTAAAAGTTGTTAAACTTTTTAACTTTTGCGTTAGAATGTTAAAGAGAGAAACCGTTCGAACGGATTTATGTTAAAAGTTGTTGAACTTTTTCACTTTTGCGTCACAATGTTGGAGGGAGAAACCATGCAAACATATTGTTAGATCCGTTCCAATTGATTTATGTTAGATTTTTTGAAAGTTTGTTAAAAAATTTTAAAATTTGTAGAAAAGTTATTAGAGTTTATGAATTATTATTTGGGTTTGTAAAAAATTTATTGGGATTTATAAAAATTTGTTAGGATATATAGACATATAAAAATTTATATAAATTTCATGAAGCATGAGGTGAATAAAATGTATTAGAGAATTTTAGTGATTTTCAAAAGTCTTCAGAGATTTTTTAGCTTTTTTATCAAACCAAACCAACCCATTATATATTGGACAATGAATATTTTATATTTGAGTTTTGGTCAATTTTTTTTAGAGTTAGTCAAGAATTGTCGCAATTAAATTTTCAACAACAGTATAATGCTTCAAACATATTCCAAGAGCTTCCTTCTTCAGGGGAAAAAAAATCCTTAAAATCATAAAAATCCATAAATGCTACTATATATCTATCTTTCCAAGGAAAATAATTTTTAGGCAATTTCAAAATATTTTAATTTTATGATGATGTTTTCAAGTCGAAACAAATGGACTTAAAATTTCAATTATGTTTTTGAGCAAGCCAGCTATGAATTGGGGGAAATTTGTCTCACAAAAATTGAATCCTAAAAAAACTACATGTTTTCCTTGCGGTGATCATTGCCATCATATAGTCCAATACCATGCATGCGGTAATTAATTTTTGTTCTCTTATATTCTTTACTATTTATTGACCTTTTTGACACAAGCACAACATGGCTCAGACCCATTCAATGTGCTAAACTAATTCTTGTTGATTTTCCTTCTAAATATCAATTCTGATTTTGCATATTCAAACATCAAATCTCCCAACAGTCTGGGATTATTATCTTTACTTTTCCTCAAATAGCAGGCACAGGTTGGATGATTTAGCCTTTCTAGAAATCACAGCAAATCACAATTTAAAAGCACAACTCTCTCCCCCCCCCCCCCCCCCCGGCCCTCTCTCTCTCATTTGATTAATTTTTTAGCAACTAGACAACTGTCAGGAAGCAAAATTAGCCTCTACCACCTTATATATCTGGTGTCAACCAACTGGATGCAAGCATTAAACCTATCTAGCTCTTTCTACGTCCCCTCCTTTATTTTTTATTAATTTCCGAATTCGAGGGAGGAAGACATATCATCTGTATTACTTTTTATTTGTCATCTACCATTGACAATACCGTAAGAAAATGGGTAATGGCCGAGCAACTCTTTTCATGTTGCTTTTCTTCACAATTGCTCTGACCCACTGTAAAACTGCAAAGGGTCACGACGACATCCAATTCAAGGAAGTATCAATTCACGACGGCTTGCGCGCTCTACTTTATGCGCCCAAGTCCGCTAGTCCCAATCAGAAGCTTCCTCTCGTAGTATACTTCCACGGAGGATGCTTCACATACGGAACAGCCTACGACAATCAAACTGACAATTACGTTCATTCGATTGTCAAAACGGCCAACGTTGTCGCTTTGTCTGTTGATTACACACACGGAGTCCCCGCCGCTTACGACGACGCATGTGCAGCAGTTAGGTGGGTTGCCTCTCACTCTTCCGGGCATGGTCAGGAGACATGGCTAAACAGCCTAGTTGATTTTCAAAATTTTTTCTTATGTGGAGAGAGTGCAGGTGCCAACATGGCACACAACGTCGCCATGAGAGTGGGTTTGGGTTCTGGTGAGAAAGTGGAAGGTCTCAAAATCAAAGGGATTGCTTTACTCCATCCATACTTCTGGGGGAGCAAACCAATTGGCGATCATGAGCCAAGGGTTGCCATGGCCAGAGCGTTGTGGGACAATTGTTGGTATAATGCCAATAAGGAATATTCATCCAGTGACCAACTCGATGACCCGCGGCTTAACCCACTTGTGGACCCAAATCTTTCAAGGCTCGGGTGCAGCAAAGTTTTGGTTGTCATCGGTGATAGCGATGATTTTGTAGATAGGGGCTTCTATTACTATCAAGCACTAAGGAAAAATGGATGGAAAGGGAAAGTAGAGCTGATGAAGTCCAAAGGTGGGCACTGCTTTTTTTTGGCGGACAAGTCTGCTAAAGCTTCCGCCGTGCTCGAACGTTTAAGTTCTTTCTTGAACGAAGCCTAGCCTTGCCCCATCTCACCTGTTTTCGAGGACTGCGGTAGAAAATACACAAATAATATCTTTGATAAAATTATAAAGCATTCATGATCAAAAAAACATCATCAACGAAAAATAATATGCCATTCATGATCAAAAAACAAAAAGCAGAGTGGTGCACGTTTGAAAAAATAATCCAATAAAAAAATACAAACATAAATCATTTTTTTTTAAAGAGATGTTAAGGAGAATATATATGACATGGGATGTAAGAATTCTCTGTTATATTTATGTTAGCGTAAAATAATCCAAATAAGTGGTAAGGTGCTTTCCTACTATTATATTGTAGACTAATATTGGAGTTCAAGTCCACCCTTCCTCACGCTATTCAAATTTTTTTGTTGCCTGTTTCATAATTTTTCGTCCAATAATGACAAAAATCTGAGTTACAAGGTCGGAAAATTTTTGAGATTTAAGACAAAATAGTTAATAAGGTTTATTTTAAAAAATTATAAAACCTATCTAAAAAAAAATTAAAGATGAATAAACAATAAATGATAAATATATATATATAAGTGGGGCCTTTTTAAAATTATAAAGACTAAGATATTTGTCTTAGTACGGTCGACAATGCTGAATCATCACCTTCTAGGCATGTTTGCATTTCTGATCAACTACGTTGTTTTTTTTTTCTTTTTGTGACAATTAATTTAGCCTTGGTGTTTATGTATATATTTTTAATTATTTTTGCTAGTTCTATTGGAAGTGAGCAAACATTCAAGATTGTACCTTGATAATGACCAGGATAGACTTTTATGTTTTGGAACAATACATCACATCATTAGGTATATTCTCTCCAAATGAATTCAAGTTGACAATACGAATACAAAATGGGTTAGCGAAGATGTATAACAAAGAGACCACTAAGGGTTGGAATTAAGAGTGACAGGCAACTTTATAAGGACTCTAGAAATAGTATAGTTTGTGACCATACAATTAGAAGGTGAAGACTTTGACTTGGATTCTTAGTATTTAATAATTTATTAATCTCACAATTAGGAGTGAAAACGAATCAAATCGATTCAAGTTTCAGCTTATTTGAATTTGACTCAAGCTATTTATACAAGGTTAGAGGTTGAGCTCGACTTGAACTTTTATACAGACTTGAGTTTGGTTCGACAAAGAAGAATATAAATTTTAGAGCGGTTCGCGAATAGCTCTATTAAACCATACCCATCATAATAACTGAAACTCAGTCCGTGATTCCATCATCCTATATTCCATTACAATTTCTTTTATCTTAATATTTAAAAATTCATCACATTAATTAATATTATTATTATCAACAATATAAATAAACATATACAAACAATATTAAACACGGTGGAAAGAGGTACTCTACCAGATAGGTTCATGGCCATAGACTACCAACCTGTGCTCTTTCCAGACTTGCCATGTATCAACCTGGCCAATATGTATAAATACACGATTCTTGTGTCTACCAACTGGGATTCATCTACGGGAAAATTATGTTGATCCATCATCTGCCATACTTTGTAGGTTTCTACTTTACTGGATTTGTGTACTCATACTTACGCAAGTTTCGAAACTCTCAACAGTTTAATATTGTAATATTTCATATTTCTAGTACTTCCCAAAATCAAATGTCAAGTAATACAACATAAAACAAAATAAATAAATTCATTTCAATATAAATCTATCAATTATCAAACTATAATAGTAAGCAACAATCCAATATAACCATTACAACATTACAATACTAGCATCAACATTACAATAATATTAATCTAATATTTATCTTTTGATAGTAATCTCAATCCCACCATAACTGATTTTATTCCTCATTTATTCATTTTATAGATTTTCAACTAGAATCTAAGTTCCAACAATAAATCTGAATATTATTTTTTTTAACCTCAAAAGTTAACTATCATATCACCAATGTTATCTATCATATTTATTTTATTTGAATCATCTCGATATTTTACCATGTAAAACTCTCCATCCAAAATCTCATAAACTTTACTAAGTGGAACATCCTGATTACACTTGAAAAGTGTAATTACAAACTCCACATTTTCATGGTTATTAAGGTAATTGAGTACTCTATTTTGGAGAATTATCATTATTTTATCACTTATAAGATTTGTGTTCTTAATTGCAGGGAAAACGGGGAATTAAACGAAGAAGATAGTGACTTTGGAGATGAAAGGGAGGATATCGAACCAACTTCGTTAAGGATGGCTCGGAGTACCCCAAGGACTTAGCGGCAAATGAGGAGCAAAAGTGTAGAAAAAAGGCTTCTGTGGTCCGGACCACCTGGCGCACGGTCCGGACCACAGTATGGTGGACCGTCGCGCGGGCAATTTAAGTTTTAGGGTTTCTTTTACAAGTTTAAATAGGACTGCTTGGGGGCCGACTTGGGGGACGGCTACTACTTCTTCTTCTTCTTCTTTTCGATATTTTTATTTTTCGTCTACAAATTTTGAAGGTTTTGTTTTACTTACGTGGATGTTCTTACTTGGTTTCGGAGCTTTCATCACATTCGTTTCAGCAGTCGCCATTCAGCGTTTTGTTTCGAAGCTTGTTTTTGAGTACGTTACAATTTTTCTTTGGATTAATGGTATTATTCGAATATTCGAAATAGAAGTTTGATTGATTTCGCACCTTTAGTTTTGATTTAGTTGTTTAAGAATCTTGTTTCATTGTTTGATTTAGCACATCTTTTAAATATGTTTTCGACGAATATATCCGTTGTGTTTAAAATCATGCTAGCGTAGAAACCCTAGTTCTTGATTCAACGAATCAAGAAAGGGTAGTTTACTCTAATCTATGGGATGTACGTAGACCCTTCGCAGAGTTTGCGAAAGCTCATGCATAGGGGTCTACAACTTTGAGACGTCTGCGTAGACCCTTCGCATGGTTTGCGAAAGCTCATGCGTAGGGATCTACACTTTTTAAAACCTAATTCAGTTCTTTCAAAAACTTTCGAAAACGAAAACCTTTGACTATATTCTCTGTAATCACTGGTAAGGGTTTTCGATTAAAATTTTCTTAATAATTTTGAAGAACTGAAAATTCAGATTTTGAATCCTAATTTGAATTAGTTTATTTCAGAAACATTCGAAAACGAAAATCTTTGACTATATTCTCTGTAATCACTGGTAAAGGTTTTCGATTAAAATTTTCTTAATAATTTTGGATAAACTAGAAGAATTGGATTTGAATCCGAATTCGAATAGGATTGTTTGAAAACCCTTCGAAAACGGAAGTTTTTGACTATATTCTCTGTAATCACTGGTAAAAGCTTTTGATTAAAACTTTCTCAATAATTTTCAAACAAATCCTAATTTAGGTTTTAACGCAAGTATTGCAAACCATCCCATAGTGAAGACGTAAACTACCCGGAATTGATAGTTGGATCAAGGACTTCTTAAATTTATTTGCTTATTAATTGAATTGCCTTTGTTTGATTTACATTGCAGTTTTTAGATTAGTTTATTTTGCTGCGCATTTAAATTAGGAAAAATTCGTTTAGCTAATATTTTACTCCTTGAATCAACAATCAATATTAAATTGCTGAAATTTTGTTAATAGGTTGTTAAGTTAGTTTAATTTAAATTTTGAACTTGCAAAACCCTAGGAATTAGTTTTAATTAATTTTCGAACTTAGTTTACAATCAAATTTAGGATTTCCATTTAACCTAGAAACTAAATATCATAGGCTCCTTGTGAATTCGACCTCGGACTCACCGAGTTAAAACTACACCGCACACCCTTGCACTTGGGGGTTAATTTAGACGCATTTTCTAATAGCGGTCACATCCCTTAAAATTTCCTTTTACCATTCACTTTATTTGATAGGTGTTCCCTTTTACCCAAGGTATCATCTTCATTTTCTGCCAAATTATTAATTATTTTGTGGCAATTCTTATCACTTATCCACCTTTCATTATCATAAGATCAAATTTTTCATTTTATATAACACACTTGTCATTTTGACAAATAACACCGAACATCTTTATCAAGCTTCTATTCAACTTAATGTACATACTTGCATTCTTAACTTCTCTAACCATGGTAAACCAAACCTAACAATAATTATTTTCTCTTTTGCTCAACTCTTTCCATTCATACTCTTTAACAATTATTATTATTATTCATTTCAATATTTCTTGAATAAAGTTATGATATATTATTCTCATTTTCATACGTTTGCATCCCATTACTAAATTTACATCTTTACATCATAATCTAAACATTAGCAGGATGGAGTTTATTATCCAAACAACAATTTGAACAGGAGTTCCCCACCACTGACGTTCAAATGATCATCTGGACAAATGGTCAGTTCGAACTCACATCCAAATGTCACAACACAAATATGATCTTCTGGGCTCTGTTTAACCTGAACACAAACCTTCTAGCCACTCAGACCTCTTATCTTTCAACATCAGATCATTTAAACATGTATTAACATGGAAGAACATGGATAATACCATATTACTCATGGTTTTAACGATTCTTTAACAAAAAACCTTATGCATACTAACTTTCCCACATTCATTTTCATGCATGCATGTATGTTATAGGTTTACAATTTCCTTCTCTTTTAAACCATTCTATGCCCACATACACAAACACCATCATGTTTCTCACACATGAACATAACAACATAAACCAAACACACTCCTACCTCACATCCAAGCTTTAGGGTGAAGAAGAAAAAAATAAGAGGAAGGGTGCAGCACCAACACGACAAAGGAAGGAGAAGACCACCACCATCACATGAGCCACCCACACCTCATACTCTTCTCTCTTTGTCCCTAACCACTCTCTTTCTTCCTTTCTTCTCCATTAGCTCTCTCCTTCTAGACCTATTTTTCTTTTCTTCTTCGCTTTCTCTGTTTTTCCCTCCTTCTCTATTTCTTCTCCCTCGATTTTTTCCCCTCTCTCAAACTCTTTGGGCACACCCACACAAAAATAAACACCTAGAGGGGTGTAGGGGCAGCCTAAGGAGAAAGTAGGGTTAGGCTAGGGATGTGGGTCCGCAAAGGAAAAGAAATGACATGACCAAAAGTCAGGAAAAGAAACTGATATGCTTTAGAACCAGGAGAGGTCATTTGGAACCTCGTCCGAATAGTAGGTTATCCTGGCCCCCGTTCAAACAAGTTTTCAACACTTGAAAATTTTTGAAAGATTCAGTGTTATTCTCAATTATGGTTAAATACTAACTTAATCTTAGTTTAAACTAACCCCATTCTCAACCCAACCAACGAACCATGATTCAAATAGTCCCACCACAGCACAAATCATAAAATATAATATAAAATAATATTTCGTCATTATATAACTATTATTAAATGAATTTTCTATTTTTTATAAGAAATTTGGGATAGTAAAAAAATTTTTCTGTTTCATTTTGTTGATTCAGAATGTGTTTGCTTGATAAGATTGATTTTTTTGAGTTAAAATTTGATTTTTTAAGTCATTGATTTGAATTTTTAATAATTTAGATTAATTTCTTGTATTTTTATTTCTTTGATTTCAATTTTAAAGTCTTCTAAAGATATGTTTTTGAATGTGTTGATTTAGATATGTTGTTGATTTCATTGTTGTAATATATAGGCTTGTCAATTAGGCGAATTTGGTTCAAATTTGACTTGGACTAGATCCAATAACATGACACTAGATCTATCCAATAAAATACCTGACTTAATAGATTTAGATCTAGATGATCCACCAGACTCATTATTTTTAAAAATAAAATATTTAAAAATAAAAATAAAAATTTTAAAAATATTTGAAAAATAAAAAATTTATGTAGAATAAAATCAAGCATTTTAACTATTTTACTACATATATATATGTAACATACATGAATAATTGTATTTATAATTACAATATATATATACAATTCTATGTATAGATTGTGCACATACTATCATTCTTGTTTTTTTTTTTTTTTTCTTATTTTTTTCTCCGTTGTCTACAAGAAAAAGTGCACCATCCTAAGCCAACGCCAGCGAGGATAGCACTGCTATGAAAGGGGCTGGACATTAAAGGAAATATTAAAATTTTTTTTTTGATCTGCTATTCAAGTTGCTAAAAATGTAGTCTTTCTTAAATAGAGTGATACAGAGCCTATTTTTAGGTTCCTATTCATTAATAGTTCTTCAATTTTTGTTTCTAAATAAACATAAAATCGTACTTTCTGAGAAATTATTCAACCGAAATATATGCAAATAAAAAGAAAAAAAAATGTTACTTCATTAGATTTTTATTGCTTGTGTATATATATTTTGAATAAAGTATATTTTTTTATCTTTATGAAATTATAATTTATACAAAAATTATTTTTCAAAACAGGTTGGATCTGTTAGGAATATGGATCTGGACCAGATTTTATAAATCAGATCCAATTACTTTTACATTTGGATTAGTTCCATTATAATTGGACCTAGATATGATGAATTTAATATAGCTCTACCCCATTAACAAGCCTAGTAATATGCATATTATAGTAAATTATACTTAATAGTTGTGTACTTCACCATCTATCTCATTTTATAACCTATCCTATTTTTTCCATTACATTTTTCTTTTTTCACAATGCAGTTAAATTTATTGACAAAAAACACTATATCAATTTTTTTTTAACAATAATTAACTAAAGGAGCAACTTGAAATTGAATTGAATTTACATCTAATTCTCATGTTTACATGTATGAGGACCTTAAAATTTTTCATATTTTTAGTATAGTTCTTTTATTTTAAAAGATTTCATATGGAAACAAAATTTGAATATAAAATAATTACAAATCTAGATCGTTAGCATTCAAAAGCTTTTAATCTCAAGAAAAAAAATCAAAGGATAAAGTCATAAGATTTAAAATACATGCTCTAAAATAAGATTAGTTGTCATGACCCAAATTTATTTTAAATATCATTTTTTTTGTTGATTCATTAACTAATTTATTTATTTACTTCATCAACTTGCTAATGCAATCCTTTAAATTTGTGTTATATTTAAATTCGTTTGGGTTTAATATGGATACATAGGATTGTGTGGGTTTTTCAATGTTAGTATATTTTGGTAAATATAATTTATATATACATATATATAAATATATATATTTGTGGGATTTACATGAGTTTTAAAAAAATTATAATAAGATAATAGTTTAATGGAATCTAAATTGCTCATTTAATCTTATTTAACTCTACAATATGTATATCAAGATGTGTAACAAGCATGCAAATCGGAAGAGTTATCCTACTTATATTAAATATACTTGTATCAAAAGTCTTATCCTATTTATATCATATATATTTATATCTAATTGGGTGCATGCTACAAAGGAGACTAGGGTTGTTAAAACCATCTCAGACTACAACGAAAAAAAAAATGTCATTTTCGTCGAACTGCTATTGTGTTTTCTTTTTTTTCTTTGCTACGTTACATTTTTTTCCTGGTTGTACTGTGCCTTTCTTCTCTCTTTCATCCCTATATGTGCCGTTGAGTCCCAGGTAAGGGAGAACCCTTGTTGATTTTTAGTTATATAAAATAGATATGAGATGATATTTTGTGTACACATATCCGGTAGTGTATATATTCATATATTCAAATTTGTATACATATATATAAATACATATGCACTTATCCAACTATGAACGATATATATATACACACTAATGAACCTTGCATGTTATGGAGAATGAATTCTTGGTTTGCATAATATATATGGATGTGCTAGTGTGCTAAAAGGATTCGTTTGTTATTGAGTTAATGGAGATGTTTAACGAATGAAGCTTATGATCCAACAAATTGAATTGTTGTTGTAGGTTCAAAAGCGATACTTATATATGTTTAAGTGATACTTATAGCTATTAAGTATTGTTTGTTTAAAATAAATACTTGTTAGCAGTTATTTCTCTCTACTATTGTTGTAGTTCTTTATGGTTTATTTCTAGTTTGTTTGTCTACCTACCTACCTACCTTGGAAAGGTTTGAGTAGGAATGTCAAATATTTAATTAATTTAAAGTGTATATAGGAAAAATATATTAGTTTACGTAAAATTTTTAAACCATTAATTTATTTGTTATTTTTATTATTTTAATACAATATCACCACTTTGTGTAATCTTAGTTCATGATATAAGATGGTAATGTTTTGTGATATTAGTGTAAATGAGGACGTTTTCATAAAATATTAATTAAAGGAACAAAAATTACTATTGTGGTTTTGTTTCAATTGAGAGGTACTGAAAATATCGGATATACGTACCCAAGCGTTGAAAATCTCAAAACTCACGCAAGGTTGGTGATTGTGGCTAGTTAGCTAGTAACTTATGAAATTGAACAGTTGTCTAAGGGTGGCATATATTATTCCTATTGCTTTGATCTAAGAAGTAGATACTGAAGGATAGCATGATTATTATTCCTAAGGTTTTCGTCTATGAAGCAAACATTGAATGATGGTTTATATTGCTTGAGTCCTATGGCAACGCGACAGTCAGACAACAGTAGTTGAAACCAACATATTTTATTTTGATGTGTTATGTGGTGTTAATATATGGCTAAAATGTGAAAGTAGAGAAATATGAAAAATATAAATATAAATTTATTTGTTAAAGTTATTATTTGAAACTTTTTTTTCATGAATAAGATGTTTCACTTAGTAGCATGCTAGAGTATTCATTACATTTATATCATCATCATCATCATCACCATCACCATCACCATCACCATCATCATCATCATCATCATCACCATCACCATCACCATCACCATCATCATCATCATCATCATTAAGGTAAATTATACTTAAACCTCCTAAACATTTGCGTAATTACATATGGACCCCTCAACATTTATAAATTAGAAAGACTTCCTTTATTTTAAAAAGTTTGTAACATTCAACCCTCTTCCATTAATTTAGAGCTTAGTTTTGTTAAAATTCTATTATAAAGACAAAATACCCTAACTGCCCTTTCTTTTTTTTTTTTTCCTCACAAAATCAATTCCTCTTTCTCCCGTTTTTATTTTATTAAAGTCATAATTACCTTTCTTCCTCTACCACTGCTATAGTCGGCAACTTATCAAAAATCCATCAAACCTAAATAAATCTTCCTTAAGATTTAACTGCCAAACTCATTAAAAATCCATCAAAATCCCTCTTATATCTCTTTGATTAATAAAATCACAACAGACTAATACACATACACACATATATTATATAATGAACTTAAAGGAGAGTGATTTGAAATCATCCTCAAGATTTAACTACCAAAGTTAAATCGATCAAAATCCCTCTCATATCTCTTTGATTAATAAAATCACAACAGACTAATACACATACACACACATATTATATAGTGAACTTAAAGGAGAGTATAAAAAATCCACGAATTTGAAAGCACAAATTGATTTTATGAAAAGTTTTCAAACTAAAAAAAAAATTGTGAAACAAATTTTTTAGAGACTTCTTTAGAATCATTGGTCTGATTCAAAGATGGTGAACCTAGAAGGTCTTTTTTAAACCGAGCATGGCCAGTTCTAGCAAATCAGTGACAATTTCTCAAGGAAATCTCTTTGAAAATTAATTGTAGATCTCAGAGCAGCAGAAATCTATTCAATGATTTGGTTTTGATTTTTTTTTTTTTTTGAGTAAGTCTTGGTTTGGTTTTAATGTTGATTGAGTGATTCGTGAACATGGTAGAGGTGTCTATGGGTTCTTGTTGTGCATTGACAGGGACCATTAGTGTTTATCTTTATCCTTATTTTGTAAAATAAGTCACCAAATACACGTGGCCTTGTGAAGATAACCATCAGTGTTTTACAGAGCTTTAACTGTTATAATTGGAACTGTAGCAACTAAGTAAAATTTACTGCAAATTGCAAAAATAATTTCTATAATTTACCCTTTTAAGCAAGACATTTCATCAATCATATATTTCCATAAGCAAATAATTTATTTAAAATATATATGTAATAAAACTAATTTGTACATTCCATATATGTAATAAAACAATCTATCCACCCCAACGAGCATAAATAATCTATAACCCTTTTTTTTTAAAATAAAAAAAAAAACATAAAATAGCATAGCTAGCCAATCGTTCTAAGCCCTATTCTCCTATAAATTTGATAATAGTGTTCAAAATAAGCTTAATTGACACACATGGTTAGCAAATGACATTAAGGCATACATCGGTATTTGTGCATATGTAAACATTTTTATAATAGGGATGGCCGAAATATCTTTAACTTTGTCATTTGAGAAGAGGTTTCAAAGGATGTTGGAGTTCCACTAGCAGTTGGAAGAAGAAATGAGATCCTTAACCATGGATAAAGTGCAATCAGGAGGCTTAGAGGATAGGACCTAAAAGGTATTGGAGGTGGGGATCCAGTTGTCTTCCCAGAAATTGATAGATTCACTAGTGGCTACGTTCTATCTCAACTCAATTTTCAAAAGGTCCCTCCCTTGGCAAAGACTCAACCAAATCTATGAAGCTTTGCTAGCTTTTTTAGCATGTAATGGAGCAATTGTTGGGAAGTAAATGCCCTTGAGGGTCTTCACCCAAAGTTGGTTTGGTTGTTAGATCAGTCTCAAGAATTATTTGGCAAGGAAGGCTAAGTTAAAACATTCCATATCCTTAAAACCTAGGCTACCAGAAAATCTTGAGGTCTATATTTGCTTCCATTGGCACCAATTAATTTTCGTTTTGTCTTTAGATTCTCCCCACCAAAACCTTCTAACATCTACATTTATTTGATGACAGAAGGTTGAACGAAACTTAAAGCACATCATAGGGAAGGTGGGAATGGCTTGTGCCACTGATTTAACCAAAATTTCCTTATTAGCAGGTGATAAGAAATTTTTTTCCATCCTTGAAGCTTTGAATTCTATTTTTCCCTTATCTAGTTTAAGGATTCTTTTTTTTAGGATCCCTAATTAGTAAGCAAGCCCAGATATTTGGCATGGCGGTCCATAGTTTTCATTCCCAAAGTCTACTTAAGTTCCTCTTTGATAGAGCTCTCTGTGTTTGGGGAGAAAGAGATAGAAGACTTCTGTAAATTTATGGAGAGACCTCATGCATTACTAAACTCATAGAGGATCTTCAAAAGATAGTTGCTCTGATCCTTGTTTGAATGTAGAAAAAATAATGAGTCATCTGCAAAGAGCAGATGACTGATTGGAGGGCAATTTTTTTTGATTTTTATACTTGGGATGGAACTAACTTCCATAGCTTTTTTTCATGAGAGAGGAGAGTGCATGGGTTGCAATCAAAAAAAGAAAGAGAGAGAGAGGGTCGCCTTACTTGAGCCTTCTATTAGGATAGATACAGCAATTGGTTCCTCCGTTAACCATAATAGTAAATTTACCAGTCTTCATGCACTATTTAATCTATTGAATCCAAGTGGCATTAAAGCCCATTTTCCACATGACTGCTTCAAGATAATCCCAACATACACTGTCAAAAGCTTTGTTTAGGTATAGCTTAATTGCCATGGCTGTATTTCTCTCCTTTTTTCTTTTGCTTCAGGTAGTAAAACATTTCATGAGCTACAATTATGTTGTCTTGGATTTTCCTTCCTTCAATGAAAGCCTACTGATTATAAAAAATGATTTTATCTATTAATGGTTTCAGTTTGTTGGCAATGACTTTAGAAATAACCTTATAAGAAAAGTTGCAAAGGCTAATAGGTCGAAAGTTGCTAATAGGTCTAGGGAATTTGGTTTTTGGTATGAGAATGATGTTAGTGTTGTTAAGTTCTTGGAGAAGGAAGCCATTGGTGAAGAAACTCCTGGCAGCTTAAATGAGATCAAGTCTGACTGTGTTCCAATAATGTTGGTAAAAGAGGCCTGGGTATCCATCTGGGCTAAGGGCTTTAAGAGGGCCTATTTGGAAGGTAGCTTCTTTTTGACTTCCTCTTTAGACACATTGTTGCAGAGGCCTGTGTTCATGTAATACCCTAAATTTTTTGTGTTAACAAAAGTATATGGTTTTGGATGCATTTTGGAAGGGATATTATGTTAATTTAGTGGAATAGATCCTTAATGGTACTTTAGAGTTGAGAACTTTGAAAGATATGGGTTAGGAAATCAAAAGGTGGCATTTTAGCCAAGTGCAGCAAAAATGGCACCTTGGGCGCACAAGGCATGGGTACCCAAGGTCTTGGGCGCACAAGTCATGGGCGCCCACCTAAGAAGGCATGGGCACCCAAAGAATAGTGGCGTTGATAGACAAGAGTTGCTCAGCATTTTTCAGCCGAGCCTCACCCCTATACACCTATATTAGGGCTAAGGGGATGGAAAAATCTAGAAGGCACTGTTTGGGGATTAAAATATTGCTTAAAATATATATATATATATATATATATATATGTTTGTGTATATAATGCAAGAGAGAGAGAGAGAAGTTGTTTGGAGAAGAAGAAACCGGGTGAAGGAAAGGAAGAGCAAAAAAGGACAAGAAAGGAACCGGGAAGAAATTTGAAGGTGAGTTCATCTAACCTTCATGCAAATCCAATTCCTCTAGGAAAAGTGAAATTGAAACCTCAAGAAACCTTCCTATGTAATTTATTTGTAGTTTGGATGAAGGAAAAAAGAGATGGAGTCCATCAAAGCTTGAGGGTTTGAAAGCTCAAAACACCTTGTTGTTGATCCATCTTCTTACAACTTGAGGTAGGGATTCAATGCCTCATTCTCACATATGTGATGTGTAACAAGGAGTAGATTACCATTATAAAACCCTCTTCAAGTGTTGGTCACATGGATGAAAGACATTGGTAGTTATATACACACACACACACATATATATATATATAGGTTGAGAGAATAAAATGGTGCTTTGATCCATAGCTTGACTTGTGGTTGATGAAAACTCAAATTTATGACTCTGTTAGATGCCTAAGAACCTTGTGTTGATGTTAGAAACATGAAATTTTAGGTATTTTCACTTTAACTTGGTCAATTTGAGGTCCTAAGGGTAAGAAACCATGAAACCAGAAAATAGAGTTAGAGACCCGAAACATGGCCCAAGCTGTGGGCGCACAAGGAGGACACAGTCGGGCGCCCAAGCCCCTTGGGCACCCAAGACATGGGTGCCCAGCCCTTGGGCGCCCAAGCCCCTTGGGTGCACGGCTGAGTGTTAGGTTAGGCGCCCACCGAGCCTAGGTCACTTTTCTTGACTTTGCTTAGTTTGACCTCCTACCTTAGACTTATGAAAGAGTTGGTAACTTATTTTCACATGAAACTTTTACTTGATTAATTGCATGGATATTAAAAGTGAAATGTGCTTTAAAAACTGATTAAGGATCTTAAGCTAATGGGACTCAACTTGCAAGGATGATGGAATGTTACTTAAATTGCATGAATTGGAAGATTACTTTGAGATGAGAGTCTTAATTGAATAGAATTGTAAATATGTCTTAATGTAAACTAAATGTTACAATATATGAACTTGTGATTGATTAATATAATGTGACTTGATATAGGGAACTCATGTTCAAAATATTGAAGAATGTTGAATGTTTAATGATGCTTGATCAATATTGTTATGTGACGAATCTTAGGATGAACCGAAATGTGGATATGTGTTGTGGGAAAGTACATGATGTTGAATGTGAACCTATGAATGATTGTTTGTGTGCTGGGGGCCGTGGTAAGGTGCGGTAAATAGGAAGGGTTTTGAGATTACCCTCGGGTTGAGAGTCCCGGAACCTGCGCAGGGTTTGGTGTCAATGCCAGTGGGTTAGTAGCCCTGGGTTACCCGTGGCCCTGGACCGTGATCCTAAACGATGGTGTTCAGTTTACCATTTCCGTTGGGTCTGGACCCATAAAAGACGGTGTTGTGTATGCACCCAACCCCCGATAACTTGTGTGGTTATGGCAAAGTGGTTGAATGATGAATGAGTGCTAATATGGATATGGTTATGTGATTGAATGTTGAATATGTGATAATGTGACATATGTTGAATATGTGATCATGTGATATATGTTGAATATATGATAATGTGATATGGAACTTGATTGGATATAAACTTGGAAAATTTAATAATAAAGAAATAATTAGAATTGAATACTACATTATGATGTTATTTAATGGCGATAAATATTGTAAATATGGTTGTGTGGTCGACTATGATTAAACATCAAAGGGATAATTGAAATGTGATTTGAACCAATAAATGAAATTTCAAAGATTAAGTATTAATTGGAAATGAATCCTTCTCATGATATTGTTGTGTGATAATGCATATATTCTAAATTGGTTGTGTAGTTATGTTGATTAAACTGATGTGGCTTTAGAAAATATTGAGATAACTAGATACACCTTGAATAGCATGCATGTTTGGAATATATATCATATATGTTTGTTTGAGACATCATGGGCACAAGTGAACCTGTGCTCACGTCCCTACAGAATTTAATGCAAGTACATGCCATAACAAGTAGGTGGGCTAATGGGGTTGGACTGGAAGTGCATTGGATGAGCCCTACCAAGCTTAACAAAGCTCTTGGTCATTTAGTTTAAATTTCTTTTGGAATTGTAATATTGTGCATTGCTAGACTTATTCGATTTGGTTGTAATGGCCTTAAGGCCTAAGTTATGTATCATGGGTATGATGTATGGAGCACGTGAACTAGCAATAATCAAGGTTAAACTTACGTTATCCTATTTTATGTCTCTGGCTCATTAGTTTACATTGCGTTGCTCTGATCATGGGTTGGTTATGTTAGTGCATGTTGTGTGTGTTTATCACTCACCCCTCGGGTCGCGAGATCCGGGGCGTGACAGGTTGGTATAAGAGCCTAGGTCAGAATACCTAAGGGATAGTGGGAGTCTGGCATTGCGTGTTGCATGTTGATGTGTTCTAATTGACATTTAGTCTTTTTTTTTATTAGATGGATTTACTAACATTTTGTGGTAAGGATTATGGCGCAGATGGGTAGAACTAAATGTTACTAGAACCTTGATCGTATTGTTTGGAGATATGAGGATTCGGTAAACATCCCTGGCTAATGATAGGTAAGGTTGACATGTGAGTAAATGGTGCAATCATTGGAGGTGTTAACCTAGAGGTAATGTTTGATAGATGTTTTAATAGTAGACCTGGCGTTATGAAAGATGGTTAGAAGTGATTGTGGATATGATTGAAAAATTGTATGTGCTAAGGGGTTTAGAAAGTCTAAGGTTGTGATTTTGGAATTTATTGAGGCTACCTTTTATTGGTTGGAATTGTGAGATTATGGAATGAATTTGAAATAGTAATGGCAATAGTAGAGAATTGAATCCTAAAATGAACGAGTTACTAACTTGATGAGCGGTGATTGATTATTATAATGGATTGGTGATAACCGGTTATTTGATAGTATAGTGGTTCAGAATTGTGATAAGATAACCTTTTTAGTTAATGATATTAGGCATATTGGGGAAAAACCTTGTGTTCGCATGGTAAATTGGAGATTGAATAAAAAGGAGTCTAAGTGTCGTTTTGTAAGTGAGGTGTTGATTTTGGATGTGATACTTAGGGATGAGTGAGAGCAAACTCCCAAGGGTTGGCTTGACTTTCATAGATTCCATATTAGATGTCGATATTATTTTTCTGTTAGGCCATATCCTATGGCATCGATGAAGTCTTGGAAGTCTGGAATTCAATCGAATGATTGTGAGTCTATGATTCTATAAAATATAGCATTGGACGTTGGGACATTTGAGATTCTTGTTAAAGGGAATAGTAAAAAGTTTGGGTTTTAAGTAAAACTGAAGTTGGCAAGTTTGGTGGTGATTAAAGCAGCATGTTGCTTATCGAGTATTGATGTTTGATTGAATCAATAGGCATCAAGAATAATAGATGTTGAATTGGTTTGCATGAGACAAAGTTTGGAGATAGATGATATATGGTCGGACGATTTTGAAGGATTAGTGAAGTAATTGAGTATAGCCAAGATTGTGTTTGATGTTTAAGTTTTGTGGATTTGGTGGGGTGCCACCCGTATCTTACTCAGTACCTCATAGCTAATGGACTTATTGATTTAAGTGAATTGGGAAAAAGCACAAATGTGTGGAGTAATGAGGGTGAGAACATTTTATGGCACAGAATGTATGTTGATTAAAATTTTACAATTTCTTTTACTTAAAGAAGGAATTGCTCTTAGTATTGTGAAAGGTTACAGGGAAGATTGAGTTATGTGATGATGTCTAATGATTAGATGACAGTATCAATTGAAAAGAATGGAATTATATGAAAAGGATTTACTTGTACCTAATTCAGTATTAGCTATAATGGTTCAACATTGAAGCCTAGTTATGGTTAGTAAAATGGTAGAGCAATTTGGAATATATTCGAGCATAAAGATGCCGAAGGTATTTGTTTATGTAAGGTAAACTGATTATGAAGTGAAGTGAAAGAGTGGACTATTGGAAAGAGGCTGATTTAAAGATCTCCCATAATATTTGAGTGAGGTCGAAGGTATGGACGATGCTATAAGTTGAAGGTCGAAAAGTCTGTATATTGCTAAAGTAACTTTCAGTGAATGTTTGGATTTCAAGACTCTTTGGGATGAGGATAATGGTAATAGAGGCATAAATTTCACAAAGGTGAGTTACTCAGATATGATATAGGAAGGTTATACCCCATGTTATTTATTGCACTTCTTATATATTGCAGGATGAATCCTAATAATTCTAAACTTTGAAGAGAACATATCATGGGTGAATTCATGTTTTATTGAATTTTTGATTGCTACTTGCACATTAAAACGTTGAATATTCTTTTGAGTTGAAAGTTCTTTAAACTGTTATGTTGATAAATATTTGGCTTGGCCACCTGAAATTTTGGTTTTCGAATTGTGCTAAAGTTGTCACACTAAGGAAATTCTTTTATCTTTATGTTATTTACTTGAAACTTGATGGCATTGCTATTTCACTGATGTTGGTAAAACGCACTATTGTAACTTTGGAATGGCTACTGTGTTGAACTTGGTTCAATGTTGATTATATTTCTTGAATGGCTAATTTGATCCACTGTATCTCAACATGTGGCTACTATGAATTGATTCCTTAATTGAAAATTGCTAATGGGCATGTATGAATTGAAAATTTGAACTTGTTTGGTTGTTTTTAACCTTTTGAATGTTAAGGTTTTTGATTTTATAGATGTTGATGTTAGTTGTGGGAATTTGCATGGCTAAGCGATTTTGGTTTTGAGTGTTATGGTAATATTAAGGATGTGCCTCGACCATATCATGGAAAGAGGGAACGGGATCCCAGTTGTGGGACTGTCTTTGTTAGAAAACGCATGAGTATAGAGATGTAGCTATAAATGGGTGATTTAAGCTTAAGAACGAGTAAGTGTACTGTTAGTAGATGAACTTTAGGAAGAACGGGTCTAGAAGTCTATTTCAATTGAGACTATGGTAAGTGATGATGGCATTAAGAGATATAGTGAAATAAAATACAAGGTGATGTACATGAAAGTTTTGAAGGTGTTTTGAAGGAGTTTACTAGCTAATTGCCTGAAAGGAGAAAGAAAAAATATATGTGAAAAGTTGATGTAAAGAAAAAGGTTTATTAAATCTGGGAGGTTGATTTGTGTGCTTATAGCACTCACTGGTGAGTTGAACCTGGTATGCCTAGATGATAAAGTATTAATTGGTTGGTTATACTTGGTGAGATCAATTGTTATACGGTGGATAGGAGGTTACATGGAAATTTAGTATGAAGTAGAAGAAAATAGAGAAAGTTGAAAATGAGATATTTTGTTGAATAGTTGAAAGTATGAAGAGGGTTTGAAGGCCTCGGTTATACTAAACTTATCATATTGGTTGGGCCTTAAGACAATTGAATTGGGTTCATACAAAAGGTGGATTAAACGTTCTGATGTGATCGACTCAAATACGATGATGCCGGGAATCTACCTTGAATGCAAGTAGAATTAGGAAATTTATCCTGGACTTATGTGTATGAAGAGGATTGTGGCAAATGTGTAAGATTTGGACTGATGAGACAGAAGGGTGTTTAGATTGTTATTTAGGTGAATTGTAAAATGTGAATGTTCTTCAGTAATTGATGTGTTGTTCAACTGTTGAAGTCTTAAGTATAGGATGGGTGTTTACCGAAGTTGAAGCAAAGTTGATATGGTATGTAGACATGTATATGTTTGCGAATGAAATATCAAGGATGGCATTAAACAGTGAGTTAAGGAGTTTTTACCTTGGATTGTCTATGGCTTAAGTTGAAATTTACAATAGTAATGATGTATTCTATGGTCAGTTAAAATGTTGGCTTGCCAATTGGTTTATAACGTTTAGGTATCTATATGGGATTATTAAGCTAAGGGAAGGTAATGGCTTTGGATAGACATAATAAATTGAGCTTAGTTTGATGAGGTTAAAGATTAATGGGCAAGTTCCGTTTACAGTTGGCTATAAGGAAAAGGATAAATGTGTGGACTGAAAAAGGGTTCCAGAATGGAATAACTAGCCTATTTAGTTTTATTTAATGGTTTCCCTGCTCATGATTAATTATGTTGTGGGATTTTAGTTTTATTCAGAATAAAGTAGTTGCATTGGATTAAAAGTTTGGTAGACCAATCGAGTAATATAAGTATATAAAGTAGGGGATAATTTGAAATGGAAACAATGCTTGGACAGAAGAGATGTATGAATAAAGAAGAGAGTTACAAAGCAGGAATAAGTAAGGGGTTGGTGGTATAGTTGCTAGTGGTTGTATCTAGCCGATGTCTATTACACTAAAGTATGATACATTCGATGATGCATCTAAGTGTGATTATTATGGTTCTACGGTGAATTATAATGTTGATTTCAACCTCAAGTTCAGCACAAATATAATGTGACCTATTTGGTGTATGATATAATTTTGATTAGATGGACCTTAGTTTCGGTTACAAAGGAATTAAGTGTTAAGATCATGTGTTTCAGGGTTGGACCCATGGAGGGGGACTTGGAAGAAATAGAAGGGTGACCTTTTGAGGTAATGGTGAATCTAGTACAAGATAAACTGTGTTAAGAGCAAACTGGGTAAATATGCACATTAAGGATAACATTAGTTCTTAACGGGGAAATGTTGATTTAATGAGAGATGTTATGGAGATTTAAGGAAGTCTAGACATTGAGATGTGTGGGAAAATAAGAAGTTCACTTTTATGGAGAAAAGAGGTTGGCAAGAAAGGTGATTGGATAGAGCAACATGGGATACCAGATAGTAACAGATGAAGGATAGAGATTTGGAAACTTGGTTGCTATTATTTGAGGAGCCATTAGAATAATTACTGAGTTTACAGACGCACAGTGAAGGTATAGTTATTAGCGTTTTTCAATTGTTATGATTAATTTGTAAAGTGATTTGAACGTTGGTTAGTGAATAGAATTTTAAGCTTTGCATGTGTAAGAAGTTTCAGGATGATAAGGAGCTTGCTTAAAGGTGTGAGTTAAGATATAGAGGAGACATTTATGACTGTTTACCTAGGAATTTGGATATGATTGTAGTACCAAATTTCGAGGACGAAATTTTTTGTAGGGGGGAGAATGTAATACCTCAAATTTTGTATGTTAACACAAGTATATGGTTTTGGATGCATTTTGGAAGGGATATTATGTTAATTTAGTGGAATAGATCCTTAATGGTACTTTAGAGTTGAGAACTTTGAAAGACATGGGTTAGGAAATCAAAAGGTGGCATTTTAGCTAAGTGCAGTAAAAAGGGCACCTTAGGCGCACAAGGCATGGGTGCACAAGTCATGGGTGCCCACTTGAGAAGGCATGGGCGCCCAAGGAACAAAGGACTTGACAGACAAGAGTTGCTCAGCATCACCCCTATACACCTATATTAGGGCTAGGGGGATTGAAAAATCTGGAAGGCACTGTTTGGGGATTAAAATATTGCTTAAAATATATATATACTTGTGTATATGATGCAAGAGAGAGAGAGAGAAGTTGTTTGGAGAAGAATAAACCGGGTGAAGCAAAGGAAGAGCAAAGAAGGAGAAGAAAGGAACCAGGAAGAAATTTGAAGGTGAGTTCATCTAACCTTCATGAAAATCCAATTCCTCTTGCAAAAGTGAAATTGAAACCTCAAGGAACCTTCCTATGTAATTTATTTGTAGTTTGGATGAAGGAAAGAGGAGATGGAGTCCATCAAAGCTTGAGGGTTGAAAAGCTCAAAACACCTTCTTGTTGATCCATCTTCTTACAACTTAAGGTAGGGATTCAATGCCTCATTCTCACATATATGATGTGTAACAAGGAATAGATTACCATTAGAAAACCCTCTTCAAGTGTTGGTCACATGTATGAAAGATATTGGTAGTTATATACACACACACATATATATATATATGTATAGGTTGAGAGAATGAAAATGGTGCTTTGATCCATAGCTTGACTTGTGGTTGATGAAAACTCAAATTTATGACTTTGTTAGATGCCTAAGAACATTGTGTTGATGTTAGAAACATGAAATTTTAGGTATTTTCACTTTAACTTGGTCAATTTGAGGTCCTAAGGGTGGGAAACCATGAAACCAGAAAACAGAGTTAGAGACCCAAAACATGGCCCAAGCTGTGGGCGCACGAGGGGGACACAGTCGGGCGCCTAAGCCCCTTGGGTACCCAAGACATGGGTGCCCAGCCCTTGGGCGCACGACTTAGTGTTAGCTTGGGCGCCCACTGAGCCTAGGTCACTTTTCCTGACTTTGCATAGTTTGACCTCCTACCTTAGACTTATGAAAGAGTTGTTAACTTGTTTTTACATAAAAATTTTACTTGATTAATTGCATGGATTTTAAAAGTGAAATGTTCTTTAAAAACTTATTAAGGTTTGGTTATCTTAAGCTAATGGGACTCAACTTGCAAGGATGATGGAATGTTACTTAAATTGCATGAATTGGAAGATTACTTTGAGATGAAAGTCTTAATTGAATAGAATTGTAAATATGTCTTAATGTAAACTAAATGTTAAGATATATGAACTTGTGATTGATTAATATAATGTGGCTTAATATAGGGAACTCATGTTCAAAATATTGAAGAATGTTGAATATTTAATGATGCTTGATCAATGTTGTTATGTGATGAATCTTAGGATGAACCGAAATGTGGATATGTGTTGTGGGAAAGTATATGATGTTGAATGTGAACTTATGAATGATTGTTTGTGTGCTGGGGGCCATGGTGAGGTGCGGTAAATAGGAAGAGTTTTGAGATTACCCTCGAGTTGAGAGTCCCAGAACCAGCGTAGGGTTTGGTGTCAATATCAGTGGGTTAGTAGGCCACAACATTGTGTGTGTATAAGGGTTACTCGTGGCCCTGGACCTTGATCCTAAATGATGGTGTTCGGTTTACCGTTTCCGTTGGGTTTGGACCCATAAAAGACGGTGTTGTGTATGCACCCAACCCCCGATAACTTGTGTGGTTATGGCAATGTGGTTGAATGATGAATGAGTGCTAATGTGGATATGGTTATGTGATTGAATGTTGAATATGTGATAATGTGACATATGTTGAATATGTGATCATGCGATATATGTTGAATAGATGATAATGTGATATAGAACGTGATTGGATATAAACTTGGGAAATTTAATAATGAAGAATAATTAGAATTGAATACTACATTATGATGTTATTTAATGGCAATAAATATTGTAAATATGGTTGTGTGGTCGACTATGATTAAACATCAAAGAGATAATTGAAATGTGATTTGAACCAATAAATGAAATTTCAAAGATTAAGTATTAATTGGAATTGAATCCTTCTTATGATATTGTTGTGTGAGAATGCATATATTCTAAATTGGTTATGTAGTTATGTTGATTAAACTGATGTGGCTTTAGAAAATATTGAGTTAACTAGATACACCTTGAATAGCATGCATGTTTGGAATACATATCATATATGTTTGTTTGAGACATCGTGGGCACAAGTGGACTCGTGCTCACGTCCCTACAGAATTTAATGCAGGTACAAGCCATAACAAGCAGGTGGGCTAATGGGGTTGGACTGGAAGTGCATTGCATGAGCCCTACCAAGCTTAACAAAGCTCTTGGTCATTTAGTTTAAATTTCTTTTGGAATTGTAATATTGTGCATTGCTAGACTTATTCGATTTGGTTGTAATGGCCTTAAGGCCTAAGTTATGTATCGTGGGTATGGTGTATGGAACACGTGAACTGGCAATAATCAAGGTTAAACTCATGTTATCCTATTTTATGTCTCAGGCTCACTAGTTTACGTTGCGTTGCTCTAATCATGGGTTGGTTATGTTAGTGCATGTTGTGTGTGTTTGTCACTCACCCCTCGAGTCGCGAGATCCGGGGTGTGACAGTTCATGAAATCATTGATCTTCAGATCAAGATGTTACATTGCGATTGCAAATAAAAACTAACACAATAATGATCCTAGCCCTTCAGGGCAACCTTCTTCAAAGTTTTGGAAAGATGTGTTGAGCCTAAATACTCTCCCAAAAGTTAAGCACTTCTTGTGGAAAGCTATTAAAAATTTCCTTCTTTCCAGATCGAATCTGGAAAGAAGAAAATGCTCTAAAGATCCTACTTGTCCTATCTGTCATTCTAAGGATGAAACCATTGAGCATATCCTATTTAGATGTAATTGGATTAGGGGGTATAGTTTGGTAGTCACCTTGACGACAAGATGGATCCCTCAAGCATCACAACTCTGGCCAAGTGGTTTAAAGAGACTTTACTTAGTTTAGAGAACAATCCATCTGGAGATATGTCATTGTCCTCAATTGCTAATCTCTGTTAGATCATCTTGAGGTCAAAAAACAATTATATTTTCAATGGTACACCTCTTTCCCCCCTTGATACCATCATTTCAACCTTTATTGTCACCTATGACTTCTTGGAAGATCTTTCAATCAAGAATCTCGAGAATCCTTCTATGCTTTCGAATTCGAGATCCTCTTAACCAACTTAAGTTAATTGTGATAGTGTGTTTTGTAATTCTTCCAAGACTGTTACTTTCTCCATTATTATCAGGAATACTTTTGGAGCTATCTTGGATGTCAACTATGGACGTATTTGTGTGCTTTTGGCACTAGCCACTGAAGCTTGGGCCATCAGAATTGCATGTTTGATAGCTTCTTCTTGGAATCTCAAAGAAGCCACCATTGAGAGTGATGCTTATGCCATTATCCCTTCCCTTCAATCTAGCTCCAACTATACTCTTTGGGAAATCTCTTCCATCATTAACGATATTCATGCATGGAAATCATCTCACTGTTGGACCTTCTCTCGGTGCAAAAGACAAGCTAATAGCGCTATTCATTTTCTCGCTTCAAACTGTTTGAAAGGCTCTCTCCCTCCTAGGCATTCACTTGTTTGCTTCCCTTTATAATTGATCCACATTACTGAAAGTGATTGTCTTATAAATAGTTAACTTGTTTCATTTAATAAAATTGTTCCTATCTAAAAAAAAATTTATAAAAACATATATACTAACATATAAACATTCTACATTAATAGGTGCCTCTCCTTGTTTTCAAATGGTATAGATAGTGTTTTATGAAATATATATGTTAGAAATTGTCTGTACTCACAGAAATTCATAATTTAAATTGCAATAAGCTCAAATGTAAACTTATAAAATAAATTAAATGAAAATTTGAAGAGATAAAAATTACTAATAAAAAAGATTTTTGTTTCTATACAGTGTTTGATAAATGTACAAAATTTATTCCTTACGTTCCACTGCTTTACCAACAATGGATGAAGAGGGTTACCTAATTCCAAAGCTAGCTTGTGTTCTGAAGATTCAAGATTGCCGTTGTGGCTAGTATTAGTACCAGGATGCCTTGGTAAAATAGGAGGGGCAATAGTTAGAGGAAACCACATCGGAGCCTTTGAAGAAGATGATCTTTGAATACCCTGACCTTAAGATCAAGGTTGATTTTGAAAAGGGGAAGTGTTGTTATAGACCTACAATTGAGATATAACAGAAGAAAAAGGAAATGAAAATAGAAATTAAGAAGAAGAGAAGGATCTAGCAAGA
The DNA here is from genome assembly GCA_019916065.1 of Vitellaria paradoxa. NCBI lineage: Eukaryota > Viridiplantae > Streptophyta > Magnoliopsida > Ericales > Sapotaceae > Vitellaria > Vitellaria paradoxa. The sequence continues at coordinate 37,777,661 of CM034238.1, forward strand.
CAATGGATCAAATATTAGAAGAGAGAAAAGAAAAGAATAGAGGAAACAAAATTAGAACTCAAGCTTGGAGAGGGTGAAAATATTTGTGTGGAAGCCCTTGAAATTCAACCTAAGTACATATGCTGGAAGAATGAAAACTGTCAAATGGCTCTAGGGTAGATGGGTATGGGCGGCTCAAATTAAGCCACATGTTTTTCAATCACTATCATCCAACAGCTAAAAGGATTAAGGTTGAAAAAGGTCCAATTGTATCAGCATCAATAAGAGAATACAGAAGGTTAGAGGTGGAGATATTGAAGAGGCAAGCTATAAAAGAAGTCATGTACAATATACCTTCCAAAATATAAGAGAATGGGCACAAGGCTCATTACAGCAAATTAATACACAGGCCTATTGATCCAGTTAGCTGGTCAAAGATAAGAGACATGAAGCCTTGAAAAGGGACTAGGCCTGACCATTATTAAAAGAACCATTCATTATTCGACCCAAGTTCAATAAGCCACATTATCCAGCCTAACATTTTTAATTAGTAACTCAGCTCATTTCCAAATAATTGTAAAGGTCCAACCAAGCTCAAATGGGTCTCAAACAATTAGGGTAATGTAATAGACATAAAAATATGCAATGTAGGGTTCTACAAGGGCTATGTAAAGACTAGAGGTATTTCCAACTTTAATGGAGGCTCAACCAACCTCGAAATGGTATCTTTCCCTTTAAGGCTTTCTATTATTCTCCTTTAATTTTTTCTGTTACAATCAGCAAAATAGGAAAGTCCAAGGCTTTAGGAGCAGGTCCACAATATTCAATCACTCATATGTGTGCATTTCCTAATGAGACTTATATAGCAAAAACTTGACAACTCAACTGCGTATAGTGCTCTTGACAACTCAATTGCGTATAGCGCTACTCAAATCTATGTTTATCATAGTCACTATTTCCTTTATTCTTTCTCACCACCAAATTGAACACCATGACAAGGGAATTTTGCAATAAAACCCTAATTACTTATATGTGTTGTCCAAGAAAAATGTTATGCACAATTGTGGCCTTGACTAAGCAATTTCAACCACTCACGTGTGTGTTTCCTAATGAGCCTTACATATACAATTAAGATAGCATAAACTTGGCAATTCAACTACACATCGTGCTACACAAATCTACATTCACCATAATCACTATTTTTATTCTTTCTTCTCAAATTGAACCCATCACAAATGAATTTTGCAATAAAATCCAAATGGTGTGCTTGGAGTTAAAAATTCATGAACTCTGAGGAATTTTTAATGTATGAGGTATAAGGTGTTCATACAGATTATGCTTAGAAATTTTTAAGTCATGAATTTTGAGTTGTTCTCATGCGTTTGCTAAACATCTCAGAACCAATGAATGATATTTTTTTGAACACCCAGATTTGGTGGTTCTTCATAACTTTATAAAATTTTGGATAATAATACCCTCGTTAACTATTAAAATCCAAACTTAACTTTTCTTAACAAAATCTTATTACTTAAGCTTCATTTGGTAAATTTATGTTTACTAGATAATATAACTAAAATATTAATTAAATTAATTCATATTTAATTAATTAATTTAATATGAAATATATTTTATTACATTATTTTTAATTATATTATTATAATTTAATAATATTTTATTTTTATTGAATTAAACTATTTTTAATAAATAATATAATTTAATAACAGAAATAAATAATTTAATTAATATAAAATATATTTTATTAAATTCAATTATATTCATTAAAAGATTAATAAAATTAAATATTTTATTAAAATAAAAATTAGTTATTGTAAACATAATTATATTTTCAAATGAAATTTCAGTTTTCATTTTAGAAAAAAAAAAAAAAAACACGACAACAGAAAATAAAAACTAGAAAACACAAATAAAAAAATGGCAGTATTGCTAAATGGGCCCTAGAAAACCTATAGTTGGTTATATCCTAGATGAGCTTAGGTTCAAAGGGCCTGATCAGGAACGGTAATTAATCATATGTTCAATATATATTAGGGGTGGACACCAGGCCACTAGCTTGAAGAACCCGCTCAGTCTAACTTGATATTTGTACGACTTGGATTTGGGAATTTAGCCTATAGGACTAGGCTAGGCCAATTTTTTATCCCGATCTATTTTTGGGCTAGATTTGGATTCTAGCATCACAGCCTAATCCGCCTCAATATGGCTCGAAATTAATAAGTGAGTTGACCAAAAATCCTAGACCCCCCTCCACACATAAATCGTAGTCATGCTCTTGCTCTTCCTCTCTTCCCCCACAAACCCAAACACTCAACTGCTCTTCCTCTCTTTCTTGACAAACCTTAGCCCAAATACTTAGTCGCCCTTCCTTTCTTCTCAATCCGTAATACAAACTTTATATCTCTCACTTTCACTCTCTTCTTGGTCTCTTTTCTTCATCTTTTTGACTTTTGTTTTTCTCTCTTCTTCGTCTCACTCTCTTTTATTAGTTTCTCTAACTATCTCTTCTCGAAACTCTCTAATCTTATCGGTGAATTAGCATTAGATCTCTTCAACCAGTTATGTGTAAGTCATTAATTTTAAAACATGATAAGAAAAAAAAAGAATTAGTAGAAAACTAATTCTCTTTCTTTCGTTTTTTTTTTTTTTTTTTTTTGGTGAATTCATGACCTATCATTCTTATATGTTTTCCGTCATTCTTATATCTTTGTTTAATACAGTAGCTTAACATGGCAACTGAAAGTAATTTTTTGTTATTCTTAATTGTTTGTGCCTAGCTATTTTATACAATGAACAGGTTATTGATTGTTTTTGTATAATTTTTTTTTATTTTTTAATACTTTATCTTTCGATCCAATAAACGAGTTTTGGTTTTAATTTTTCAGTAATGGAGGAACTTCGATTCACAGTTTTCAGCCCGATATAGGGTTGGGCTTCACTTGGGTCCAATACTTAGGAATTCAACCTAAATCTGCCCGACCCAACCTATCTCATGTCGGCCCCTAATATATATACATAAACCGATTGTCGTTTTCGAAAATTAAATAAATATCAATCAAACAAAAGGGCACAATTTTTGCTCATCCTTTTTCTTCGACAATTCATAATTCGTTACCACGTGATGGCACATACACTAAGAAACCCATTTTATCAACTCAAATGCAGTGAATAAAAAACAAAAAGAGGGCTAAATTTGACTTTGTTTGTCTACTTTTATCCCAATTTTACTTTCAAATGGAATTTATTTATCCAAGTAATTAGGACCTGGCTTTTTATTTAATTGTAATGCGCTATTTGCATCAGTTATAGGTTCACATGTCGATTTTTTAACAGTCTAATTGTCCATTTTTGATGGATTAAAAGCCATTGTAACTGACTAAATGAGTAAATTGGAATTCAAATAAAACTGTTAGAATATTCCGTTTATTCTTATATTTAGAATATTGTATAGATGGTAGTTACCAAATTACGTAGCTTTAATTTAGTATGTGTATTCCTTCTATATTAGGTTTTATGTCTATTTAAACAGCATTTCCCTCATCATTGTATATACAGAACATTAATACAGAATTATTCTCTTTCTCTCTTCAATTCTATTGTCTTTTCTTTTCAACATGGTATCAGAGCGAGGTTAAGTGTGTTAATTTTATTTCTCCGGCGTTGCGCCTCAGTTTCCTGTGATTCCCGTTTCAGTTTTCCGGCATTGCACCTCAGTTCCTGTGATTCCCATGACAGCAACAAGAACTTGTTTGATTCTGTGGAGCATCTTATATGCATAACACCATTTGGTACCACGGGTAGGCAATCAATTTGCTTTTCATGGGTAGGCAATTCTTTTGCTTTTTGATCCTGAGCATTGAAAAGCCGTGAGTTTGATTGCCGTGAGATTGAAAAATAATTTTTGCATTGATTTCGCTACCGTGAGATTGATTTCGCTGATTGTTTTCTCAAATTATTTTTCGGGGTTTCTTTGATTGCGTTTAATTATGTTGGCCTCTGCTTCTTCAACAAATGATGTCACTCAACCTATTTCTGTGGTTTTGAATGGTGGAAATTATTCGGCATGGGCTAATGCCATGAAGATGTGGCTTAAAGGACATCTTCTTTGGGGTTATGTTTCGGGTGATGAAAAGGCTCCCTCTGTTACTGACAAAGAAAAATATAATGTTTGGGAAAGCACGTATTACTGGATTCTCTCCTGGTTTCACAACACTTGTGCTCCGTCTATCAGTATGACTTTTGGGCGCTCCACCAATGCCAAAATTGTTTGGGATCTTTTAGCCAAGCGTTATTAGTCTACAGATCTCTCCCAGAGGTATCAGCTTTTAGTTCAACTAAATCATCTTCGTCAGACTCCCAGGCAATCTATTATTGATTTTTTCTCTCAGCTCACATACTATTGGGACCAGTTATCTCTGTTTGAGCCAGAGTTTGAGACTACTGCTGATGCTGAGAGGTTCTATACCTATCGAGATAATATACGGCTAGTTGAGTTTCTTTTTGCTGTTAGGCCAGAATTCGAAGGTACTCGAGCCTCCTTATTACATCGTTCTCCGTTGCCAACATTAGAAGGTGCATTGAGTGAGCTACTTTCTGAGGAAACCCGATTTTCCACTATGTCACTTCAGAGTTCTGAGACTGTTTTGGCTACTCCTTCGGCTCTACCATCTGTTTCATCGTCTACTCAGTCTACTCGGCCTTTTAATGGTTATTGTAATTACTACAAGAAATGGGGTCATAAGGAGTTAGAGTGCCGTAAACATCAACGTGATCGACAACGACGAGGATAGAGTCATCAGACAGCTGCCGTTACGCTCTCAGAACCATCAGTTGGTCCTTCTGTGCCTTCACCTAACTCACCTGCTACTATTGCTGATGTCGAGGCACTACTTACTAAAGCCTTGTCCCAAGTTAATCCTTCTCCTGCTTTGTCGACCACCTCAGGATCAGCAGACGGGTCAGACCATTGGGACCGCGTGTAAAGTGGGACGTCTATTTGAACTCACATCTCTTAAAGCTCCAGTCCAAGTTTCTGCTGCTACTACTTCTGCACCCGCATCCTTGAGTCTTTGGCATTCTCGATTGGGTCATGCTTCTTTATCTCGTGTCCGTTATTTAATTTCTAGTGGTCAGTTAGGTTTAGTTAAACAAGAGTCATTTGATTGTGTATCATGTCAACTTGGAAAACAATCTGCTTTACATTTTAATAATAGTACTTCAGTTTCTTATGCTCCGTTTGATTTAGTTCATTCTGATGTATGGGGCCCTTCTCCCACTCCAACCATGGGAGGTTGTCATTATTTTGTTATATTTGTTGATGATTATTCCCGCTACACTTGGATATATTTGATGAAAAATTGTTCTGAACTTCCAAAACTTTATCATGATTTTCAAAAGATGATTCAAACTCAATTTTCAAGAAATATTAAGATATTTTGCTCAGACAATGCTATGAAATATCAAGAATCATCATTTATTAACAATTTAAAACAAAATGGCACCCTTCCCCATCGTTCTTGTCCTGGTACTTCCCAACAAAATGGCCGTGCTGAACGCAAACACAGACATCTTCTTGATACTGTGCGAGCTCTTCTTCTTTCTGCTTCTATCCCTGAACCCTTTTGGGGAGAAGCAGCACTCACTGCTGTTTACACTATTAATCGTACTCCTGCTCCTGTCATTAACCAACAGTCTCCTTATGAACGTTTGTATAATCACCCTCCTGATTATCACAAACTTCGTGTGTTTGGTTGTGCATGTTTTGTTCTTCTTCAATCACATGAACATACCAAATTACAACCTAGGTCTCGTCTGTGCTGTTTTCTTGGGTATGGTATTGAACACAAAGGATATCGTTGTTATGATCCCATTAGTAATCGTCTTCGGATTTCTCGCCATGTCACTTTCTGGGAACATAAACCTTTCAGTAGTATAAGTAATTTTCCTTCGAACTCTCTTGGGTGTCACACTCCTTTGTTCACTGATGTTTCTCTTGATTTATTGCTCGATACTGTTGATTCTAATGCAGATCATACGAGTTCTTTTGATGTTTCACTACCGCCGTCTCACAGCTCTGACCCCTCTGCTGGTCCCTCCGACTCCTCTGCTGGTCCCTCTGCTCTTGTTCTCTCTGAACCAGATCGTTCCACTCGGGTAAGAAAACTTTCTTCTCATCTTCGTGATTATCATTGCTATGCTACACTTGCTACATTGTATGAGCCTCGTTCCTATCTCGAGGCTTCCTCTGACCCTCTTTGGCAGAAAGCAATGTCTGAAGAACTCCATGCTCTCACTCATACTCATACTTGGGATTTGGTTGATTTACCTCATGGCAAGAAAGCAGTTGGGTGTAAGTGGGTCTATAAGATTAAGACCAACTCTGATGGTTCTGTTGAGCGTTACAAAGCTCGTTTGGTTGCTCGTGGTTTTACTCAGGAGTATGGTATTGATTATGAGGAAACATTTGCTCCAGTAGCCCGAATCACGACAGTACGCTCTCTGCTTGCTGTGGCATCTATTCGCCGTTGGTCTTTGTTCCAGATGGATGTTAAGAATGCATTTCTTAACGGTGATTTGACGGAAGAAGTTTATATGCAGCCTCCTCTGGGATATGATTCTCCCCCTCATAAGGTTTGTCGTCTTCGTCGAGCTCTATATGGGCTCAAACAAGCCCCTCGAGCTTAGTTTTCCAAGTTCAGCTCTACTGTCGCACAACTAGGTTTTACCTCCAGTCCACATGACTCTGCCCTCTTTATTCGTCGTACGACTGCTGGTATTACCATTTTATTACTATATGTTGATGATATGATAATCACTGGAGATGATTCTTCTGGGATTTCTGAGCTTCAGCAATTTTTGAGCCGTCAGTTTGAAATGAAAGATCTTGGCACTCTTAGTTATTTTCTTGGTCTTGAGGTTTCTTCTGACTCTGATGGCTATTATTTATCTCAAGCTAAGTATGCTTCCGATCTTCTGATCCGAGCTGGTATTTCTAACAGTAAGATTGTCTCTACTACTTTAGAGCACAATCTTACGCTTTGACATGATGATGGTGAGCTTCTTTCTGATCCTACACGGTATCGGCAACTAGTTGGGGGTTTAATTTATCTCACGGTGACTCGTCCAGATCTTGCTTATGCTGTTCATCTCGTTAGTCAGTTTACGGCCGCCCCTCGGTCTGTTCACTATGCTACGGTTCTCCGGATTCTTCGCTATGTGAAAGGTTCCTTGTTTCATGGTCTTCATTTCTCAGCTCACACTACACTGACTCTAAAAGCCTATTCTGATGCTGATTGGGCCGGTAATCCCACCGATCGTCGTTCTACCTCTGGGATACTTTTTCTCCTTGGTGACTCTCTTGTTTCTTGGCATAGCAAGAAACAGACGGTAGTTGCTCGCTCTAGCACTGAGGCTGAGTATCGTGCTCATGCTGCCACTACTTCTGAGCTTTTATGGCTTCGTTGGCTTCTACAAGATATTGGTATTTCTCAGCCTTCCAGCACTCCTATTCATTGTGATAACCGCAGTGTTATTGCTATTGTTCATAATGATGTCTTTCACGAGCGTACCAAGCATATCGAGATTGACTGCCATTTCATTCGCCATCATTTGCGGGAAAGTGTTCTTCATCTTGTTCCAATTGAGTCTCCTGCACAGTTGGCGGACATTCTTACTAAAGCCCTCCCACCAGGCAGTTTCCATTCTCTTGTTTCCAAACTCAAGTTAGTTTCTGCATTACTACCTTGAGTTTGAGGGGGGATGTTAGAATATTCCGTTTATTCTTATATTTAGAATATTGTATAGATGGTAGTTACCAAATTACGTAGCTTTAATTTAGTATGTGTATTCCTTCTATATTAGGTTTTATGTCTATTTAAACAGCTTTTCTCTTATCATTGTATATACAGAACATTAATACAGAATTATTCTCTTTCTCTCTTCAATTCTATTATCTTTCTTTTCAACAAAAACATCAGACATTTATTCATCGTTACAAAAAAACTTTACATTTTGAAATGAAATTTTAAGTGAACCCCACAAGAGAAAATGACATTAAAAAAAAAAAAACAAATGAACAAACAAAAAGACAACATTATCGTCCTTTTGTGTTTGGTACGATATGATGGCACGTAAACATCCAAATGATGGCACGTAAACACTGCAGTGGATTAAAGAACACATGTAAATGTTATTTTATCCTTTCCAGCTTTGGTCAAAATCCTATTTCAAGACTTGATCTATTTTTTGTGATAGTTAAGGGTCTTATTTTTTATTTAATTACAACAAGGTACACTCAGCAGTTAAATATTCACGTGTCAAACTTTTCCAGGGTCTAGCTGTCATTTTTTGACAGATTAAAAGTCATTCAACTGACGAGAGGGCAAATTATAACTCAATAAAATGCCAAACCATTGGTAAGATTGGTAAGATTTTAGATGAAACTTACTAGATAATATAAAATTTCCAAAACAAATAAATGGATAAATTATATTAATTATCTTTACAGTTTGCATTGAATCGTATTTTAGTTCCTGTAATTTTAATTATAATAATTAATCATGTAAATATACTTTTGTTTCATTTTAATCTTTCCGTTAAATTTATTAGCAAAAAATATCACGTATTAATAACATATAACGGACAAGTAGCATTTTTTCGTTAATTTTCTTAATTTTTATTAAGATAAATACTAAAGTAAAATTTAACTATAATTATATGAAATTGATTATTACAATTAAAACTATAGAAATGAAGTTGACCATTATAATTAAAACGGCAAGAATTAAAGTGAGATCCACTGTAGAGTACATAGATGGAATTTGTAATTTTAACCTTAAATAAAAACTTCAATAGTTAATTAACTTTGCTTCCATGCTTGGCTCTGTAATCTCTCCTCCTCTTTACCCTATAACCTCCGCTGCCATTTCTTTCTCCGCTCCCTCCATAACTAGCCTTGTACTCACTCCACAGCTCGTCAACTGGTTTCCCCAAAAGATCATCAAAGTACCCAACGCTAAAATCATCTCTCATCTTCTTGTTCAACGCAGCCACAAACCCAGGTCTAAGCCCCTCACAGTACTCCAGAAACCGAGCCGTGAAATCGTATCCCTGGTCCCACCTCTCCCCCATTCCGGGTTCCGCGAAATCCTGAGGATTGTACCCCGCCTTCAACACCGTGTAATCCGCAATCCCTTCCACGAGCCCGGCCGGGGTCCGGCCATCCCCGTTCCACTGCCAAACATGGGTCATTTCGTGGTACAGCAAAGAAGTGAACTCCCACGTGAGATTCCCCTCGCAGCCTTCCAAGTACTCGGCACTCACTGTAATGACTTCACCGTAGGCGACAGCCTCTGCTCCGTCGTAGCGATCAATCACCACAGAGACAGTCTCAATGTTCTTTCTGTCGTCGGGATTGTCTTCCTCGAACATTTCCCATATGAAATGGGTGATGCTTTCCATCGTCTGCTCAGTGTATTCAATGCCGATCTCTCGTGTGAATCGAACTCCTCCAGGGGATTTTTCGGCTTTGTTGTCGACAACGAATTGGACTGCTTTGTTGCCTTGCAGGGCTCCCAAAGCCAGTAGAAAAGAGAGGAAAAGAATTGGATAATAATAACCCATGATTGTATGGAATATAACTTTCGAGGAAGAGAAATGGAGACTCCTCTTGGTATAGCTTTGGACATGCATGCATGTGTGTATATATATTAGATGTGTGACCATGACAGTTATTATTATTTTTTTGATTAATTTTCTTTGTTTTTGAGCTTTATGCAAAACTCTACTTCAGAATTTTATTTGTTTTCATTTATAAAATTTAAGCAATCAAATGATTTTAAAAAGTAAAATTAAATGGTAGTGTAAAAATTAAGTGGGGAAATTATACAAGTACACAAGCTTAGAAGTTAGGTTCCTTTTGGAAAACACAGCTAATAGCTAGCTATTAGTTGCTTAATTTTTTGATTTTTTTCTAAAATGATTAAAAATTATTCTTTTATATTTTAAAATTTTTCTTTTAGAAAACTTGAAGTAATGAGTGATTGAAAAGTATAAAAGAAAAAAGAGAAAATCACCAAAATTACAACTTCTTCAAATTGGGAACTTCACAAAATATTCCTCATCTTTTCTTGTTATAATAATTGGAAGCACATACACGCTATGTGTGTGTTTTTTATTAACTTTTTATTTTAATTAAAGTAAAATTATAAATAAATTAGTAAAAGCTCAAATAGTAAAAATGAGTAATTAAAGGTAGTTAAATAGATAGTAACTAATTAAAAAGTATTTAAAGAAAATAAAAATGTTATAAAAATGGTGCGTAGTTAAAGAATATTTAAGATATATAAAAATATAAAAGGATAAAATTACCTATTATCTGGTAGTTATAATATTTTTCAATATCATTGAAGTTATTATATAAGTTTTTAAGGATGTTACGGGGAGAAAAAAAGAAAAAGGAAGATTTCATTAAAATAAAGGTTTTGAAATATTAAAATCTCACAATTATCCTTAGTGTTTGTTAAATGAATAAAATTACTTAATTATGTGATAGTTATATAATTTTTTTAATAACATTAAGGTTGCAAGTAATTATAAGAAATTTTGGAATCTCACAATTACACATAGCGTTTGTTTTATATAATATATAAATATAGATATACTTAAATATATATAAATGTATATTTATTCACGTTATATATATATATGTATCTTCATTCACGTGAACTTTATTGAACTATATATGACAAAGAATAAGAAAACATACATTCCAGAAAGCTTGTCCCGTGACATTGTATCACTTAGGAGATCACGAGTTGCTAATCTAATGAATTTGTTTCGTAAGAAACTGACATTATGCTTGTTTGTTTGTTTTTTCCTCTTACGTCTGTATCAAATCATGCAAAACGTTGGCCGGCTTACAACTTTCCTTGGAAATCCATTAGGAAAATACAGAGCTTTCATATGAAAATGTGGGATTATTATACATGCATTTGTAGAGTCCCTTAAAAATTAATTTCAAAAACATATTTTAAATATTTTTGACTAAAATTTCAGTTCGGATAAAATACTAAATTAAGAATAACATATATGTTATACTGCCAAATTCGATTTTTCCAACAAATGCTTTTTAGATCCCTGTGGTATTGTTCCATTTAAAACCCACGCTTAACGTATTATTAGCATAGTATATGGTAGGTTTCCTTTTTGACTAATTGAATACTAAATTTTGAAAGTCAGTTTATCACATGTATAATATCTCTATTTTTTTTCTCTTTTAATTTTTAATTGTTGCTGTTTTTCAAACTAAAATTTGGAGTGCCAAATTTTAGCCAAAAACTAAAAAATAAGAAATAAAAAATAAAAAGTAACCATGAATTTTGAACTGTTTGGTGTGCTTTTTAAAAACTGTAAAAAAGTTAAAAAATTTAAAAAAAATTAGTAAAAGTAATAAAAAATTGAAGAATTTTGATAAAAGAAAAAAAGCTAGTAAAAATTAGAGATTTATGGTGTGAAACAAAGTTGAAAAATATTTTTAAAAAATTAAAAATTTTTACAAAATTTAGAACTCCAAACATACACTAACACATTTTTAATTTACAAATCCCGTGAAAGGGTACTTCTTTTCGGAAACTTCTGTCGCCCAAATTTGTGCAGATCATAGATTTTTGTCATAAGAGGTTGTCACCAAATGGGGCCTATCCCTATACTATAAAAAACCCTTCAAAATTATTGATGGATGGAAAGTTCATAGAGCCCCAGGCCCGCGCCAGCCGACCCACTTTTTGTATTTTTGTGTGTTTGTTTCGTTAACGCAATTAATTAACGTGGAATCTCATTCACTCATAAACTTCTCAATCCGTACTTTTTTTTCAATTAATCCTATCAATGCGGCTTAAAGCTGACCAATTATAATGCTTCTATATAAATGCATACCTTGACATATATATAACATATTTGCTTATATTATGAAATGATAAATCACTGCTAAAAAATGGAATTTTAGCAAGTAGTGGCTAATATGTTTTAACAACGACCTGACAACCGTTGACAAGGGTCATGTTTGCTTCATCATTAAACATTATTATATTTGTGACGGTAATGATGACCACCGGCAAGTTAATGCATAGGGTTTCTGCAACCACCTCTAGCAGTCACTAATATTTAGCAGTCACTAATATTTACAAGCAGTCACTACTGCTTTTTCGTGAATTTGGCACCAATTCCCCCTCATTTGGTGGGTGGACAATAGCAATCGCTTTTATGTTATTAGCGACCGCTAGAAGCGATTACAAAAGCCCTAATTATATTTTTTTAAATTATTTTAAACAAATATTTAGTCATTAGCGACCACATATGACAATCACAATAAGTTTTTAATATTTTTTTAAAAATATTTTTTTTAATTTTTTAATTATTTTAATTACTTTTTTATTAATTTTGTTAAATGCATTTATTATTTATATTATTTATTTGTAAATATTTATTTCTAAATTAATTTAATTTGATTATAATTTAAAATGCATATGTAATAGAAAATTTTGTAAATAAAATAAAACAAACAAAAATGTTACCTTTATGTACAAAAAAAGTACAAAATTTAATAACAAACAATTAATTTACAAAATACTAAAAATAAAATAAAAAACCAAATAAGCTAGTCACAATCACCCTAATTCAGTCCAACAGGGCGAGCCGCCACTGTCCAGGTCCTACAATAAAAAATAATCGAATGAGAATGTGACAACAAAATACAAATAAATAAATTTATAAAATTTTAACTAGTTATAAATACGAAAATTAATATTTCTAACCTGAAAAGGAGATGCTGGCTCTGATTCTGAGATAAGCGCATCTTCATCTCAGTCATCATCTCGACCCAAAGCGACTTGCATGTCCATTTCCATACGAAGGGTCTAGAGCAAATCCTCGTCGCAACGTCTAGCTTTTGAGGATGACTCCGCTCGTGCGATAGACCGGCGTGGAACGCCTGCGCCCCACATAAGCATGTATCCATGGCCATCATGTCCAATGATAGAGAAAAATATCTCATCTCATCTCTTCTCTCCTCGGACTCCCTCTCATCTCGTTGAAGCTCGGCTAGACATGCCTCAAACTGATCCTAAGGGAAATAAGATAAGATGGATAAGAAAGATAAGTAACTAAACTATGCAAAGCTAGCAAGATTGAATATGCTTATTGGCCAAAATATATAAATTAATTACCTATATGGTCTAAACCCCCAGCAAATCGTCACATTGAGTCCTTAACCACATGGCCATCCAATCAGCCCTTTATCCCTCCTCCGCCTTCTATTGAATGGTAAATTATATATTAATAGTCTATTATCGTATGACATAAAAATAAATGAAATTTTTACGTGGTAGGCTAACGTTTTACCTCGTAGGGAACCTGCATAAAGTGTCAAGTCCTCCCCTTGTAGGGGCTTTGCAACCTTCAATTCCACGAGTTCCTTACGGCCTCTGCTTGTTTTCATTCTTACTGATTAGCTTTTGTAAGTTACACTTCATAACTTAAAAAATTAAGTAAAAAAATTTAGATTGCAATCTACTCACCTATGCCTCGTTGATTGACCAGTTACTAATGAGCTTAGCCCACTAGTAGGGGAGGATACCCGATAGGACCTGCTAAACGATGTCAGGATCAGTCTTACGGCCCTTTCAGTAGGTTGACTTTTCCTTGTTCTTATGGTCCTTCCACATCTTCTGGCACATGCCGTAACAAACATCCCGGAAGTCTGGAGGAACCTCAATTACATTAGCCTAGAAATGAAAAATTGCATAATATTGTTTAATATTGTAAGTTTCAACATAGACACGACGTACAACATAAGCAAAATATGATACTTGCACCTTGGCTTAGAGGCCTTCTAATGCGTCGGGCAAGAAGGCATCCTAGTCGAGGGTGGTCAATGGAAATCTGATCAAATTTCGGATCATATGCCCGAGCTGGGAGATAAAAGACCATCCAGCCTTTCCCACCGAGTCAGGTGTGTCATCTCAGTCTATAGTCATCCACTGTGCCTCGTAGTTCCACTGCAACAATGCCTTCGAAAGCCCTCTATCGGACTTAGAAGGCCTACTCGGAGTAGGGTAATCTATTGCATATAAAATATTAAGTTTAATGAGTTTAAAGAAAAATTTTAATGGCAAAAATGTATCTTAAACTAATCAATTTATAACTAATACTAAAGGTGCCTCACTATGCGTCGAATGACACGTTGATATAGAGGGTAATGGCAGGATAGTATTTGCCGAGCTACTGCCTGCACAAGATAAGCCGAGATGCTCGGCCATCATCCTAGGGGTCTAGATCTCCTCCTAGAGCATCCAAACATGTCTGTGTATATGTTGACAAGACAGATTATTATAATTTCAAAAACATAATTATTTAAATCAAACTTTATTAGGATAAAAAGGTACACAACCCTTTACTAGTGATGTAAGTTAATAGTATCTCCTTTAATGGTCTCCCTAATCCAATTAATATCTTCCTCACGTTGGACAATCGCATCCTGGTTAAGAGCTTATTGGGTGAATGCATCAATAGCTGGTTCATCGCATTAGATCTGATACACCCTCTTTCAACATTTTTAACTGCAATTTGCCAGTTATGATCGACTCGATCTCTGACATAATAGACTTGCTTTTCCATCAACACTAGTATGTAGGGTTCATGGTGTATCCATGCATCTTGGTATAACAAATTGTTAAAGCTTACCAATTCAAATTAACACTTATTAGTTTTAACTTCACGGATTGGATCGGCTCAGTCACACTTAAGTAATAATAATCTCAAAGCACAATTACATACAACTTCCGTAATGTTGTTCAATTAGCCATAGTAGTAACTACCATCGACGGATGGACAATCGATGACACTATTTTGTGTAGCCTGCAGATTGTCTACTTGTTTGATGCGAAATCAAAACCCATTGATGTTGCAAGTTGTGTAAAATCAGGCCATCGTATAAGGACCATCAGCTAACTAGTTCAGTTCATCGGTTAAAACAAGATCGCTAGTTCTTCATAAATTATATACCTACACAGTTTCTCATGTATTAATCGAATACAAATTTAAAGTAATTCGATAGGACATATAAAAGTGTATGTAAATATTTAATACGTACGTAATTCTCAAAATAGTCGTGAAAAGATTGATAATGAACATTCAAATTTGACTATCTGTTATGCAAGGCATGTCCTATTTCAGTTCATTTATGTGTCTCTTGCAATGCAAATCAAATTGTGTTATTGATAAGCATGATAATTATTACAAGTGTTACATAGTTTACTCTCTCTATAAGAAGAAATGACTTACTGAGTCAATGGCATAACCGATTAGTTGTTGAAGAGCACAAACTGATGAGTTTGGATCCACTTGATGTGATTGAGATCAAATGACGTGCCCTCCCAACAGGACCTTCATTTGTCTGCTCTAGCCTAGTTAACTTTGTTTGGATATCGTTGTTAAGATATACAGCACAAAAATTAGTGTACTCATCCATTAAATAACCTTTGACTATTAATGCCTCCAGTCAAGTTTTGTTACGCACATACCTCTTCAATGTGTTCATGTACCTCTCGATCCGATACATCCCCCTGAACTTGACAGGGCCACCAAGCGGGGCTTTATCAGTCAAGTGTATGGTCAAGTAGATCATTACATCGAAAAACGCCGGTGGCAAAATTTTCTCCAAACACCACAGTGTCAAAGCAATCCTCTATTGTAGGCCCTTCAAATCTTCAGCACAGAAAACTCTATAACATAACTGTTTGAAAAAGTTACTGACCTCAATCAATAGCTCCACCACATTCTAACGTAGATAATTTCTTATCGCTAGAGGCAATAACTGTTGAATGAGAACATGATTGTCATGACTCTTTAGACCCTATATCATCCTTTCTCTTATGTTTACTCGTTTGGAAATATTTGAGCAACACCCATCAGGTACCTTGACATCCTTTAGGATTGATAGAAAGGCATCCTTCTCTTTTTTACTTATAGTGTACTATGTAGGTGGCATGTATGTCTTGTTAGACTCTTTCTCCTGCAAGTACAATAGAGGTTCTCAGTCCCATCTCCTACAAACTATGTCAACCATTAGCTCTATCCTTTAACTTCCCTTAACACAAAGGATGTTCCACAATATATTATCATAAATATTTTTTTCGATGTGCATGACATCCAAGTAGTGCCTCAATAGGTTGTCTTTCCAGCAAGACAGCTTGTAAAAAATACTTTTTTTCTTCCAATTATGACTTCGGTCCCTGTTTGCACTTGGAATAAATGCCAGTGGGAGCCAATAGATCCTGAAAATCATACACTGTTTGTATTTGCTCCCGCTTGATCTGAGCCAACAAATCAACCTCAGTCATTGTCTGTGGTGCTGGACCATACTCCCGAGTGCCGTCAAACGAGACTATCCCTTCTGAACCTATGCAACAGAGGTAGGAAGCATCTATGACCCATGTATACCCACTTTCTATCTTATTTTAACCATTTGGTTACAACAACAACATGCAAACTCCCCTTTCATACTCTAACTAGACAAGTTAGCATATTCGGGAAAGTCGTTGATTGTCCATAACAATGCTGCCTAGAGTCTAAACATTCCATTTCCTTTATACTCAAATGTCATTACACGCTCAGCCCATAATTTATGAAACTCTTCAATTAAAGGCTGTATGTACACGCCTATCTTAACCCTAGGACTTCTCGGTCTGTCAATAAGTGTTGATAGGATCAGGAAAGGTTGCTTCATGCACAGCTAAGGTAGAAGATTATACAGAACCAATAGTATAGGCCATGTACTATGATTTGCCCCAGTCATGGCCCTAAATGGGCTAAATCCAACTACAGCCAAGCTAAGGCATACATTACACTATCAGCAGCAAAATCAAGGTGTCTCTGATCAAAATCCTTCCACGCCAAAGAGTCTGCTACATGGAATTACTTTTTGTCTTCCCCACTGTTCTCGAAATGTCATCTGATCAATTTAGAAATCTTAGATGACATAAAAAGTCTCGTCAGCCTTGCCTTAAGTGGGAAATAGTGCACTTACCTTACAGCCACAAGCTTACTACAGTTTAAAACACCTAAAGTGTTTAGAGAATCCTGGCGACCCCCGACATCCTTCCACCTCAAACTCTAACACACGGTACACGTATCGAGGTGGACATTCTCATTCTAAAACAATATACAACTGTTTGGACATGCATCCAGAATGCCATATATAAATCCCTGATTCTCAGTTAGCTTGCGAGCCTGGTAGTACGAATCAGCAAGCTTTACTCTTGTTGGTAAAACTCTGTGTAACAACTGTAGTAGCATGTCAAATGATGTATCCGACCACTAATTTAACGCTTCAAATGTAACAGCTCGATGATGAATGATAATTTACCAAAACCTGGCATCTAGGATACAATTTTGTCTGGGCATCATCGAGTATTTCAAAATATCTTAAGGCTTTGTCATCCGTGCCCAAGCGGGAATTACTCGCACCAGTTAGATCAGTATCATAGCCTCTCTTTTCAGGTGCCAATCCACACGCGATATTAGCCAGCATTGTGAGTATTGGATCAACCTCCTCCATAGCCTTAGCCTTTACTTCATTAGTTTCCTCCTGACAAGAGGGGGCATACTCTTCCCAATGGAGAGTCTAATACTTATACTACTTCAAGAACCCATTACGAATCACATGTTTCCTGACGGGCTCCCATGTATAGTAATATCGGTTCACGCACTTTCTATAGGAAAAGTTAATATACACACTGGGAAACCCATTAGTGAATGTGATGAATTGATTAATCCCTTCCATATATTCCGTAGACATCCTATTCGGCAAATCAATCCAACTCTTGTCCATCTTGTTGACTATTTCTATGGAGTCCCGAAATAAAGATGAACAATTACCCTAAAAGATTGTGCAATATGCAAAATGCCTAGTCTTAAACTTCACCTTCTTACTATAGGGTGATTGATTCTATCCCATCAAGAATGCACAATCCAACTTGCATTCAACAACTCATGCCTCTGTCCCCTAATAAGCAAAATTTTGACAATATGTCTGCGTGATTCTCCAAGTACACGACATAGACACAACATTAGTCGTACTTTGTGTATGCACCCGGAGAACAGCAGGATGTCAACTGAAACTCCATCTAACATCAAACATTGCATGAGTAGTTGAAGATAAGATGGATAGTTGCATTCCCAAACTATCCGAACTAGACAATTCAAGAATTGCATACATCAATCCTCGCATATTCATCAAAAATGACGAACCTGGTCGAAGACCTAATCCATCGCCTAAGGATGACCAAACATGTGGCGTACAAGTGACCGACCCTAAATTGTGTTCGGGTTCTTACCTCTCAAGTGCAAGAGGGTAGTCACAGTTTTAACTCGGTAAGTCTGAGGTCAAATTCACAGGGAGCCTATGTTATTCAGTTTCTAGGTTGTAGGGCAATTTAAAACTTAACGTAACTAAGTTTGATATTCAATTGGAACTAATTCCTAAGGTTTTGCAGAATCAAAATTTAAGCTAAAATTAAATTAATTCTATTAAGGCAGTTCACAGTGCAATTTTGTAACTTCAAATTCAAATTAAATTCTAAAATTTAAGGAGAATTAAATATTGCAACGAATTGAATTGAATAATGAAACTTGATAGTAAAAATGGTTCTTGGTTCAACTCACAAGTCTAGGTATTTCACTATTTCACTCTGGGGTGTTTAGGTTCAATTTTGAATTAGGGTTTTGTTTAGAAAGTATTAAAAATATAAAAATCAAAGATCAGTATCAGTGATTTCAAGCGAATATGGTTAACGATCTTTGTTTCCGAAGGTTTTGTAAACAAATGAAATCAAAATTTAAATTGAATCCTATTTTCAACTTGCTTCAGAAGTGTAGAAAACATTCAACCTAAAAATCAGTATCAGTGATTTCAAACGAATATGATTAAAGACTTTTGCTTTCAAATGTTTTCAAAAAAAATAAAAATAGGTTTTAAAAATCGTGAAACCCCACGCATATGTTTTCGCAACCTATGCGAAAGGTCTACGTACACCCCAGAGTGTTTCGTGAACTACCCTTCTTTGATTCGTGCACCAAGAACGAGGGTTTCTACGCTAACATGATTTTAAACAAAATGAAAGCGATAAACATAAGCATGAAAATTAGATCTACCACTAGAAAACAATAAATCATATATTAAATTAATGAAACAAAAGTCAACTTACACGGAAAGCAACTCTGAAACTACATAATGAAAGAGCAGTGTAGCGAAGAACAACCAAACATTGAACAACTCCATAAACAACACAAGTAATTGAAAACTCCCAAAAAAACTATTCTAAAACTCTCAAAAGTATCTGAAAATATGAAAAAGAGGTTCCTCAAGTATGTAAAACTAAACTAGGGCTCCCTTGGGTCGGCCGTGTAGCAGATGTTATAAAGAAGTTGCAAAGAAAACCCTAAAAGACCTAGTTAAGCCGTGCGCGCATAACACACTGTGGTCCGGACCATCTGGCAGGGGGTCCGAACCATAGAAACTTTGTTCTTCAAGTTCTGCTTCTCGTTTGCTGCTTCTGACAGCTTTCTATCCTCAATTTCCAATCCTATTTTGACCTGGAAAAAACTTGATTCAGGCTTCGGCCAAAGCACAAACGTTGTAGCCCTTTGAGTCTTCTTTCCAACCCAAAAAGAATCAGATCAATCCGAGTTGTAAGTGAAAAGTTATGATCAAAATACTGACAGGGTGTCGAGCTAGAACTTCAACTATACACTACTTTAATTATCTTGAACTTTGGACCATTTTTTCCTCCTCGGAAGCCACTTTCAACACTGCTAATCTCACTTATTTTACCCTTTTACCTGCAATTAAGAGAATAAACACTATAAATAATAAACTAATGATAAAACTTTGAAATTAACTACTTAAATGCATTAATGAGTATCAAAATGTGAAATTTGTAATTACACTTTTCAAGTGTAATCAACAAGATTCTCGAATGAGTCTAAGTTTTACTAATGCTTGCAAATAAATAGAGTAAAAGAGTTCTAAGTTTCTCTTTGTTTCCTAACTTAGAATAAAGTAAAAGAGTTCTAAGTTTCTCTTTACTTCTTAACTTAGAATAAATTGAGATTTAGATTGGAGAAGATAAGCCCAATTAATATTATTAGTGATTGAGCACATAAAATGCACACTTACTATGATAATGTGAATGGTTTTAGGTGCTTTAATTACATAAATCTCTTATCTTTTAAGGAAAGAAACTAATTTATGTGCTTTTGGACTTTTGTAGGTTTTGGTGCTTCACTTGGTGAAGGAGGATGAAAAGAATGGTCAAAAGAGCAAGGAAACAAAGTGGGATAATATGCACCAGAAGCATGGGCGCCCCACCAGAAGCATGGGCGCCCCACCCTATAGCAGATGGGCGCCCACAGAGAGCTAATTTTGGGAGAGGAGCAGGTTCTCAGAGGCCTTTCATCGAACAGTTGGAGAGCAGCCAACATGGGCGCCCCACATAGACCTATGGGCGCCCCTGTCTGACCTTGGGCGCCCCACTCTTTATCAGATGGGCGCCCACAGAGGAGGGTCATGCCTGCTGATTTTGGCCTGTTCTTTGAGGACTTCATCAAACACCTCAAGCATGGGCGCCCATGGGTACTCTTCTAACACAAGTCCAGCAGGAAATTTAGAGTGTAATTTTACCATTTTACCCCTGACTTTTGTAATAATATAAAAGGGTAGAATTTTGATAAGGACGGGGGTCGGAACCCTAGGAAAAGTTCAGATTTTCTCTTCTAAGAGTTTTATGAAAAAAAATTACATTCGAATTGCACCAAGGATTTGGACTCGTTGCTTTCGCTTTGGATTGTTCAAGTTCAATTTTGTTTTCGTAGTACAATTCATGTGTAAGTTTTAATTTGTTAGTTCGTTTTAATAAAAATCTCATGTTTTAAGTGTTTTGTCTGGTATGTTCGCTTCGTAGTGTTTCGTAGACTTAGTTTGTATTGATTTGCTTTCAAAACTATTTTAAACCTTTTCGATTTATTTCGTTCTTGTAGTTTGTTGCATATTGAAGATGTTTTTCTTTTCGAATTGTTCTGCTTATATTTTCGCTATGCTAGGCTAGGGCTTTTCTTGGTTTTAACCTAGGTTCGCAATGAAATTGAAGGTCTTGGACTCGGACAGAACAAATTGAAATGAATTCATTATCTTTTGAATGATAACATAAGAATTGTAATTTTAGGTTGATTTTTTCGAAAACGAAACCCTGTGATACAATTGACCCCCGTTTACACGAAAGTGAATCGGAGGTTAATTCCATGTCCCGGTGATTTCGAACTTGACTTCAAGACCTCGGAGTTACAATTTCTTTATGAAATAAGATTTTTAACGTTGAATTTTTCAGCCTGATCTTACATGTGTAAAGGTTAGGTTGAGTTAATTTCATATTCAAGTCCAAGCCTTCGGGGACATTATAGGACTAGGTTAAAACCAAGTATCTCCATTAATCCAAGTGTTTAAGTAATTCACGTACTCTGTTAAGTGTTTGAATTGGTTGCTTCCTTAGTGTGTCATTCTTAGTTTAAGTGTATTTCTTTTAAATTTTCAAATCGTTTTCCCAATTATTTTCAAATCAAATTTTCAATTACTTATTCGAAAACCCCAAAAAGATTTTCATCTTTTCTTTTTGAGATTTTTGCAAGTGTTTTTGAAACAAGGTTCCCAACACTTAGGCACACTTTTGTTCCCTGTGGAGATGACCTAGGACTCACCTAGAAAAGACTACAACCGACCTCTTATACTTGAGAGTGAGCCACTACCAATTTAGAGAGCGGTCAAGTTTTTGGCGCCGTTGCCGGGGAACAACGGTGTGTGTGTGCTGAACTCAGAGAGCTTGTGGATGAAAGCACTTGCTGGTGCGGTTACATTTGGACTTCCAGGTGATATCGTTCCTTATTTCTTTTCTTTTGTATATTTCATTTTTTTTATTTTAATTCCTTTTCTCTAATTTTAGGATTTTCCTTCTTTTAGATTTGTGAAAAAAAAAAAAAAAAAAACACAACAACAAACCAAACAGACTTAGGTTAGTAATCCACTGCATGTTTTTGAGGTACAGGCAAGGTTGTCGAAGTCATTCTCGATCATAGTAACCCTTCTTACATTCGTGAGCCTTTAGATCCCCATATCTTAGCGTCAGCCACAAACTCCCAATCGTCCGACTTAATGGCAAATTTAGAAGGGGATGGAAGTGTAAATGGGGATGATGGAGCTCCGGAAATTAGGAGGATTAGGGATCACCTTAACCCGGTTAGGCAAACCACACCTTCCTGCATCATTTTGCCTTTGAACAGGGGCAATTTTACCTTAAGACCAGGAATCATCCAACTCCTACCTAATTTCCATGGTCTTGATTCTGAAAATCCGTATAACCACTTGAGAGAGTTTGAGGAAGTATCTAACACTTGTGTAGACCCGAATGCTAATGAGGATGTTGTCCGACTCCAACTGTTCCCATTTTCCCTTAAGGACAAAGCCAAACTGTGGCTTAGCTCCCTTCGCCCTCGTTCCATTGGGACTTGGCGCGAAATGCAAACCGAGTTTCTGAAGAAGTATTTTCCAACTCAAAAGACTCAACACTATAGGCGACAGATCACCACTTTTTCATGCAAGTCTAATGAGAATTTCTGTCGTGCGTGGGAGAGGTTTAAGGACCTCTTGATGGCTTGTCCTCACCACGGATTTGAGCCATGGAGGTTAGTGAGTATATTTCATGAGTCTTTAACTCCCAGTCTCAAACAACTTGTCTCAACCATGTGCAATGGTACCCTTTTTGATAAGACTGCGGAGGATGCCATGGATTTCTTTGACATGGTAGCCGAAGATTCAAATGATTGGGAAATTGGACCACCCTCATCTTCTGAACATAGGTATTCGATACCTAGTCGCCAATTAGAGTTGAGTGAGAGTGACGATTTACGGGCTAGGTTATCCGCCTTGCAACATAAGCTTGAGTCCCTTGAACTGAAGAACAAGGAAAAGTTGGTTGAGAAGAAAGTGGTTTGCGCCGCTTGTGATCAAATGGGGCATGATGCAAATTCGTGCCCCGAATTGCCTTTGCTTAGGGAGATAGCCTATGGTCAAGCTTACATTAACAATGCACCAAATCGTCCATTCCCGAATAGGGGTCAAAGTAATGCTCCTTATACCCAAAGTGGACATGTCCCTTACCAAAGTGGAAACCAAGCTTCCAATGCTTATTCCCCAGGGTGGAGGAACCATCCCGGTTTCTCCTGGAGGAATGATAATTCGGGACAACCATTTCAGCAACCACCTCCTTTACCATCATCCCAATTCCAACAGCCCAGTTCTGTTGCATACCAACCACCACATAAGAGACCAATTGATGATACTCTTAATCAATTTATGCAACAACAACTGAACATCAACAATCAAGTAACTCGGGCTTTGGATGACATCAAGGGTCAAGTCTCTAAGTTGACCCAGGCTATGAGTACCACTCAGAGTGGTAAACTCCCAGCACAACCTTTTCCCAACCCGAAAGGCCAGGCGAACATGACTGAGTCGTCGACCTCGGGTGCTACCTCACATGAGCAAGTTCAAGCTGTTACCACTTTGCGGAGTGGTAAAATCATTCAAAAGCCGATTGACCCTAGAGCCAATACTCCTAGTGAACAGTTGGGTTCAAAGGATAGTGGAGATGTCGAAAAGATTGGGAGTGGAGAGAAAGAGAATGGAGAGGTTGAAAAAGAGAGCGATGGGGAAACCAGTGAGGGGCCATTGGTTAGGCCAATAGACCAGCCTGTTGAGCACATGCCTAGACCACCTTTTCCCCAGAGATTAGCAAAGGGCAAGAATGAGATGTTGAACTCAGAAATTTATGAGATGTTCAAACAAGTGAGAATCAACATCCCGTTACTTGAGGCCTATCAAGCAGAACCCTTCTTATGCTAAGTTTCTCAAGGATATGTGCACTGTGAAGAGGAGGCTCAATGTCAAGGAAAAGGCTTTCTTGACAGAACAAGCCAGTGCCATAATCCAGCGGGAGACACCCCCTAAGTATAAGGATCCAGGGTGTCCAACCATTTCCTGCATCATAGGAAATCACATTGTAGACAGAGCTCTACTGGACTTGGGTGCTAGTGTCAACCTATTGCCTTACACTGTTTATCAGCAACTAGGCTTAGGTGAGCTGAAACCCACCAGAGTGACATTGCAATTGGCTGACCGTTCAGTGAAAATGCCTAGGGGTGTAGTGGAAGATGTACTGGTTCAAGTAGACAAGTTCTACTTTCCAGTTGATTTCATAGTTTTGGACACTCAACCCATTTCAAACCCTACTCAATCCATTCCGGTAATACTCGGTAGACCCTTTCTTGCTACATCGAATGCGGTGATCAATTGTAGAAGTGGGGTAATGAAACTTTCGTTTGGGAATATGACCATGGAGATGAATATCTTTCGGGTAGGAAAGCAAATGGGAGAGTATGAGGATATTAGGGAGGTGGATGTGATCCATGCCTTGAGTGAGGAGTACTTTGAGAAGTCTTACTTGGAGGACCCTTTGGAGTGTGCTTTAGTGAGGAGTGAGAGATGTGTCGTGTTGGATGGAGAGAATTGCAGGTATGCTGGAGAGTTGATAGAAGAGACTGAGAATGTCATGGTAGCTAGTGGTTGGGTACCAATTTTTGAGTCTTTGGAGCCTTCCTTGATTAAGTCCAAACCATCAATTGAGTGTCCCCCTTGCCCCTCTAGGAAACCATTACCGAGTGAGCTTAAATATGCATTCCTAGGGGAGGGTGAGACATTTCCTGTAGTAGTGTCAGCAAGTTTGGAGAAAGAACAGGAAGTGAGATTGTTAGCAGTGTTGAGTGCTCACCGTCGAGCATTGGGTTGGACTGTGGCGGATCTTCGAGGTATCAGTCCCTTAGTATGTTCTCATCATATATACCTCGAAGATGATGCTAAGCCGGTGAGGCAAATGCAAAGACGGCTAAATCCTAATATGAAGGAAGTTGTAAAAGGGGAGGTGCTTAAGTTGCTTGATGCGGGTATCATTTACCCCATCTCTGATTCGAAGTGGGTGAGTCCTACTCAGGTTGTTCCTAAGAAGTCAGGCGTCACTGTGGTTGAGAATGAGAAAGGTGAGTTAGTGCCTCAACGTACCCAGACTGGGTGGCGTATGTGCATTGATTATAGACGCTTGAATGCGGTGACTCGGAAAGATCATTTTCCACTTCCCTTTCTAGACCAGGTGCTTGAGAGAGTAGCAGGAAAATCTTTCTATTGCTTCCTAGATGGGTATTCAGGATATAATCAGGTTGAGATAGCACTAGAGGACCAAGAAAAGACCTACTTTCACATGTCCATTCGGCACATTTGCGTATAGACGCATGCCGTTTGGGTTATGTAACGCACCTGCGACTTTTCAAAGGTGTGTGATGAGCATTTTCAGTGACATGGTCGAGCGGTTCTTGGAAGTGTTCATGGATGATTTCTCTGTTTATGGTGATACATTTGATGAGTGCTTGTCCAACCTTGAAAAGGTGTTAGTGCGTTGTGAGGAGAGTAATTTGGTGCTGAACTGGGAAAAGTGCCATTTCATGGTACAACAAGGGATAGTTTTGGGGCATATAGTATCATGTCGGGGGATCGAGGTTGACAAAGCAAAAGTAGAGTTGATTCAAAATTTGCCTACCCCTAGATGTGTGAAAGACGTGAGATCATTCCTTGGCCATGCCGGTTTTTATCGGCGATTCATCCAGTCTTTTAGTTCTATTGCCCGGTCCTTATGCTCATTGTTGTCTAACGATGTTCCTTTTGAGTGGACAACCTCATGCCAAGAGGCGTTTGACAGACTTAAACACCTACTCACCACTGCACCAATTGTCCAAAGCCCGGACTGGTCTTTACCATTCGAGCTTATGTGTGATGCGAGTGATTTCGCAGTGGGAGCTGTTTTAGGGCAAAGGAGAGAGGGGAAGCCTGTTGTCATTTACTATGCTAGTAAGACTCTTAATGAAGCTCAAGTGAATTATACCACTACGGAAAAGGAGCTTCTAGCAGTAGTATTTGCCCTCGACAAGTTTAGGTCATATTTGGTGGGATCTCGTGTCACAGTGTTTACTGACCACGCAGCTCTGAAATATCTTCTTGCCAAAAAAGAGGCCAAGCCTCGTCTGATTAGATGGATGCTACTCCTTCAAGAGTTTGATTTGGAGATTAAAGATAAGAAAGGAGTAGAGAATGTGGTGGCTGACCACTTGTCACGCTTGCCACTTCATCTGTCTGAATCGAGTGACCACCCAATTAATGAACATTTCCCTGATGAGCATATCATGCACATAAGCACTACTTCTCCTGATCATCTTCCTTGGTATGCAGACATTGCTAATTTTTTAGTGACTGGCCAGATGCCTTCGCAATGGGCGAAAGTTGACAGAGTTAAGTTCCTACGCAATGTGCGTAGCTTCTTTTGGGATGAGCCCTACCTTTATAAGTATTGCTCTGACCAAATTGTGAGACGATGCATTCCGGATAGTGAGATTTCTAGTGTCATTGAGTTTTGCCATGCCTTGGCTTGCGGGGGTCATTTCTCTGCCAAGAAAACTACCGCTAAGATCCTTCAAAGCGGATTTTATTGGCCCTCGATGTTCAAGGATGTGCATAACTTCTGTTTGAGGTGTGACCGATGCCAACGATTAGGGGCCCTTTCCAAACGAAATGAAATGCCCCAAAATCCTGTCATTATTTTGGAAATTTTTGATTGTTGGGGGATAGACTTTATGGGCCCGTTTCCTATATCGTTTGGTTTTGAGTATATTCTTGTGGCCGTAGATTATGTTTCTAAATGGGTAGAAGCCATTGCCACTCGCACTAATGACCATCGTGTGGTGGTCAAATTCTTGAAAGAGTATATCTTTTCACGTTTTGGGATGCCCCGGGCCATCATTAGTGATGGTGGTAAGCATTTTTGCAATCGGCCTGTGGGTATCTTAATGCGTAGATATGGTGTAACTCATAAGGTGGGGACTCCTTATCATCCCCAAAATAGTGGCCAGGTTGAATTGGCAAATAGGGAGATCAAAGGTATTCTTGAGAAAACGGTTAATCCCACACGTAAAGATTGGTCTTTGCGGCTAGTAGATGCGTTGTGGGCATATCGTACGGCTTATAAGACTATTTTAGGCATGTCTCCCTATCGTCTTGTTTATGGCAAGGCTTGCCATCTACCCGTTGAGATGGAGCATCGAGCCTACTGGGCAATCCGGCAATTCAATGAAAGTCTAGATGATGCCGGCACTTTTAGGAAGCTTCAATTGAATGAACTTGATGAATTGCGAAATGATGCTTTCGAGAATGCAAAGATTGCCAAGGCTAAAATGAAGGATTTGCATGATAGACACATTCTTAGGAAATCCTTTCAAGTGGGCCAAAGAGTCTTGTTGTACAACTCTAGGTTACATTTTTTTCCGGGGAAGTTAAGGTCTCGATGGTCGGGTCCCTTTGTCATCACTTCTATTTCAGAGCATGGTGTGTGTGAGGTGCATAACCCACGCAACAACACTATTTTCAAAGTGAATGGCCATCGTCTCAAGCCATACTTGGAGAGTTTCGTGGCTGAGATCGAGACGTGGGAGTTGACCGACCCACCTTCTTTCGAATGAAAGTCTAGAGTCCTAGTTTGTAAATAGTAGTTTATTTCCTTTTGTTTTGTTTGGTTTTGTCTTAGATTAGAGAATTTTGTTTTGAAGTTTGGTATGAATGAGTGTCGATTTGTGTCTTGACTTGCTCTTCTCTATACTTTGGTATTTAAAAAAAAAAAAAAAAAAATTTCTGCTGTTTCAGCTCAAGTGGGGCGCCCCACCTATAGCATGGGCGCCCGTGTCCCCTGATGGGCGCCCCACATTCCCACATGGGCGCCCAAGCTGGCATGTGCCTCTTTACAAGGTCACGTGACCTTCATCAATCTGTTATTTCCCTCTAATTCCAGCACCCACCCGTGCCATTCCAGCACACACCCGTGCTTATGCTCTTCCCTTCACCCGTGAGCTTCACCTTCCCACCTTTGGTATCTATGTTTCTTCTTCCATCTAAGCTGATTTTCTGCTTCCTTTGGTTGTGCTAAGCTGTTTTTACCAGCTGGTTCTTTCTATTTTTTGGTATGTGTTGCATGGTGGAAGTCATGGTTTTTTTGTTTTTTTCTTTTCTCCTTTTTGAAGGTAAGTTGGAGATCCATTGTGTGGTGCATGGGCTATGAGTTTTGGACTTTAGTTTCAGCTCATTTACTGATTTTTGGAGTTGATTTGCTGATTTTGGGCGGTTTGGATATGAAGTTGCTTCTTGTGTAAGGTGTGTTCGCAAGGTGCCTATCAAGTGTTTGTGTAAATGCCCAAGTCGGGTAGAGATTGTTATTTGATGTTGTGCTCTTAATTACATGCTTTTGGGTGGAAGAAGGTTGCTTTTAGCTTTGGGGACTTGATTTTTGAGGTGTGTGCAAGTGGAACCAACGTGAGCCTACCACGTGTTTGATATTTTGCCAATCTCAAGTGGTGAGTCTAATTTGTTGGGCATTTGTGAGGAACATTCTTTGTTGGTTTGGAAACTTGAAGTTGTTGTGGCGATTGAGTATTTTGGGCTGTTTTAAAGCTATGCCACGGTCAAGGAAACATGCACGTAAGGGGGATTTGGGTGGAACTTCTCGTAATGCTCATTTTAAGAGGCGACATGCTCATGCACCACCTACTTCTTCTTCTTCTTCAGAGGGTGAAGAGGTTGAGCTTTCCGAGGAGGTTGTTGCTAATTCATCTGATAATGTTTCCTCCACTACTCCTGAAAATTCAAGCTCTGAAGATGTAATGGACAACGATGAGGAAGAATTGCTTTTTGATCATACTCGGTTTAGAAATCAGAACCGCCAGGCATGGTTTGATAGTTATTGGAGCCACAAGCCCGTGTTGTGTGAACGGGGCATTCGACTGACCGATTTTCCTGATCTTCGTACTATCCTCGTTGGCCGCGGTTGGGTTAGAGCGATGACTTTCCGTGCCTCCGCTGATCCAATGCTTGTGCGGGAGTTCTATTCTAATGTCAAAGTTTATCCTTCTGGTTCGGGAGTTTCACAGATTCTTGTGCGGGTTCGGGGGCGGCGTCTTCGTTTCAAAGCATCCACCATTGCTTCATTCTTAGATATTCCACGGGTGGCTGACCCCGGGTACCCTTTCCCAGAGGATTCTCGCCCTTCCCGTGACATGTTGGCTAGAGCTCTGTCTGATGGTGCTCTTAGGACTTGGGGCCCTGTTCCTCAGTTTTCCAAAAAGAACTTAAGCTCTTTCTACCGTGTTCTTCATGAGCTGTCTTGTAGCCAGATTTTCCCGCTTGTCCATGATGATTTGATTAGTCGTGAGCGGGCATTGTTGCTTTATGCTATTGCTACAGACGTTCCTATTGACCTTGCTTCCGTGCTCTTTGACACTATCATTCAGCGTGCGGGAGTTACTACTGGCCGGTCTGTATTGCCTTTTGGTGGTCTCATCACGGAACTTTTGGCACAATTCGACGTGACTGTTGATGAGACCGCTCGCACTGTTCGTCCTTCTGTCCTGATCTCTGAGTCTACTGGTGCCAGGCGCATCGCTCAACTGCGTATGCGTGAGTCGTCTTTTTCTGATGCGGGACCTTCTACCTCTTCTACACCACCGGTGCCGGATATTCCTCCCCGTCCCCGTGCCGTAGTGTTACAGCGTGATCTTCTTCGGGGTATGAATGATAGGTTGCAACATATGGAAACTGAGCAAGCTGCCCAACGTCGATCCTTGGATAGGATTGCCGCGGAGCAAGCTGCCCAGCGTTGTCTTCTGGAATCTCAGGGTGTCACTCTGGATTCGATTCTTGTCGCTCTTCGTGCTATGGGTCCTACTGCTCCACCTCCTCCTGATCCATATTTTGATCGCCCGGACAGCCCGTAGTTTGTTCCGCTCGTTGATTTGTGGACTGCATGGGATAGGTAGGGTGTTGGATAACCCTTCTTCTTTGTTGCCTTTGTACATAGTAGATTAGAGTTTTCTTTTTCTTATTTTCTTATATTTTTTTTGGTTTGATTTCTTCTCTTATTTTTTTTTCTTTTCTTTCTTATGTACTAACTCTTTCTCTTGTCTTATTCTCCCTTTTCTTTTCTTTTATTTTCTTTCTAACCTTTTCTCTTGTATAGTTTGTTTCTTTCTTCAACTAAGGAAGCTCTTGAGGTAATATCCACCCTTTTTACCTTCTGTTTCTACATTTTGAGCATAACACTTGGCTATATGTTGTTGGTTGTTGTTGGAAGTGCTGTAGAAACTAGGTTGGGGGGTGTTCTTTATTGCTTATGGGGATTCTTGTTTTGGGCGCATGCTTAGCTTATGTGTTACATATTGATTGCTTTTTATGCTCATCATCATCATGCTTACTTTGCACACTACGGACCCACATATGCTTCATAGTTCTCACATTGAGGACAATGTTTAGTTTAGGTTGGGGGGTAGAGTTCGCATGATGACCATTCGTGCTAAAATTATCAAATTTTTCAAATTTTGAGCATCTTTGAGCTTACATACATGACTTAGCACATTTGTACTTGCATGTTGGCCCTTTTTGGTTTGGTTGATTGTGAATTTGAGTGAGAGAGTGATAAGTGAGTCTTGTTCAAGCTTTGATAGGAAACTTAATTTAAGTTGAGTGTGTCATGACCTTATGCACTTTTGGCTATCACGGAAGAACTTATGTGCTTAAGAGTGAATTTTATGTAACATTGGTCAATTGAGCATCCTTGGACTAGGTAGAGACTTATACCCTTTCTAGTGGTGAGCTTTAGAGCTATTTATTCTTTTCAAGAGGGGTTGCACATTATTTCAGCTCAATTGTTCTCTATTTTGGTTTTCAATGCCCCAGTTGCATCGCACACACTTGCATGAGTAGTCATTTGGCGCATATGAGTTGTTTGTGAGCTTAGAACATGATGCTAGGCCCTCTTTGTTAATTTGAGCCTTTTTATCCTTTCTTGATATGAAAGTGTCCTAGGAACCCACTTGAAGCCTCAAACTGAAGTGTGTGATATAAAGTATTCTCTTTTTGATTCGCCTCACACATAATGTCCCCTGTACCCCATTCACACACTTTAAGCCTAACCCTCGCATGTCTTGGGCTATGAAAGTGCCTCAAAGTCCAAGTTGGGAATGTGAGGTTGGGAATGTAAGCTTTTGAGAGCCAATTGAGGGTGAGTGCTGGGATGAGAATTTATACATTGTATAGTTCATTCTTCATCATTTCAAAAAAAAAAAAAAAAGAAAAAAAAATATATATCTTCTCATTCCTTTTGTTTATTCAATTGTGGGATTTATGTTTTGTAATGCAGTTGTTAAGAGTGTCCCAAAAGTAGTTTGTAAGTTTGTGAATAAGCTTCATGTTGTTGGTTAGGGTATAGAAAGGAAATTGGTAGTTTGGGACTTGTACGTACTTGAACATCTTTATCCCAAGACATGTGTTTTGATTTCTATATCTTCCATTGTTAACCAATACCCTTGGCCAAGTTACAACCGGATCAAAGACCTAGTGGATTCTAAGCGAGCAACTCTTGTGTGTGCATGTAGTGGTCTTGTGTAGGTTGTGTGGTGTAATCTATTGCATGGCATTGGAACGTATTTTTGGTATGAGCTATCCATGCGGAACTTCAATTCAATTCACTCACTTATTCGTGTGATTGTGTGCAACTAGGAGAGCATTGCATTGTGTGCTCATAGGTATGAGTGAACCCTTAATGAGTGAGTTTCTTTCTATGAGTGATCTACCTTGTGAGCTTTTGAAGTCAAAACTTAGTTCCGATTATGCTCTCGAGACCTTGTTGAATAAATGACACTGTTTTGCACACATGCTTTTCCAACTTTGATAGTGCATGTATTCATGCTTAGCACTTGGGAATTACACATGATATTTAAGTTTTGTGACTTGTTGAGCTTGAACTTGATTCGTTACTGACCTTAATCACTCTTTGACACCTTGAGACCATACCATAGATGTTTGTGGGTAGCATCACTGCAAACCCTCACGAGACCTTACTCGTCCACTAGGGGGAACCTAGGGGTTTAAAGGGCTTGCCTCACGCGCTAAGTGTGGTCGTGTGTCTCCCACGAAAACGGACATCACCTTAGTTAGTTTTTATTTTGTCTTATTTTGATTTGAATAAGAGCTTACATGTTGTGGGTGCCCTTGCATTTGTTCTTATACCTCATGGTTTGATTGCACACATTGCTAGGGACTAGCAATATTTAGGTTGGGGGGTATGATTGAGCACATAAAATGCACACTTACTATGATAATGTGAATGGTTTTAGGTGTTTTAATTACATAAATCTCTTATCTTTTAAGGAAAGAAGCTAATTTATGTGCTTTTGGACTTTTGTAGGTTTTGGTGCTTCACTTGGTGAAGGAGGATGAAAAGAAAGGTCAAAAGAGCAAGGAAACAAAGTGGGATAATATGCACCAGAAGCATGGGCGCCCCACCAGAAGCATGGGCGCCCCACCCTATAGCAGATGGGCGCCCACAGAGAGCTAATTTTGGGAGAGGAGCAGGTTCTCAGAGGCCTTTCATCGAACAGTTGGAGAGCAGCCAACATGGGCGCCCCACCTAGACCTATGGGCGCCCCTGTCTGACCTTGGGCGCCCCACTCTTTATCAGATGGGCGCCCACAGAGGAGGGTCATGCCTGCTGATTTTGGCCTGTTCTTTGAGGACTTCATCAAACACCTCAAGCATGGGCGCCCCACCTATAGCATGGGCGCCCATGGGTACTCTTCTAGCACAAGTCCAGCAGGAAATTTAGAGTGTAATTTTACCATTTTACCCCTGACTTTTGTAATAATATAAAAGGGTAGAATTTTGATAAGGACAGGGGTCGGAACCCTAGGAAAAGTTCAGATTTTCTCTTCTAAGAGTTTTATGTAAAAAATTACATTCGAATTGCACCAAGGATTTGGACTCGTTGCTTTCGCTTTGGATTGTTCAAGTTCAATCTTGTTTTCGTAGTACAATTCATGTGTAAGTTTTAATTTGTTAGTTCGTTTTAATAAAAATCTCATGTTTTAAGTGTTTTGTCTGGTATGTTCGCTTCGTAGTGTTTCGTAGACTTAGTTTGTATTGATTTGCTTTCAAAACTGTTTTAAACCTTTTCGATTTATTTCGTTCTTGTAGTTTGTTGCATATTGAAGATGTTTTTCTTTTCGAATTGTTCTGCTTATACTTTCGCTATGCTAGGCTAGGGCTTTTCTTGGTTTTAACCTAGGTTCGCAATGAAATTGAAGGTCTTGGACTCGGACAGAACAAATTGAAATGAATTCATTATCTTTTGAATGATAACATAAGAATTGTAATTTTAGGTTGATTTTTTCGAAAACGAAACCCTGTGATACAATTGACCCCCGTTTACACGAAAGTGAATCGGAGGTTAATTCCATGTCCCGGTGATTTCGAACTTGACTTCAAGACCTCGGAGTTACAATTTCTTTATGAAATAAGATTTTTAACGTTGAATTTTTCAGCCTGATCTTACATGTGTAAAGGTTAGGTTGAGTTAATTTCATATTCAAGTCCAAGCCTTCGAGGACATTATAGGACTAGGTTAAAACCAAGTATCTCCATTAATCCAAGTGTTTAAGTAATTCACGTACTCTGTTAAGTGTTTGAATTGGTTGCTTCCTTAGTGTGTCATTCTTAGTTTAAGTGTATTTCTTTTAAATTTTCAAATCGTTTTCCCAATTATTTTCAAATCAAATTTTCAATTACTTATTCGAAAACCCCAAAAAGATTTTCATCTTTTCTTTTTGAGATTTTTGCAAGTGTTTTTGAAACAAGGTTCCCAACACTTAGGCACACTTTTGTTCCCTGTGGAGATGACCTAGGACTCACCTAGAATAGACACAACCGACCTCTTATACTTGAGAGTGAGCCACTACCAATTTAGAGAGCGGTCAATTAGATTGGATTGGGCCAAAGTAATAATTTTGGGCCTACATAATATTATTAATTTATTATTAATATAATTACCTAATTGTAATATTACAATATTATTTTACCTAATTTCTTATTGTATTAATATTGGATTAGAGTAGGCACAGGTAAGATTAGGGGTCTATGTATTACCTATTAATTTAACTAGTTAACTGTTATTAATTACCTAATTATAACATTATTATTTTACCTAGCTTTCTTACATTACTAATATTTGATTCGACTGAGCCAAAGAAAGATATTTGATTGGGCCCAAGTAAGATTAGATGTTTGTGTATTACCCACTAATTTAACTAATTAAGTATTATTAATTAACTATTATTAAGTGCCTAATTATAACATTATAATATTATTATTTTACTTAATTCCCTTATTGTGTTAATACTGGATTGGAGTGGGTCCAAGTAAAATTAGGAGTATGTATATTACTTATTAATTTAACTAGCTAAATATTATTAATTAACTATTGTTAATTACCTAATTATAATATTATAATACTATTATTTTACCTAGTTTTCTTACATTACTAATATTTGATTCGATTAAGCCTGAGAAAGATATTTGATTGGATCTAAGGAAGATATTGAATTGGGCCTAGATAAGATTAGGAGTTTGTGTATTACCTAGTAATTTAACTAATTAAATATTATTAATTTACTATTATTAAGTACTCAATTATAATATTATAATATACTTAATTACCTAATTATAATATTATAATATTATTATTTTAATACTATTTTACCTAATTCCCTTATTGTATTAATATTGGATTGGCGTAAGTTCAAGTAAGATTGGGCGTTTGTGTATTACCTTTTAATTTAACTAATTAAATATTATCAACTAACTATTATTAAGTACCTAATTATAATATTATAATATACTTAATTGCCTAATTATAATATTATAATATTATTAATTTACCTAATTCCTTATTGTATTAATATTGGATTGGAGTCGGCCCAAATAAAATTAGGAGTTCGTGTATTACCAATTAATTTAACTAATTAAATATTATTAATTAACTATTATTAATTACCTAATTATAATATTATAATACTTATTATTTTACCTAATTTTTTACATTACTAATATTTGATTCGATTGAGCCTAAGAAAGATATTTGATTAAGCTCAAGTAAGATATTGGATTGGCCTGGTAAGATAAGGGGTTTATGTATTAATTAGTAATTTAACTAATTAAATATTATTAATTACCTATTATTAATTATCTAATTATAATATTATAATATTATTATTTTAGCTAACTAATTTATTATAATATTAATATTTAATTAGATTGGGCTTAAGAAAGATATTAACTTAGGCCCAAGTAAGATTAGTGGTTGTGTATTAGTTATGAATTTAACTAATTAAATATTATTAATTAGCTATATAGTACTAATTAGCTAATTATAATATAGTCATAATATTATTATTTACCTAATTTTCTTATTATTATTACTATTAGATTGGATTGCCCCAAAAAAGATATTGGATTGGGGTCAAGCAATATTAGGGGTTTGTATATTATTATTAATTTAATTATTACAATTTGAAAAGTTAAAAAGCTAACTTTTAAATAAATTAACTAAAAATTAAAATCTACAACAACAAAAATATACAATACAAAATAAATTAATTAAAAATTAACAACTTAATTAATTAACAATAAATAAATTAACAAATCCCCTATTTGGTTATTATACCATTAATCAAATCATCATTTAATATTTTAAATAATAATAATATTCTATTAACTTAATATTACTAATTTAATTTACACTAAATTAATTATATTATCAATATTATAATCCATTATTTAATACTTTAACTAAATTAATTATATTAATATTTTATTAACTCAATATTACTGATTTAATATTCTTATTTACGTAATTTTAGTATTTCTAATATTATTATTTAATATTGTGAAGATCATAATTTAATTTAACTAATTAATGTGACAGGATTTAATTTATTTTTTATTATACCATTAATCAATTCATTATTTAATATTTTAAATAATAATAATATTTTTAACAATTTAACTAATTTAACCTAGCCAGCATGATATTAATCCAACTAATTTAATTTAAACTAAATTAATTATAGTATTAATATTATAATCCATTATTTAATATTTTGAATAATAATAATATTTTTAATAGCTTAACTAATTTAATATAACCAATACAATATTAATCAAACTAATTTAATTAATCCATAGTAAATTAATTATATTATCAATATTGTAATCCATTATCTAATATTTTAACTAATAATAATATTTTATTAACTTAATATTATTAATTTAATATTATTATTTACCTAATCTTAATATTTTTAATATTATTATTTAATATTTTGAATATCATAATTTAATCTAACTAATGCAACATTAATTAATTTATTTGGTTATTAGAGCGAATACACCAATGGCTAGTTATATTATCTAGTAAATAGTGTATATTTTGGGTTTAGCTAGTAACTTTTCATTTTCAAGCCACACCAATGCTAGGTATTTTATCAATTGTCTATTAAAAAATTAGTTTCTCAAAATTTTGTGAAAATACAAAGAGAGAGATCAACAAAGAGAAGTAACCCTGTATAAGGGGAAGAAGCGTGGGAGATGAGAAAAATAATAAACAATTAGATCGCTCGTGAATAGTACCTTGGCAATAGAAACGAGTTACTGTAGCAGGAGAAAAAATACCTTCGGGTTTAGAGAGATCGGTGCAGGAGAGTTCTCTCATGTTGGCTAGCAAAAATACCTAAAATGCTTCTTTAGCTCTTCTGCTGCACTTGCTCTTATACCATTAATTACTTTATTTAATTTATAATTATTTTAATCATTGCTAATAATATATCTATTATCAAAAAATTTATATTTTTAATTAAAATGTTATATAAGACAAAACAAAATAAAAACATGGTTTTTTAATTGATTCTTAATTGCTAAAAAAAAGTAAAAATTAAAAACAATTCCTCACTTTCACTTCCATAATCCTGAAATACAAACCCAACCACAAACTCATCCTATTCACTTCCAATCTCACCCAAAAACATCACCTCAACAACAATAAATACAATATTATCAAATTCCCAACATTTCACTAAAACAAAAAATAAATAAATAAATCATATTAAAAATTATATCATCAACTTATAATTAAATACAACTGTAATAACCTGAATTTTTTTCCTTAATTAAATTATTTAAGTGTGGTGGTGATATTTATTATAGTAAAAATCTAGAAAATTGAGCATTTGAAAATTTTTGGAATGATAAAAAAATTAGTTGGAAAATTTTTCGGATTTAATTTCACCCTATGTGGGAGTTTAATGTAGAATTTCTAAAATTTTTATCCAAACACTTCTTAGCCCAATTACTTATTTGGTTCAAACCAAGACCATTAACCCATGGGTCAACCCTTTTCTTTGACTCACCTCAACTCATTTCAACTCACTTTATCACTCAATGAATTGACTCATGAATAGTTGATCTAAATTATTTCCCGACAACTTCATTTCCATCTTCATACACTCTCACCATCTTTCAAAATTATTTGACTAATTGGACAAAGAGAAGACCCACATTGATGACCTTAAAGCATCTTTTTCAAATTATTTAGCAAACAAGATTTAAAGCATTTTGTTTGAAAGCTAGCATGATTTAAAGCATTTGGTTAAATTGTCAAAAAGTTAGCATGATTGTTTAAATTTGTCAAAAAGTTAGCTTGATTCCCGGATCATGCCACCTCCATACATCTTCCCAAATGCTTTTCTTAAATGATATGGTTAGATAGTCAAAAAGTAAGCATGATTCTTGGATCATGCTACCAATTATATAAGCATGATCTTACCTTAGTTGATTTTTTTCTCCACCAATTATTTTCTCTACACTCCCTATAAATTGTGTGTCTTCAAAGAGAAGAAAATAGGAGAGAAATAATAATAAATTATTAATTAGTGAGGCTGAAGATTTGGTGTTGCTTGGAGGAAGAAGAAAGGCTTGGAATTTTCAATTTGGGTGGTGTTCAAAGCTAACTCATTTTTCCTTCTCAGACTTGGTCATTAATATCTTCATTGAGGTAGGATGATGAATCTCCTAAAATATATTTGATGAATTTTCTGGTTTGAAGTATGAAACTTGATTGTGATAAAAATAAATACCCGT
The DNA here is from genome assembly GCA_019916065.1 of Vitellaria paradoxa. NCBI lineage: Eukaryota > Viridiplantae > Streptophyta > Magnoliopsida > Ericales > Sapotaceae > Vitellaria > Vitellaria paradoxa. Next base: position 37,815,924 of record CM034238.1, read on the forward strand.
ATATTGGGGGTAGGGAAGCCAAAATTTTGACTGAAGTAACTCAGTATGCTGACAGCTCTCTATTTGTAACTTCTTATGTGCTTCTAACCCCTAAAACGGTGGAATTAGGCTTTGGCTAAAGCATAAAAGTTGTAGCCCTTTCAGTTTTCTTTTCAACCCAAAAAGAATTGCATCAATCCGATTTGTGAGTCAAAAGTTATGCCCAAAATACTGAGCACGTGTAAAATTGTATTTTCTGAACAAACTGAATTCAAGGTTGTTTTTGTACCTTTAGACCTTAGAATTTTAAAAAGTGTAAAACATGAAAGTTGTAGGTCTTGAAGTCTAGTTTCTACAGATATAAAGTTTATAGATATTGGAGTCTTACTCTATTTTATATGAATTTTCTTTCAAGCTGCTATTCTGCTTAGCTTTAATTGATGCTTGTTTGGATTTGTTTAGAATATTATGTTTAAAGATTTATTTAAATTTCTAATTTCCTTCTGTTAGTTATTGTCATGTTAATAATTTCTATTGATATGAAATTATTTTAAACTAGATATTATGTATTATTTGACACTCTAATATTGATGATAATTGACTTAGATAATCAGTTTCATCATAGATAGTTGGATGACTTATTCAAACTAAAATGCTAGTATTTGATAAAATGCCCAAAAGAAACAATGGACTTGTTCTTTTCTCATTTGGTCTTTCTTAAATGAATTTGATTTATTTTTGGCATTGTTTTGTCAACCTAGCAAGTTATATAATTATATTTTTATGATTAAGTGAATTTAATGAAACTCATTTAATACCTTCCTAAACATTGGAATAATTCTGTGAACATTTGTGGATATCTTGAAGCCAAAAACCTATGATAAGGGTTTGGTTATAAATAAGATGATGATTGGAAATTTATTTAAATTATTTTTGAATAAAATAAAACTTATCAATTTTGCTAAAAATTAAATATAAGTCCAAGAGTTATTTATTATCTTTATATTCCATAAAATAATAAAATAAAAGGTAAAAGGAGCAAAAACTGAGATTTGCAGCCAATGAGGTTCGAACTTGCGACTTTAAATCGCAATTAGGGTCGCCCACCCACTAAGCTACCAACCTCGGGCTAATTAATATACCATTAGAAATAATTTTATTCTTATCAAATTTGGTACGGTAAACTTGTTAAAACAATTAACTAAAATACTAATTTGTATTCTAAATTTTTTTTTTACTTGCTAATTGTTAATTTACATATAGTGCCTACCTTTGTGATAATAATATTGATGACTATGTTAAATCTTTGATTTATTGAGAATTACTATTAAAGTATGGATATAGATAAAGTGCTTAAAAATATACTGCATGTGACTGAATAATCTCACTTTTGATTCATCGCCCGGGAACATTGCCGGTTGTTATTAAAAATGTCTGATTTCCATACAAGGTACCCTTGGAATGTAAAAGGATGAGAAGAAATTAAGGCACTTGGTGCTAAAGCTATTTTTGGCAATGGGGTGATGGGTGGGTAGAAATGGCCTTTTAGATGAAGATGGGAACATGCATTTTATTTGGGAGATGCTCCCTTCTGACCTGGCCAGTCAGGTAGCTGGTCGCGACGGCTAGGTTTTTGGTAGGTGACACCGTCGGTATACATTGGATGCTAAGCTCGTAAAGTCACTGGTTCCCAAGGCTGGGGGTAGAGGAAGATAGGAGTATGATTATCTTAGGAAGATTTAGATTAAACTCCTTTACAAAATTTTACTGTGACCAGCAACCTCTCTTGTTATGTATGAATGATGTGTTGGAATTATTTAATTATATTTAATTCCTCTCGATTAATATCTTATAAAAATATATATATATATATATGTATGAAACCTGTATCGCTACGGAGTTTGATCCCGAGACCTTGAAGATCTAAATCTGAGATCCCTACCACTGCGACACAGACTTCATTGTGGTATACACATCAGTATTTAACTATTTTACATGTAAGTAAAATAGTAGTTACGGTGACGGTTTCATCGAACCGTTGTAAGTATAATTTACATTATTCAGTTGAGATCTATTGAATTAATTGTTGCATAAATAGTATGCCACCTAAACACATTCACTTAATACAGTGTAGTATTACAACCACTGCATATTGGCACCTAGGAGATTCTGATTACTGGGCTTTAGTAGCCCACCCCTTGTGGGAATATTTTTTTTCAGGATATTAAGCACAGGGATACAGAAGATGAGCTGGAAAGAGATTAATTTCTCTTAAATATTCCATCAGAAGAGTTATCTATTTTTTTCTTCTTCCCTGCACAGAGCTGGAGGACTTTATTTTTGGTCTGTAATAATTGTTGGATGATTGAAATTATTAAGCATAGACCTAATTTGCTTTTATTTGGTATGTAATGTTAATCGCGTGGTTGGGACACTTAGATGGCTCTGTAATATTTTTCTCTATCTTTATTTTGTGCCCTGTAGTTGAAATCCCATCAAATGGTTCAGTCCAATGACTTATAAATATTGTTTGGGATAAACATGGGATTTTGACTATCTTAAATTTTTCTTACGGGTCAACCCCAAACTAGAGGAAAACTCTGGGGTGTGACAGCGTGTTATTATCATCTTGTTTTTATACCTAACAAATAAATTCCAAGTCACCCCTGGGCATTCGGTTATGAAAATCCGGGGCGTGACAACAACAATAGAAAATTTCCCAAAATTTCATTAGCACAACCCAAAAAAATAGAAATTAAATAATATATCAAAAATTACAACTTCTATATTTTTCCCTAAGTTACATTCACGTGTAATAATAAAAAAATTAAAAAAAGTTCATAAAAGGAAAAAAAAAATTATTGACGGGTGTAGATCAATCAAGAGAAACCCTAATCCAATAAAAAATCCGTCACTTCTGGAAAAAACAAATTCCAACACCAAAAAATTTTCCAACATTTCATTAACACAAAAAAGAAACAAAAATTAAACAACATATATATATATATATTTCTCGATTCCATTCACACACAAAAACAAAAGAATTTGAAAAAAGTATATATAAAAAAAATACTTGAAGAAGGAATAGAGTTACTTTTTTTTTTCCCAGTTCCATATTCGGCAAAAAAAAAAAAAAGCCAAAACCTAAAAAAAAAAAAAAAAACAAAAAAAAAGAGTGAGTTAGAGAGAGAGATTGAGAACTTGGGAGGGAGAAGAAGGGAGGAGGAAGGAGAAAAACGAGGACTTACCTGACGGCAGCAATCAGTGGTGAACGATAGCGAGAGAGAGTTGTGTGCTGGAAAAGAAGTTAGGGGAAAAAGAGAGAGAATGGGAGGGAAAAGAGAGAAGAAGGAGAGAGAAAGAGGTTCTGTCTTGAATATAATGGCAGTAAAAGCATTCGCTAAACCAATTGCACAGACATATTAGTAGTTGCGCAAATATTTCTATCGTGAATACTCTAGTTGCAGATAATTGGCAACCCCTAAATTGCGACCACCAAAAACGGTTACTAATAAACCTTTTACAACCGCAAAAGGCAGTTGCCAGACTTTTCAATCTGCCAAAACCTGCATTTCTAGTAGTGAATGCACTTTTTCATTAGTTTTCTTTATTTCACATTACTTTTTTTTATTAAAGTTATTATAAAGTGAGAGAAACTAATGAAAGAGTAAATATTCTTACCTGTTTATATATTTGCCACTCTCGTCTTACTTTAAATGCTCTGTGAATATTGGTGTACAAATTTTTTCTTCCAAATTTTCATTACACCTGGTTAGGAAAAGAAAATCCTTTCTTCTTAGTTATTAATGCTATATGAAAAAAAAGAAAGATAAAGAGAAAATAAAATTATTAACTTGTGCTAATTTTCATATTCAATTAAGTAAAAATCAATTTTCTTTTATAAATGTCTATTTAATTTTTTTATCATTTTTCTAACCCAAGTCATTGCAAGAAATTAGGAGCAATTGCTAAAAGTCTATTAGCGATTGCTAAAGAATTTTTTACGACTACCAATGCTAGGTCAAAAAATGTAATCATTGATGCCAAGCATTCACAACAGTTTTAGCAACTGTTGAATGACTAATTAGCCAAAAGCATCGTTCAAATTTGGTAACCGCCATAAAGCAATCACTAAAAGTCTGGCCTAGGGACTTTTTGCAATTGCTTATAGTGGTCACTAATGCCTTCTCGTGGTCATTAATGATTTTTTTATATTTTTTAACAAATTTTCACATTCGGTTGTTGTGTTTAGCAGTAATACAAAATTTTATAAAATTTATACTATTAAAACCTTCCACATTTTCCAAAAAATAATCTGACATTAAAATTTTGAATTACATTAAACAAATTACAAACATTAATTAATATACAATATCCAATACAATTCCACAAAAAAAAAAAAAAAATGTTGTTCCAAGTGAGCTTTGAATTTTTCAATTGCTTAATCAAACCTAAAAAAAAGAAGATTCAAATAAATATTATTTGTCACATCAAAATTATCAATATAAATAAAAGTAAGTAAGACATTTCAAACTCTACAAGTTTAAATCAGTTTTGTGAACTACGAGCACTACAAGTATCGGATTCTTACACCACTGGTTCTCATATCTAACAAATGCCTTAGAAATTATGTGCGTCGAGTTTCACGGATATCGAAACCTATTTGCTTGGTTTGGGAGGTTGAAGGCACTTTCAAAAGTTCTATGTTTAATTAAAGGGGGAGAAAGAGAGAGATAGAGAGAAAGAGAGAGAGAGAGGGAGAGATGGGGCAAAAAGTAAAGGAAAGATATAGAACCTTATGTCGAATCTAGAAGAAAGCAGCTGCAGGTTAGCAACAGTAGTGGTCTGATGGGCGCCGCAGGGAAGAAATGGCGAGGAAGGAGAGAAATGAGAAGTGCAAATAGAGAGTAGATAAGAGAGAGTCCCAATGGAGGGAAGTTGATTTAAGAAATTTTATTGGAGGCGTTAGTGACCACTGAAAGCAGTTGCTATAAACACATTTAGTGACAATCACTATATAAATACATATACAAGTATAAGCCTTCAACATTGGTTTAGTTAGGTGTCGAAGAAAAATAATAAAAATTGACAAAACTATCCTTATTCTAATGCCTGAGTACAAACTATGTTTGATGGAAGGACCCAATTGCACATTGACCAAAATTATAGAGCTTGGATTGTCAGAATTAAAATGAGAGAAACTAAAGTAACATTGGGTGTAAACTGTAGGGGTGATTTTTATACTTTACTAAAAAATAGTGAAGGCAAAAGTTTAATAATAGTAGACTAAAAGTAAATTTTTTAAGTAAATGAGGATAAAATTAATATAATCTTAGTATAATTTTTTAGGTCAACGGAGGTAGTTACCAAACCGGACCCTTAGTGCATCCCTATGACTGGGAGATATTAAAAGATAAGTCTCAAGTCATGAATCACTGCAAGAAAAGGAACATTTGTCAACCACTTTTTTTCCTAACCAAATGAATTTAGTCTTTAAACAAACCAGGTTGATCATAATAGTAAATTTTCTCTGACCAATTAGATCTTAAAACATTACATTTTAGCAACCAAAATAATTTTGAAAGAGAAATAGTTACTCTTCCCAACCAATTGATCACCAAAATTTTGAATAATTTCACTTTTATCAAAAGATAAAAATTTAAAAATTAGTTGGTAAAATTTTTATTTTTCTAACCAGTAAATTTGGTCAGTAAAAGTAAATCATTTGCTAATTAATTGGTCGTTAAAGAAAATAAATATTTTATTATTTTTAATAGTAAAAATAAATATTTTCTTTTCTTTTTAACAACTGAACATTTACCTCTTTTCAACCAAATTTTTGTTTGCAAAAGATTTAATGTATATTGAAACTTTACCTTTACTAGTTATAGATTACCAAGCAATCAAACATAATCTTAAAGTGCCAAAAAAATAAAAGAGATTGAGCACAAAGATTTTTACGAGGAAAACCCTTCGCAGGTAAGGGAGAAAATCTTGAGCCATGAAGATTAAAATTTTTACTATGCACAAACGGTTACAATGAGGACTATGGTAACACACACAGTCTATTCTTCAAACCCTGCGGCACTGATCACCGTGGACACTTTCTCTAACACATGAACAAGAATCTTCACCCAGATTTGATGAAGACCACGCTTACGCCTTCAAACTCTTTTGAAGAATCCATGCACAAAATGTTGGATAGTTAAAAACTATTGTGCCTAAGTTGTGAGAGATCAATTATTAGCTCACAAAAAAATGGTTCCTTTCTCACTAGATGTGCTGTAAGACCCTAAGAGAAGGTTTCTACTTATAAAGCACTCAATCAATCTAATTTTACATAAAATTATATTGTTTATTATTTTCAAAATCTTTTAAGAAACTTTTCAACCTCCCTGAACATTATGAAACTTTCCATAAAATATTTCCAACCTTCTTAAGTATTAGGAGACTTTGCAAAAATCTTTAAACTTATACTTTTGACTCCTTAACCAAATGCCTAAAAATATAATTTTGGAATTATTATTTTATTTACTAGTTTCCCAATTATAAAAATAAACCTAACAATCTCCCCCTTTGGCAATTTTGTGACAAAACAATCTTCCTATATACAATCTAAAAAAATTACAACATTTCCCAAGATTTAAACCTAATCAAGCTAAACTTCCTCTCGATGTGTAAACTTGTGAACTCCCCCTTAATCAATGTTCCAATAAGCCTATACATCATTTAAACAAAACAGTTTGTGAAAAGTATTAAGTTTATAATAATATAATCAAATTCTTTTCCCACTTTTTATCACAAAATTGGCAAGCATGAAATCAAGACAATAAGAAATGAGAAAGTAGATGATGGAACATGACTCAATAAAGATAAGGGGAATGGAGAGAAATACGCAACAACTAATTAAAAGCATGTAAACTAACTAAAATTAAGATCTAAAAATTGAACTTCTCAAGTCAAGTACCTTAGTCTATTTTTGAACATGCTATGATCAAGTCTATACCTTAAGAACATCAGATTGAAAGAATTCATAGAATTAACAACTTTCATGTCATGAGTTGTTTGCATAAGGCATAGAAGTGAAAAATGTTAGAGATGTGTGTGATTAAGTATCATATGACATGTAAATTATTCACTCGGTCATACTCCATGACCAACCCTGAAATGTGTTCGGGTTCTACCTCTCAAGTGCAAGAGGGTGGTCGTAGTCTTACTCGATGAGAACCGAGGCCATCCCCACAGGGAGGGCTTTATTAAAAGCTCCAGACTTGTTCTCTTAGTTAGTAGGTGAACCTAACTTAACTTAAACTAAATTTGGATTATGGGAATGCTTAGGTATGGGTTTGGTTGAGGATGGTGAAGTGAAAGAATTAAACTAAAACAAAAGCATTAGAAATAATATTAACTAAAACAATCTTGACTACAAGCTAAATTCGGTATTGGGGTGGCAATGGTTCTCTCAAATACATTAATAACTCAACTCAACAAATGCACATGCGTTGTTGGGTCAGAAGATGTTCTTTAAAATATGATTTGTGGAAACCTCAAAGTAAGTAAAGGCTTTTGAAAGTAATTTTAAGTTCACCGGGACATTGAATCAAACACTTAGTGTGCACAAGTGCAACCAAGCTTTGATTATAACATAGGTGAGCCAATTTCGTAGGGAAGCCTATATTTTGGTTTTAGAAAATAAGTTATAAGTCACCAAGCCATTGAATCAAACACTTGATATGCACAAGTAAGAACTTGTTACCAAGTGAAGATTGTAACACGGGTAACTTGATTTCATAAGAAAACCTAATTTGGGTTTTGGAAATAAGACTCTGACTCACCGGGACATTGAACCGAAAACTTGGTGTGCATAAGTGAAAACTTGTAACCAAGCTACGGTTGTAACACGAGTGAGCAGGTTTCGAAAGAACCCTAAATTTACCAAGAGATTTCAATTGAAAGCCAAAAAATTTATTTTCGTGAAAGCCATTTACATCTGATTAAACCATAACTAACCCCAATACTTTCAATGGCTTGAAGCCAAGAATAAAACTAAGCTACGAGCATGATGAAAATCTAAACTAACAACACACAATAATATATTAAAGAAGAACAAGTGCGAGGAAAAGTAAATCAACACAATGACGAAATAAAACGAACAAAGAAAGTGCGTTGAAATTAAACTTACAAGTATTGAAGTACAACCAATCCAAAAATGAAGACTTGAAAGCTTAAACCCTAACCCTAATCTAAACTAAACTAAGGAAAGAGAGAGAAATGAGAAAAGAGGGAAAAAAAACTTTTTGATACGATCTAACATGCCCAAATTTATAGACAACAAAATTTTAAGGGCAAAAGAGTCAATTCAAATATTAAAGTTAACTGAAAAGTCCAACTCGCCGCACAGAGGGGTGCCCATGATGGATGTGGGGCGCCCATGGTTGGCGTGTTCCCAACTGTTTGATGAATTGCCCCTGTGAGTCGACTTTTCCACACAAATTAGCTCTCGGTGGGCGCCCATCTGATGAATAGTGGGGCACCCATAACACCTATGGGGTGCCCATGGTCAAGGTGGGGCGCCCGTCTACAATCACAGTGAATAGTGCTTCTTTGACAACTTTCTATCCCTGACTTCCGATGTGATTTTGACCCTCAAGATAATCGATTTGGGCTTTAGTTAAAACACAAAAGTTGTAGCCCTTCAAGTCTTGTTTCTAAGCCAAAAAGAATTGCACCACTTTGAGTTGTGAGGAAAAAGTTATGGTTGGAAAACTGAGAGAGTGTTGAGCTAGAACTTCAACTACACACCACTTCAACCATTTTGAACTTCCATCCACTTCCTTCTCCTTGGCACCCATGGTAGTCGATCTTATGCCTTGGGATGGCTCTTGGGAACTTGAAGATGTCTTGGGAGTCTTTGGACTTTCTTTATTCTGGCTTGCCTTGACTTCTCCTCACATGCACCCTTGGTATCATTTAGGCCTAAAGCACCATATTATATTACCTGAAATACACAAATACCAAGAATGTATGGAAATGAGATAATTACGCTAACACATTGCCAATAACAAGTATAAATGCATAATTAGCATGCTCAATATATATAATTATACAATAATGCATGCTAATCACTCCAATGCATCTTCCTTACAGTCTTCGTGCACTATTAAATTGCAATTGAGATGAAGATTAAAATCCTTGAACTTTTCAACTAACTTCTCCCAATTCTGCAATTCTTAACTTTTTTCTCTATGATTTTTCAATTTAGCATATACAATCACTGCCAAGCCCCTTTTATAAATGCATGTGATCATAACTGCAACCAATCAAAATTTTTTCTTTTTTGTTTTTGGCTTGACATATACATATACAATTACATTAATTAATCAATCTTGCAAAATATTTGCTCTAGATTTTTATTGTAACACTAAAGATTAATTAATTTACAGCTTTGACAACGTAGTTTTTTTAATCTACCAGGTTTTTTGATTAATTTTTTTGATAGTTTTTATTGGACATGGAATATTTCTAATATTGCTTACAAAAGTGTTGAAGATGCAATGCATGGTTTTTTTTTATTTTAATAGTGAAGATTAATATATAATTTTGAAATAATAAAAATAATAAATATAATTGAAATGTATCAAACTTTTAGCCACGAAAGACTTGTCGTAATTTAAGGGCTGTTTGGAGCTCCAACCAAGTTTAAAAAATTGCAAAAAAACTTTGAAAGTTTCAATTTTTTCAAACTATAACAAATTTCAACTTTTTCAAAAAATTTTTCAAAATCCGTTGGATCAAACAATTATAATGCGTTCTAATGAATTTTGGCAAATTTTTAAAAAAGTTGGACTAATATTTGTACCAAAAAATTATACAGAAGTCCAAAAGTTTTCAAAGTTCTCTTTTAAAATTTCACTGCATGTCACTTTAAATAATTTTTAACAACTGTATATCAAATCAAATACAGACATCTAACAATCATTTTAAAATAACTTTTTATACTCCATCTTTCAAAAAATTTCACTTTTATTAACTTTTAATTTTATTTTTGTTTAACATTCCAAACGACCTCCAAATATTGTCATAATAATAAATGTTGGCCCAAGGTTGATAAAGTTAGTTTTATAATTGATTTTGATGATAACAAACATTGAATTAAATTTTCACAATTAATTTTCAAATAGACATTGTATGAAATGTTACAATTCATTTGATAGATTCAAGATAATAGAGTTGGAAGAGATTGATATTATTTTTTAGATATTTTCACATAATTTGGATGAAGGAATAAAGGAATTTCAAAGTTTGGAATAACAGAAATCAAAGTAAGATGAATATTTGAACTAGAGGTTAACTCGGATAAACAGAGAAATCAGACACGTGTTAGTATATAGATGATATCATAAGATCCAACGGTTCAATTTTCGTGAAATTTTAATATAGTAAACTAGACTTCCATATCTACAACTTTACCGAAGGGAGATTTTTGTGGATCTAAAGTTAAGGTGTCCAAACATGAGTTGGAATATTAGTCATTACAGAAAAGATTTTAATTCTGGATTCTGGAGCCAGTCTTAGTTTTTGGATGATGGAATAAAGGAATTTCAAAGTTGGGAGTAATAGAAATCAAAGTAAGATGAAGATTTGAACTAGAGGTTAACTCGGGTAAACAGAGAAATCAGACATATATCAGTATATAGATGATATCTTAAGATCCAACGGTTCAATTATTATGAAATTTTAATATCGTAAACTAGACTTCTATATCTACAACTTTACCTAAGGGAAATTTTTGTGGATCTGACGTTAAGATATCAAAACATGAGTTGGAATATTAGTCATTACAGAAAGGTTTTTAATTCTAGATTCTGGAACTAGTCTTAGTTTTTGAGACATAACTCATACTCTACAGCTTTAAAAAATCTGATTTTTGGTGTGTGAAAAGAAGACTCAAAAAGAAACAACTTTTGTAGTTTAAGTTTCTTCTAATTCTAAAAGTATCCTGGTGAAACGGAAGCGTAAACCGGAAACACAGATTCAGAATGTCAGAAAAAGCTATCAGAAGCTGGTCTCGGTTCAGAAGCCATATCTGACTATCTAACCGTTGGATGAAGCTCAAAATTTGACATGTGATAGCTAACTTATATATCTACAAAGTCTTTACTCTGAGGTAATGTCAGATTTGAACGTTCTGAGGGTGAAAAACGGTCACAAATATATCTCAGAAAATATGAATCTGAAAGACAGCATTGGAAGCTAGGAAATTCAATTTCTTTCAAGGGCAAAAGTGTCTTTTCACTTTGTAACGGCCATTTGGAGATTTTCATCTATAAATGGAGCCTTAAACTCAGATTCAAGGGGATGAACAAGGCAAGAAAGAAGTGCTTACAAAGAGATACAAGAAATTCCATAACTTTGCAAACATAAAGTGATTTCTTCTCACATTTGTGCTTCATCTTTCATATTCAACTTGTGAGAGTTTCTTTTTGATTTGATTGAGTTTTAAACTCATCATTGTTGTTGTAAGAAAGAGAAATTTAAAGCCCTTTTAATTTGTGAGAGTTGGGTGAGCTCTTGTTGGTTTTGGTTCAAGTGTTAGGACCAAAACAAGAGACTTTCTTTGAGAGAGACTTGTGTGAGTGATTTGGGGATAAAATCACTTGGGAAATGTTTCTAGCACCTTGGGAAGCTAGTGTGTAATAAGCTTTTCAAAGAATAGTGGAGAAATCTCAAGGAAGGTCTTGGGGGAGTGGACGTAGGCAACATTGAAGCCGAACCACTATAAATCGATTGTGTTTGCCTCTCTTCCCTTCTCTTTATATTTATTGCAAACACTAGCATTCACTCTTCATTCACAAATATTGAATAATTTTTTTTTGGTGTATTTCATATTCATCTTGACATATTTGTTTTAGGGTTGAAATTTTTATTTGCAAAATTTTTAAGCAACCCTATTCACCCCCCTCTAGTGTTGCTATTTGGGACAACAATTGGTATCAGAGCAAGGGCTCTTATTTTGACTTAACCGTCAAAGAGTTAAGATCATGGCAACATCTTTTGGCGCCTCCACTTTTGAAGGCCAATCGACCCACCGACCTCCTTTGTTCAATGAAACAAACTATAATTATTGGAAGGCTAGAATGAGAATCTATGTTCAAGCCATTGATTATGGGTCATGGAAAGTCATATCTAATGGACCTTATGTTCCTTCTAAAACTGTAGATAATAGGATTGTTCCCAAGGATGAAAGTGAATGAACCGAAGCCGATGAAGCTAAAGTCCAATTAAATGCCAAAGCTATGAACATGTTATATTGTGCACTTGACCATAATGAGTTTAATAGAATTTCTACATGTGAAACCGCTAAAGAAATTTGGGATAAATTAGAAGTCACTCATGAAGGTACTAATCAAGTTAAAGAGTCTAAAATTAGTATGCTTGTTCATCATTATGAATTGTTTAAAATGAAACCGGATGAGTCTATTTCGGAAATGTTTACTAGATTTACCGATATTATAAATAGTTTGAAATCTCTTGGTAAAATCTATACTAATGTTGAAATGGTGAGAAAAATTCTTAGGTCTTTGCCAAAGGGATGGGAACCAAAGGTGACGGCCATCCAAGAAGCAAAAGATCTCACGAGATTGAGTTTAGATAAACTCTTGGGTTCTCTTATGACCCATGAGATTACTTTAAAAGCTAATGAGGAAGAAGACTCCAAAAAGAAGAAAGGAATTGCCTTCAAGTCCACATTTAATGATAAAAATGTGGATGAATCAAGTGATGAAGATGATGAAGACATTGCTATGATCACTAGAAAATTCAAGAAATACATTAACAAAAAGAAGCAATGTGGAAGAAAATTCCACAAGAAGGAGACAATCAAAGGAGACTCAAGTAAGAAAGATATTATCATTTGCTATGAATGCAAAAAGCCCGGCCATATCAAGCCCGAATGTCCTCAACTCAAAAAAAGTTATAAAAAGGACAAAAAGAATGCAATGGTGGCAACATGGGGAGATAGCAATGATAGTTCCTCCGATAATGAGTCACATGGAGAAGAAATTGCAAACATTTGTTTTATGGCTCAAGAAGAAGAGAATGAGGTATGTGAATCTTCTAATCAATTTACTTATGATGAATTTTTAAATGCTTTTGAAGATTTACATCAAGAACTTAAGAAAATTGCTTCAAAGAATGTTTCTCTAAAAAAGTTGGTCTCTTCTCTTTCTCAAGAAAATGATGCTTTAAAGAAAGAAAATGAATTTTTAAAAAAGGAGCTTGAAACTAAAACCTTGATTCCAAATGAGCTCCAAAACAAAAATGAAACCTAAAAAATCAAGTAGAGGATTTAACAAAATCTCTTGCAAAGTTTGTTAAAGGAAATGAAAACTTGGATATGATTCTTGGTAGACAAAGATGTGTTTTTAAAAAAAGTGGAATTGGTTTCAATCCATCTAAAAAGCAAAAATTTTATAAGGATTTGTTTTGGAAAACATCTTCTAGTAATCATCATTCTACTTGTCATTATTACAATAATATAGGACATATTATTCATTCATGCCCTTATAGGAGAAAGACTTATAGTAGGACCCAAAATGATGTGGGTTCCAAAGAAGAAAATGAATTTAAATGATGATATGTCTAACCTTCAAGGACCCAAGAAAATTTGGGTACCAAAAGTCAATGGTTGATTTTCTTTTGCAGGTTTGCTTGAAATCTAAATCAAAGAGTGAAAGGTGGTTCCTTGATAGTGCTTGCTCAAGGCATATGACGGGTGATGCAACCATATTCACTTTTTTATCTTCTAAAAATGGAGGATTTGTCACTTTTGGAGACAATAGCAAAGGAAGAATTATTAGTATAGGTAACATTGGTAAACCTCCATTCCCTACTATTGAAAATGTATTATTAGTTGAAGGTTTAAAACATAATTTGCTTAGTATTAGTCAATTATGTGATAAAGATAATCATGTTATATTTGATCATTCCCATTGCATCATAGAGAACATTAATGACCATAAGACATTATTTGTAGGGCATAGACATGAAAATGTTTATGTTGTTCATCTAAATGATTTATCCTTGAATGATGTCAAATGTTTTTCGGTAATGAGTGATAATAGTTGGTTATGGCATAGAAGACTTGGACATGCTAGCATGGATTTAATTTCAAAACTTTCTAAAAATGACTTAGTTGTTGGTTTACCTAATATTAAATTTGAAAAAGACAAATTATGTGACGCACGTCAATTTGGAAAACAAGTTAAAACATCTTTCAAATTTAAAAATATCGTTTCAACTTCTAGGCCATTACAACTACTACACATGGATCTATTTGCCCCTACTAGGACTTTAAGTCTTAGTGGAAAATCATATGCACTTGTGGTTGTTGATGATTACTCTAGATTTACATGGGCGGCATTCTTAGCTCATAAGGATGAAGCTTTCTATGCTTTTACAAAACTTTGTCGGAAACTTCAAAATGAAAAAGGATTTCTTATTTCTTCAATTAGAAGTGACCATGGTAGAGAACTTGAAAATTCTTCTTTTGAAAAATATTGTGATGAACATAGAATAGATCATAATTTCTCGACTCCTAGAACTCCTCAACAAAATGGTGTAGTTGAGAGGCAGAATAGGACTCTTGTAGAAATAGCTAGAACTATGCTTTATGAAAATAATCTACCAAAGTACTTTTGGGCCGAGGCGGTTAACACCGCTTGTGTTGTCCCAAAATGTTGACATCATTCAAGGATAAATCATTTAGATGAATAACATAAACATTTTCATATCTATGCAAATCTATGCCCTACAAATAATGTTTTATGGTCATTAATGTTCTCTATGATGCAATGGAAATGATCAAATATAACACGATTATTTTTATCACATAATTGACTAATACTAAGCAAATTATATTTTAAACCTTCAACTAATAATACATTTTCAATAGTAGGGAATGGAGGTTTACCAATGTTACCTATACCAATAATTCTTCCTTTGCTATTGTCTCCAAAAGTGACAAATCCTCCATTTTTAGAAGATAAAAAAGTGAATATGGTTGCATCACCCGTCATATGCCTTGAGCAAGCACTATCAAGGAACCACCTTTCACTCTTTGATTTAGATTTCAAGCAAACCTCATTCTCTTCTTCTTGAGCCATAAAACAAATGTTTGTAATTTCTTCTCCATGTGACTCATTATCGGAGGAACTATCATCGCTATCTCCCCATGTTTCCACCATCGCATTCTTTTTGTCCTTTTTATAACTCTTTTTGAGTTGAGGACATTCGGGCTTGATATGGTCGGGCTTTTTGCATTCATAGCAAATGATAATATCTTTCTTACTTGAGTCTCCTTTGATTGTCTCCTTCTTGTGGAATTTTCTTCCACCTTGCTTCTTTTTGTTAATGTATTTCTTGAATTTTCTAGTGATCATAGCAATGTCTTCATCATCTTCATCACTTGATTCATCCACATTTTTGTCATTAAATGTGGACTTGAAGGCAATTCCTTTCTTCTTTTTGGAGTCTTCTTCCTCATTAGCTTTTAAAGTAATCTCATGGGTCATAAGAGAACCCAAGAGTTCATCTAAACTCAATCTCGTGAGATCTTTTGCTTCTTGGATGGCCGTCACCTTTGGTTCCCATCCCTTTGGCAAAGACCTAAGGATTTTTCTCACCATTTCAACATTAGTATAGATTTTACCAAGAGGTTTCAAACTATTTATAATATCGGTAAATCTAGTAAACATTTCTGAAATAGACTCATCCGGTTTCATTTTAAACAATTCATAATGATGAACAAGCATACTAATTTTAGACTCTTTAGCTTGATTAGTACCTTCATGAGTGACTTCTAATTTATCCCAAATTTCTTTAGCGGTTTCACATGTAGAAATTCTATTAAACTCATTATGGTCAAGTGCACAATATAACATGTTCATAGCTTTGGCATTTAATTGGACTTTAGCTTCATCGGCTTCGGTCCATTCACATTCAGCCTTGGGAACAATCCTATTATCTACGGTTTTAGAAGGAACATAAGGTTCATTAGATATGACTTTCCATGACCCATAATCAATGGCTTGAACATAGATTCTCATTCTAGCCTTCCAATAATTATAGTTTGTTCCATTGAACAAATGAGGTCGGTGGGTCGATTGGCCTTCAAAAGTGGAGGCGCCAAAAGATGTTGCCATGATCTTAACTCTTTGACGGTTAAGTCAAAATAAGAGCCCTTACTCTAATACCAATTGTTGTCCCAAATAGCAACACTAGAGGGGGGTAAATAGGGTTATTTAAAAATTTTGCAAATAAAAATTTCAACCCTAAAACAAATATGTCAAGATGAATATGAAATGCACCAAAACAAATTATTCAATATTTGTGAATGAAGAGTAAATGCTAGTGTTTGCAATAAATATAAAGAGAAGGGAAGAGAAGCAAATACAATCGATTTATAGTGGTTCGGCTTCAATGTTGCCTACGTCCACTCCCCCAAGGCCTTCCTTGAGATTTCTCCACTATTCCTTGAGATTTCTCCACTATTCTTTGAAGAGCTTATTACACACTAGCTTCCCAAGGTGCTAGAAACCTTTCCCAAGTGATTTTATCCCCAAATCACTCACACAAGTCTCTCTCAAAGAAAGTCTCTTGTTTTGGTCTTAACACTTGAACCAAAACCAACAAGAGCTCACCCAACTTTCACAAATTAAAAGGACTTTAAATTTTCCTTTCTTACAACAACAATGATGAGTTTAAAACTCAATCAAATAAAAAAAAAACTCTCACAAGTTGAATATGAAAGATGAAGCACAAATGTGAGAAGAAATCACTCTATGTTTGCAAAGTTATGGAATTTCTTGTATCTCTTTGTAAGCACTTCTTTCTTGTCTTGTTCCCCTTCTTGAATCTGAGTTTGAGGCTCTATTTATAGTTGAAAATCTGCAAATGGCCGTTACTAAGTGAAAAGACACTTTTGCCCTTGAAAGAAATTGAATTTCCTTGCTTCCAATGCTGTCTTTCAGATTCAGATTTTCTGAGATATATTTGTGACCGTTTTTCACACTCATAACGTTCAAATCTGACATTTCCTCAGAGTAAAGACTTTGTAGATATATACGTCAGCTATCACATGTCAAATTTTGAGCTTCATCCAACGGTTAGATAGTCAGATATGACTTCTGAACCGAGACCAGCTTCTGATAGCTTTTTCTGACATTCTGAATCTGTGTTTCCCGTTTAAGCTTCCGTTTCACCAGGATACTTTTAGAATTAGAAGAAACGTAAACTACAAAAGTTGTATCTTTTTGAGTCTGCTTTTCACACACCAAAAATCATAATTTTTAAAGCTGTATAGTATGAGTTATGTCTCAAAAACTAAGACTAGCTCCAGAATCCAGAATTAAAAACCTTTCTGCAATGACTAATAGTCCAACTCATTTTTTGATATCTTAACGTCAGATCCACAAAAATTTCCCTTCGGTAAAGTTGTAGATATAGAAGTCTAGTTTACTATATTAAAATTTCATAATAATTGAACCGTTGGATCTTAAGATATTATCTATATACTGATATATGTCTGATTTCTCTGTTTACCCGAGTTAACCTCTAGTTCAAATCTTCATCTTACTTTGATTTCTATTACTCCCAACTTTGAAATTCCTTTATTCCATCATCCAAATTATGTGAAAATATCTAAAAAATAATATCAATCTCTTCCAACTCTATTATCTTGAATTTATCAAATGAATTGTAACATTTCTTACAATGTCTATTTGAAAATTTATTGTGAAAATTTAATTCAATGTTTGTTATCATCAAAATCAATTATAAAACTAACTTTATAAACCTTGGGCCAACAGCTTGCCTATATTATAAACCGAGTAATGATTAGACCCATTATAAAGAAAACTCCATATGAGCTATGGAATGGAAGAAAGCCTAATATTAGCTATTTTCATGCATTTAGTTGTAAATGTTTTGTTTTAAATAATAATAAAGACAATTTAGGAAAATTTGATGCTAAATCGGATGAAGCAATATTTCTTGGATATTCTACTTCTAGTAAAGTTTATAGAGTATATAATAAAAGAACTTTAGTTGTAGAAGAATCTATTCATGTTGCATTTGATGAATCTAACACATTTTCTTCCAAGAATATTGAAAATGATGATGAAATAAGATTAGAACAAAGAATGAAAAGCATCACTATCCAAGAGCGAGAAGTAAAGTCAACGAATGAAGATAAAGAAGAACCATTAGCCATTGAAAATGCTCCAAAGCTTGATGAGTTCAAGAACAATAAAGAAGACTTACCAAAAGAATGGAGATACACTCACAATCACCCTAAGGATTTAATCATTGGTGATCCATCCAAAGGTATAACTACTCGTTCATCTCTTAGAAATATCTGTAATAATCTAGCTTTTCTTTCTCAAATTGAGCCTAAATGTTTTCAGGAAGCCAAGAATGATGAAAGTTGGATTTTAGCTATGCAAGAAGAGCTTAATCAATTTGAAAGAAATCAAGTTTGGGATTTAGTCCCAAAACCTAATGATCATCCCGTGATTGGAGCAAAATTGGTTTTTAGAAATAAAATGGATGAATCCAGGATAGTTATTAGAAATAAAGCTCGATTGGTTGCCCAAGGTTTTAATCAAGAAGAAGGAATTGATTTTGATGAAACTTTTGCTCCGGTAGCTAGATTAGAAGCAATTAGAATGTTACTTGCAATTGCATGTTTTAGAAATTTCAAACTTTATCAAATGGATGTTAAAAGTGCTTTTCTAAATGGATACATTTCAGAAGAAGTTTATGTTGAACAACCTCCCGGTTTTGAAAATTATGAATTCCCAAATCATGTTTATAAATTAAAAAAGGCTTTATATAGGTTTAAAACAAGCTCCAAGATCTTGGTATGAAAGATTAAGTAAATTTTTGATTGAAAATGGTTTTATTAGAGGACAAATTGACACTACTCTTTTTATTAAAACCAAAAATCATGATATGCTTATTATTCAAATATATGTGGATGATATTATATTTGGTGCTACTAATGACTCTCTTTGTCAAGAATTTGCTAAGAGCATGCAAGGTGAATTTGAAATGAGTATGATGGGAGAGCTAAATTATTTTCTTGGACTTCAAATTAAGCAAACTAAGGAAGGCATCTTCATAAACCAAGCCAAGTACACAAAAGATCTACTCAAGAGGTTTGGAATGGAAAATGCAAAGCCTATTGGGACCCCTATGAGTCCTTCAACCAAACTTGACAAGGATGAAAATGGTAAGAAAGTTGATGAAAAACTTTATAGAGGTATGATTGGCTCACTCTTATACTTAACGGCAAGTAGACCCGATATTATGTTTAGTGTATGCATGTGCGCTAGATTTCAATCATGCCCTAAGGAATCTCATGTTATTGCCATTAAATGTATTCTTAGATATTTATTAGGAACACCTAATTTGGGATTATTTTATCCTAGGGATATTGCTTTTGACCTTATTGGTTACTCCGATGCGGACTTTGCGGGATGCAAGTTTGATAGAAAAAGTACTAGTGGAACTTGTCAATTTCTAGGTCATTCACTTATATCATGGTTTAGCAAGAAGCAAAATTCTATGGCATTGTCTACCGTGGAAGCTGAGTATATCGCAGCTGGAAGTTGTTGTGCACAAATTTTATGGATGAAACAACAATTGGAAGATTTTGGACTCTACTTTGATCATATTCCAATTAATTGTGATAATACTAGTGCTATTAATTTATCAAAGAATCTCATTCAACATTCTAGGACCAAACACATTGAAATTAGACACCACTTTCTTAGAGATTATGTTCAAAAAGGTGATATTATTCTTGAATTTATTGGAACAGAATATCAATTAGCCGATATTTTTACTAAGCCATTGAATGAGGATAGATTTTGTTATATTCATAAAGAGCTTGGTATGTCTAATCCAATATGATATTGATTTAATTTCCTTATTCGCTCATTAATGCTTATTTTACTATCATTTAGGGGGAGCTAAATATATTTTAATGATATCTTTTTTTTATTGACATTGATGCATATATTTAGGGGGAGAATTATAACAAATTTTAACAATTTTTCTTCCTCTTAATATTATTTTTGATGATGTCAAAGGGGGAGAAAGACAAGATATTGAAGATTAATTGAACTTCTATTACAAATAGAAAGTCTTTTCATGATTTATGTCTTTTGAAAATTTTATCTTAAATCATCAATGGTTTGTCATCATCAAAAAGGGGGAGATTGTTGGCCCAATGTTTATAAAGTTAGTTTTATAATTGATTTTGATGATAACAAACATTGAATTAAATTTTCACAATTAATTTTCAAATAGACATTGTATGAAATGTTACAATTCATTTGATAGATTCAAGATAATAGAGTTGGAAGAGATTGATATTATTTTTTAGATATTTTCACATAATTTGGATGAAGGAATAAAGGAATTTCAAAGTTTGGAATAACAGAAATCAAAGTAAGATGAATATTTGAACTAGAGGTTAACTCGGATAAACAGAGAAATCAGACACGTGTTAGTATATAGATGATATCATAAGATCCAACGGTTCAATTTTCATGAAATTTTAATATAGTAAACTAGACTTCCATATCTACAACTTTACCGGAGGGAGATTTTTGTGGAATCTAAGGTTAAGGTGTCCAAACATGAGTTGGAATATTAGTCATTACAGAAAAGATTTTAATTCTGGATTCTGGAGCCAGTCTTAGTTTTTGAGACATAACTCATACTCTACAGCTTTAAAAAATCCGATTTTTGGTGTGTGAAAAGAAGACTCAAAAAGCTACAACTTTTGTAGTTTAAGTTTCTTCTAATTCTAAAATTATCCTGGTGAAACGGAAGCTTAAACCGAAAACACAGATTCAGAATGTCAGAAAAAGCTATCAGAAGCTGGTCTCGGTTCAGAAGCCATAGCTGACTATCTAACCGTTGGATGAAGCTCAAAATTTGACATGTGATAGCTGACTTATATATCTACAAAATCGTTACTCTGAGGTAATGTCAGATTTGAACGTTCTGAGGGTGAAAAATGGTCACAAATATATCTCAGAAAATCTGAATCTGAAAGACAGCATTGGAAGCAAGGAAATTCAATTTCTTTCAAGGGCAAAAGTGTCTTTTCACTTTGTAACGGCCATTTGGAGATTTTCATCTATAAATGGAGCCTTAAACTCAGAATCAAGGGGATGAACAAGGCAAGAAAGAAGTGCTTACAAAGAGATACAAGAAATTCCATAACTTTGCAAACATAGAGTGATTTCTTCTCACATTTGTGCTTCATCTTTCATATTCAACTTGTGAGAGTTTCTTTTTGATTTGATTGAGTTTTAAACTCATCATTGTTGTTGTAAGAAAGGGAAATTTAAAGACCATTTAATTTGTAAGAGTTGGATGAGCTTTTGTTGGTTTTGGTTCAAGTGTTAGGACCAAAATAAGAGACTTTCTTTGAGAGAGACTTGTGTGAGTGATTTGGGGATGAAATCACTTGGGAAAGGTTTCTAGCACCTTGGGAAGCTAGTGTGTAATAAGCTCTTCAAAGAATAGTGGAGAAATCTCAAGGAAGGCCTTGGGGGAGTGAACGTAGGCAACATTGAAGCCGAACCACTATAAATCAATTGTGTTTGCCTCTCTTCCCTTCTCTTTATATTTATTGCAAACACTAGCACTCACTCTTTATTCACAAATATTGGATAATTTTTTTTAGTGCATTTCATATTCATCTTGACATATTTGTTTTAGGGTTGAAATTTTTATTTGCAAAATTTTTAAGCAACCCTATTCACCCCCCTCTAGTGTTGCTATTTGGGACAACAATAAATATAAATTCTGATAAGAATATCAATGTGTCGTAGAATTCTAATTACAACAACGATGTCAATTTCTTCGTTGAAATTAATGAAAACTATAGTTTTTTCAAAGATTTTTTTATTATACCGTGAAAAATATACTCCATAATTGTGCAAACGATTTTTTTTGGTCAATAAATGCTACTCAATTTACAATAAATGTCATCATCTTCACTTTTATGACGGACTTGTGCATCGGGTAACGAGTGATAAATAATCATAAAAGCTTTTTAATACAATTTTTTTTAGTTTTTTTCGTACAAAATTTTTTATTTTTTTTTTTTTGTTAACTAGTGTTACATTTTCACCCAACTTTTACACTCTATGTTTACGTCCTGTCAATTTATACTAACCGCTACCCGTAATGACCAGTGCATTTAGTTCACAATCATTATCACAGTTGCAAAAACGTCACTTTTACTTTTTTTCCCCTATTGACGGGCCAAAACGATGTTATTTTTACAACTGTGATCATTTTGAACCAAATGCACTAGTTACTGTGAGTAGTGACCAGTTTAAAGTAGTGGCGTGTAAACATAAATGTAAAAGTTAGGTGTAACATTGCTATTTTTTGCAACTATTCTTTTCATCGTCAAAAGTTAAATTTCTTGTGGTGGCACAGCCAATGCCAAAAAGATATACCTTTTCATCCACTTTTACGGAGTCGACGATGTTGTAGAAGAGGTCTTGCAACAACAACAAAAGCTTGATGCCCGGACGATAAAAAACTTAACACCCCTCATTCTTATTACTTTTTCATATGACTAAAAGTGAAAACAAAATTAAAGTTTCTTTTAAAACACATGCACCAAAAAAAAAATAAAAATCAAAATAAACTAGTCTAAAGGCCATTTGCCAAAAATAAATTTGATTTTCATAGAAACGATGAATAATCGTTGTTCATACCCTAAAAATAAATATATATACATATGTGATTCAGATAATTTACGCAACGTACAGATTCATGTCCTTTCAATTATAATAAAGCACATTCAGTGATTCTGATGATTTCATCATCATATTATTACAAAAGAAGCAGCAGTGACTTCAAGAACTACTGTGTTTTCTCGAGAGTGACCTAAAAAACCCAATCATGCTATCATAAACATCTCTCTTTGCACTCACACTCAGAAGAAAGTCTATGTGACCGTAGTTCTCGAGATAAAGCAACTCTGGTTTGGACTTCAATTCCTTGAGAGTGTGCACCAAATCCGTCGTGTCTGCCAATGCATCATTTCCCCCGCAGGCCATCCACAGCGGTAACGATTTGGGTATACGGCTAAGATCAAATTTTGGGGGCCTAAATTGGCCGTATATCATCAGGTTTCTCAAAAATCCGTAGTCATACTTTGCAAAGGTACCTTTACGGATCACTGTCAAAAAGTTTAAGAGACAATCAGAAAGATTCATAAAGTAGGAAGCGCGAACAAATAAATGGAACACCCGCAAAAGTGGGGAGAAGCAGACATCGAAACTGATGTCGATTAGCTTAGTGACATTGAGATCAGAGGCCATTTGATTAAAATTAATTCAATGATACAGATGCATTTATGTTTTTTTTTTTTTTTTTAATTTTAATCTAACAACACTCCCGACCTTAAGTTCCCAAGTTGATATTGTTTTCGATATCAACCCCCAAATCTATGTAACCTACTCTTTGTTAAACCAAACTGAAAAACAAAAAAATAATAATAATAAAATAAAATAAAAGTTGACCAACCCCTAATACCCCAGTTCCTTGTCACCAGCCATTCAGTAGAAAGTAAATCTAAAAATTTATCAGCAAAGAAGATCTATCTTATCAGTACTTCTCGAGAGAAGTTACAAGTTTTGACGAGCTGAGCTAACTCAATCTACACCAATACGAATAGATTCTAAAAAAACTATATCCCATTAGCTATTAAAAATATGAGCAACTATTTAATACAGCCACTGACCCACTGATGCACAAACAATCATAACTAATGCACTCTAATTCAATATATCCAGAAGACTTAAAAATTTTTAAAAGGAAGTTTGGGATCACTGCAAGGTAAGCAATTATCTTTAGAGTCGGACATTCTTTGAGGCTTCTAGATCTGAGAAAAACTCACTACTTCCAGTTTTTCACTTCAGTCTTATTGCATCCTGCTCTTTTTGCAGTTGCCAAAAATATTACGAGACAAGGAACAAAAATAATAATAACAATAATAAAGAATGGATGGTGTTGAAAAATGAAATGGAATTAGTTGGAATGCACACCATCGTGCCTTAACGGTTAAATTAGCTTGATACAATTAGTTAGGATACTCATATTGACCTGTTTAATTAGAGTTATTAAGGGTACATCAAGAAGTAATGATTGTACTAATATTATAATTGTACACTCTTTTTGAAATATGAAATTTAGGTATCTTAATTTATATTTGATTCTTGGTTAGTTTAGCAAATATGACTAATTATATATCCTAAATAGTATTTATTATACAAATCAATGTGTTTATTATGTATGAAATATAAATTTTTAATTACTAATCGTGCCGTGTAATTCGACCCCTTTAATTAACAGGTTATATGTGTCGTATAATTTAACATGTTTATTAAACAAATTACACTTATCATGTCATGCAACCTGTTTAACAAACATGATGTGTTAAGAGTTTAACACCATGACACATTTAATTACTTGGGTTAGATTAGGGTTAGCCTTATTTGTGTCATGACCTGTTTACAACACGACTCGTTTAGACACATAAACTCGAATTAACCACCTCTGGGTTTTTTCCCTATTTAAGTGTTAAAAAAAAGGAAAAAAAAAAAGCACTCTGGGTCTTTTCCACCCTCTAACCATCAATAAAGTGTAAGCTGATGCTTTGCTTTTCCACTCTCAACAAGTGCCATCTCCTTTCTATAGCTCAAACAACTTAGAAACTTCATCCTCAAATCCCTCACATAAGACCCCTATAAATTATTGAAGGATTCAGCTTGTTTTAGCACTCACTCAGAGATTGCGTTACCTCTATCAGAACCACAGTCTCCTAACATAATGGAGTTCCCCCACCGACTTCTACACCATCAAGTGGTACACTAGTCAAGGGTGTGCAATCAAAATGGTTCAAGCCTTGAAACCCATCCCATTCTTCTCATTCCTCCCTCCAAATAAGTCTTCCTTCTAACATCCCATCCCCTCTCCTTTCCCAATAATTCTGAGTCACCCTACTTCAACAAATTGTCTCCATCTCCCCTCACCATCCTATTCGAACACAAAAGAAGTAGAAGAAAAAACAATCCTTGTTTCAAATACTGCCCACCTATGAAGAGGAGGATACACACTTTTATACAGGGCTGGTTTTGCAATATGATAAGGGCTCTTAGACTTCTGATTCAATGTGATGAGCTTCATTACCACATTTAGTCAAGCCCTTGTGAATCCTAACTTTACCATTAGCTATTACTGTTGGCCCAACAACTTGCGAAATACCCCCAGCCCAACATCTACCACTTCCTTTCCTAGCCCACCCATATTCTTCTGGTTAGCCAATGACCCAAATAAATTTTGGGTCCAAATGACTGGGCCATCTTCACCTTGCATCCAAGTCTGGGTCCAAATTTTCTTCGATCCAACTCCCATCTCCAACCTGACCCAAATTCAGTGGAATTCTTTGGAGCCACATAGCTAACATCCATTGAATTCAAAATCCCAATGCCCCCTCCCCCAGCTAGAAGAGAGGGGATGTAGTAGAAGGTTACTACAGCCACTGCAATAACCCCAAAACAATACTGTTTCGGCGTTTTTCATTCAAAATGACGCTGCTCAACTTAAGTCCTCATATTCGGATATGAATTAATGTATTCGAATATATATTCAAATGCATATTCGAATATGAGAACTTAAGTGGAACAGTGTTGTTTTGAAGAGAAAAAACACCGAAATGGCGTCATTTTGGAGTTACTGCAGTGGCTGCAGTAAACCCCTTACTATAGCCCCCCCGCGTCGCCCCCAACCTTTGTGCCAATCTTCACATGCTTTCTGGCACCTTTCTACACACGCATACACCTTATTCGGATCTAACAATCTTTACACTCGAACTTCCTCCAAGTGGCTTCAATTCCGATAAACAACTAAATAGGAATTTCATAGCTAAAATCCCCAAAAATCACCTTCATCTTGGCTAGAATCTCGTCTCCATTGCCTTTGACGCGAAGTCCAACCCATTTAAACTAAGTTCTCTCCCTCGCTCAACATCCATGGCTATGAACCCCCACACAACTCCCCTATATCTTCAAGGATCTTATCATCCCAAAGATGGAGAGGAAATGCATCAGACTTACCCAAACTTCATCCGACTCCCACCCCAATCTTGCACAACACCCACACTTATTCCACCACTCTAAGAATATTCATAGACCCATGAAACATCCTGCTACTCACGAACCTTCCTCATAAGTTCAATTAAAGGGAAAATGAATGGAAACCACAACCGTCCCAGCAATGTAGGCAAAGTCCAAGAAAGGTAGGAACACATCCACAAATTCTAGCATCTAAACCTCCAATTGATCCAATCGAGTAATGACACTAAACTCCAGCTACTTGCAACACCTCCCCTTGAATCGTCAGACCATCAGTGCTCTGCTGCCTCCCACCAAATTCCCATTTGTGGGTTTCTTCTCCTACCCTTACTAGCTTCCTTAACAACCCTAGCCACCCAATCAATTTCCTTGCAGAGCAAATATGAGTCTTTTTTGTAAACCTTTTACTCTCTTCCTAATTTGAGTTCCATCTAAAGTGTTACCTTCTACTATATCAATTGTTGTCGCATCTCTTTGGAATATCTTTTTTGCCAGAAAAATTTTACCCCATATTTTCGATCATTTGTAACTGTATGAATGGAAATACTGCAGAATCTCCTACTTACAAAAGCATCATCATTAGCAACAAGCATTCAATAGCAACAACTGAAGTAAGTAGTTTTGAATTATGTAACTTGAGTAAATGAGAAAAGATGAAAGTGCATATTCAAGCAGAACTAAGCAAGGGGAAAGCATGCCAAAAGAAAGTAGAACATATTACTCTGGAAAAGATGATTCATATTCTTTGTCGATGTGGCATGAGGTTCATATTCAAGATAGAAATCAATCCGGGAGAAATTAATACAACAGTTTGGCCCTGCAAAGTGAATGAGTTTCCTTAATCATAAATTGAAAAATATGATTAGGTATAAAAGAATGAAAACAAGAAAGGTAAATGGACAAAGTATAAGATAGCATCACCAAATATAAATTGAGCAACTTTCTGTCATTGCCAATTTCTTGAAAAGCAGATCACTGACAGACCATATTTTTCAATAAATATATTTTCCTCCCACAAGTATTGAGCAGAGCCACACTAATTATGCATTACATTGATGGTTCCATGATGCAAATACAAACTCACAATTGCAGAAAAATATAATTGAACACTCACCTAAAATGTTACTGTGAAGTCCTTAATAAGTAGAATAGCTTGTTCGATGAGGATCTAGTGATAAAAAAAACTAATGTTATTTATTAACTATTCTAAAGGCTAATAATTGAGATATACTTGTTTCATGGAACAGGGAAAAATTAATATGGTACGTGCCAGTTAAAACTCCGTCTAGCTTTATGAGAAAGAATGGTATGAAAATTTTGTGCATTCCAAAATAACTTTCCAATGTTTCCTTCATATTTCCACAGGGCTCCTTTTTTCAACAAAATAGACAAAGAATGCATGTTTATTGATCTCATAGGATGTGAACTGCTCATGTAATTAACATGACCCTCAAAATAGGGCTTTCTTCTTCTTTATATATTTAGATGAAATTTGATGACTTTTTGTCATATAGGGCCAAATATCGGTTAACAATGCGTAGGGACTTGAGAGGTATGGGATCTTATCATGTTGTTATAAATCTAAATTTTGAAGAAATAAATTTTCAATTTACTAATCACCACTATTCCCAACATCTAGACCACCACAATTGCCCATGAATGGCCTCCATAAACCACTGCTATATTGACATAACCTGCAGCAGCAATTCTGAATCAACTAGACCTTTTCTTTCGGGGTGACAAGGAACCTTCCCAAGGAATGGCCATTAAACCCACCCTTATAGAATAAATCCTGAGCTCGTGAACCACCCCATAAGATCCATGAATTGAACAAGCATAGGCAAAGCCTGTGGGTGGCCTTGAGGGGAGAAACTTTATGTAGTTTCAAACCCACAACAACGTTAACTCCTTTACTATAATCAATCCAAACATAATGCATTTAACAATAAGGAAAGCCTCAGCCACTTAAATCATTCCTTGAGATTCCAGTGCCCAATAATTGACTCGATTGAATCTTTCAGTTTCATCATCCTGGAAATTAATCCAAGCGACTAGGAGCAATGCACCAGCATTAGCATGTATCCAATGTTCTATAAAATACAAACAACCTTTGGTAAGGCAGAACTGTTACCCACCACTTAATTAATTCATTAATTCAAAATTCATACTACAATTAACTGAGGACTTCTAAACAATCAGACCAACCATACCAGAGAGTTAGATAATTGGTTCATTAATGCTACGTTTGGAACAAGGACTTGTGGAGAGAAAAAATTGAAGGGAAACTAAAATTATTAACTAGTGCAATTTTTTTTAATACTTAATCAAGTAAAAGTTAAACCTTTTTTTTTTTTATAAACATCTATTCATTTTAGTCTCATTCTTCTAATTCAATAAAATAATGAAATAAATTTAAAATTTTCACCTCATTTTGCATTGCTACCATTTTCCTTCACTTTTCCTTGCTTCCACAAATCCATGTTCTAAAGATAGCCTAAAGCACTCAAATTTATCAAGATTTAAGATTCTCAATTTTCGTTATTGGGTTACACCAGAGAGACAAGAAGAATAAAAAAAAAAAAAAAATTCTTCTAGCGTAATGTAAAATAAGTATAAAAAAGTATATTTCTCAACAAACATGGTTATATTTGTCTATTAAATGCCATATGATTTGCAAATGCATAAAGGAGGGTAAATAAGAAGAACCTGTGACGGAGGTCAGGACGTCACCACAGTCTACGTACCTATCACATAACACTTCCAAGATTTCACTGCCAACATCAATAATTACATTATAGGATAATATAATAAAATTAGAAAACTAAAGACTAGAAAACCTTGAGTCTGAATAAGGAAAACAATGAAGTTAAAAGACCTTTTAAAATTAAGTTGATAAATGCCCAATGCACGAACCACCTGTCCAAAGGGAAATTAATGTACTAGTATTACTAGAAATCCTTTTCACACAGTAATATTTCCACATCAAAATGCTTAAGTCACCTGGTCAAGATGCATCCCAGCCATTGTAAGAACAAGTGGAGCACTGACATGTTTTAAGTAGGATATGGGAGCAAGAAGGGCTACTCCCTCAACCATTTTTATTATGTGCAGCTCAGTGAAAGTAGCCAGAGACATAATTGTCCCCTGCAAAGAAAGCATTGAACTAGATAATAAATGGGAGGAACCCAAAGGCAAATTGCTGGAAATAAAAGCCAAGTTGTGAAGAGAGACAAGACCTGAGAATGTCCAACAATGAAAACTTTGGAGCTGGAAATCAAATTTACATAATGGAGCATTGCTGCAAGGTCATAAAGAGCCAACTCCTCCCAACTCCAATCCCAAAATTCCTAAAACAAAAGTTTGGAAAATAACATTACCATCTCAAGGGAAGAACCAAAAAACACAAAAGCATGGGCATAACATGCAAAGGTGAGAAAGAAATTCTGGAAGTGCTTTTTTTTCAAACTGCCATTCAGTAAAAATACAGGCTTGGATATCAAACGAACCCAGAAAAAGTTGTCCCATATTTAGATAAATATCAGCATGCTATTGTTTTTCCTTTGTATGGCAGATTGTCCCATTACATTGTGTGAGTACTAGAATTTCCAATACAAGGCTGTCTTGATAATCGCTCCACATGGTCCTGTCCATTGTCTCCCTCTGCTTTTAGATGCTTTTACTACTGAACATAATTTCCTATACAAGAGAGATGTGTTTCTCCTGTTCTGTTATTCTTGGAAGTTCATTAATTACAACTTTGGGAAAAATGAAGGGAAAATATAATTTGTGACAATGGAATTTAATAAAGAAATTAGCCTTCCGCTTTGTTGTAGGAAAGTTGTGGATCAACCTTAAACCTGACACAAAAAATAAGATTGTGTAAATAATGTTAGTTTCCTCCCTAAATTGAATGGAGGGAACCCAAGGGTTGCTAGCTTTTTCTTTCATTATTCTTGCTTCACAAAGGACCAGTTATAGTTCCTTTGGTTTTCTCATTTATGGTTCCTAATTGGTGTATAAATTGGGAACGGTTGTATTTGAGAAAGTGTGGCAAAGAGATGTAAGGGTGGCAGGGAACGTGAGGGCTAGATGCACCAGTTAGGAGCTTCAAGAAATAGTTTTCAGTTGGTTGTGGTGAGTGAGAATAGAGAGTGGGTTATGGGAGTTCGAGTAGAGAGGGTGAATTCTCCTACTCTGACTGCAATAAATTTTCTTACAATTAAAAATGTAGGTTCTAGAGTGAAATTTAATGTAAAGGTGCAAAGCATAATTTACACTGTAATTTGATTGATAAGATCATATAACAATCAAATAGTCAATTTACTTCCTTACTTCAAAAAGGTGTTGATGGAGGTTTGATTGAAACTTGACAAGAATTGTAGAAATTTTAACCATCAGCTTTTGGAAGTGCAAGATCAAAGTGGAATTCGAGGTCAATTGCAAAGCAGCAAATAATTTACCCAAAAAGATTTTATTACTTCCATAGAGGCCTATAACGTTTAAAATATTATTTGAATTCAGATTACACGAGAAGTAATATGAATATTCAATTCAAACAACTTACCTTTTTTAGTTTATTTGTATGTTTTAGCACTTATCCTTTGTGGGGGATTGGAGTGCTGTGGAGTACTCTAATGATCCAAGAATAATGCTAGTCCCCATCGATATCATAATCTGGGAATAATGCCAGTTGTCATCGATGTCATGACCTCACTAGAATTAATCGAGACGAGAAATGGAAGAAAGACAAGGAGATAGATTAGATGGTCTAGTAGCAAGACCACGAGATAGATTAGATGGTGGTAGGTGAATGTATTCAATGTAACCCATAAATGTGAGGAAAAGAGAAGATATATATGGCAATAAGAGATAGGTAACGATTATAGGTCAATAAGGGTTGAATGTGTCAGGAGGACAAATGTCGATGATGCATGGGACCTTGATGGTCAATTCGAGGTATGGGGATTCGAGATGGAGGTGAAAAATTCTCAACTATCAGTTCGAGGTATTGAAAAGTTCAAGGTGTTAGGGCTTGTGATCAAATATAGGAATATAGTGGTTGGGATTATTAAATGTTGGTGCAAGTGCATTAAATGCAGGGGCTTCTCTCTCCTTAGGCTAGTCGAGGTGAGGCCTCGATAGATCCTCTAACTTTAGCCTCCAATCCACTTGTCCCGATGGTCTTGTGTGATGGCAAAGCGATCCCCCTCAAGTTTTGCTCCTAACTTAAGGGATGGTACTAATGTGATATAGGTGGTTTTCTAGTCTGAAATGCCCCCCTATCGCAATATACTTAACAACCAGGGTAAGGACTCGCAGGGAAGGGGGTTCAATGCTGTGTATATCCTTGTGAAGGAGGGAGGATGCTTACCTTCTGCGTGGTACATTGCCCCGCAGTTAGGGGTTGTAGTGGTGGTCCACGTGGCATTGGAGGTCCCCATGGTACTAGGTCCTCTACATCCTTGAAATAGAATCAATGAATTAGGTGAATGTAGAGTAAGAAAAAGAGCATGTGCATTGCTCATGTCATTTTCAGAGAACAAAAATAAGAAAAGGATACTACATAAATCTAGTTTTATCTAAATGCAATTTATAGAGGCAAATAAAATGATTATGGAATAGGGACAACCCAAGGCTTTTGCTGGCATTCCATGGGTTGTTCAAAAGGCCTGAAGAGAACAAATATACTCAAAACAGTGAAGTGTACTTAAGTATATAGGAAAAGACATAGGATAACCTTATCTTCCTCTGACAAAGATATATGACCATAACTCCATCGCGTCCCACGCACACTTGCAGCCCAAACATCAAAACCGTGATCAGCAAGGATGTAACCCAGCGATTGATTCACAGAATCCAAAAACCAAGCATCACCAGCCTATTTTAATATTAAAGCCCAAAAATTATCACACAAAAGTTTCTCCAATATAAGGAATATTACATTAGAGAGGGTGGGGGAAATAGATAACAAATTTATTACAAAACAAAACTCCATAAGTGACAACATGTCTTACAAATACTTAATTGATAACTCCAAATTTCTTCGTAAGGACACATCGATGACAGCGAAACAAGAATTTTCAGCCAAGAAAACACCAGGGAGGCAGCCCTAGGTTTATACGTGCCTTGAAAAATCATATGTAAAATCACTTAAATAGATAACCAATAATCAAGAAAAAAATTCCAACCAAAAGGCAATAAGAAAATTAATCCAACAAAGTTAAATAGACAGTAACTCTTAATCATAAGCTTTATAGTATAGATTAACCACAAAACCATTCAAACTAAGAAGCAATGACATTTCAAAGAAGGTGTTATGTTTATGTCAAACAACAATACTCATTGATCACCATCTAACCAAAAGGCAATAAGAAGATTAGTACAACAAAGTTAAATAGACAGTAACTCTTAATCATAAGCTTTTATGTTATAGATCAACCACAAAACCAGTCAAACTAAGAAACAATGACATTTCAAAGAAGGTGTTGTGTTTATGTCAAACAACAATACTCATTGATCACCCTCTAACCTGTTTTGGATGCGTTCAAACATATCTTGACAATCCTTTTTATTTTATTTTATTTTTTTATTCTTAGAATTGAAAATGACTCAAAACACTTGGTTAGCTAAAACACGTATAAAATTCGTATTACTACAATATCTTAGATGCATTTGAAAGCAACTTGATATAGGAAGAACCAATTTCTTACGTAAAATAAAACAGCCTGTACTTTGAGGCACATGTCCCTTATGATCATCCGATCATAGTTGTAGCAGACACAACCACAGCACAATGTTTAGGTTGTTCAATCATTTCATTGTAAGATATGGCTCATTTACTTTTGTTCTTCTTTTCTTTGCTTTTCTTTTCTTTTCTTTCCGGTGGGGAGCAGTGCATGATTATTCCTAATGCGCATTTCTTAATAAAAGATAATTAATAAAAGCTAAAAATAATCTGTACAGTGGAACATCTTTTTCTAAAAAGTACTTCAGTTACTTGCAAGTCCTTTTAATTTCAACCACGATATGTCCTTTTTTTTTTTGGGAGGGGGCTTATGGGGCACATCTTCAGTAACTCATCTAGAACTTTAAGAAAGGTTAAAAATTCTTAAATCATTTCCCTATGGAGAGTTATTGAGAAGGTATGGTGAATCCAGACATTAACAATAGGTGGATGTTTACATTATGTGTAGCAGGAGCGTTGTCGTATTTGCCTATTTGGGGTTTTTTGAAGTAATATGGCTTGGCTATCAATACAAATGATGTGGTTTCTAAATATGTAAGGAATTTAGACTTTGTAATTTTGTGGAAGCCTCAGCTCATCTATTTGATGCAAGAGTAGGAGTTGAAGCAGTGGAGAATTTGTTTGACTTGCATTATGGAGTTGAGATGCTAAGAGGAAGGGAGGATAAGTTGGTGTGGAAATTGATAGGTGGTAGATTCCAAATTACGTTGTATTATTCCATCATTTGTAGCAGTGTGGGATCTTCATTTCAGTTGGAAAGTTCTTAGAGGCCAAAGATTCTCGGTAAGGTTTTTTTTCCATATTTGCATTGTAGTTTTAGGTTTCATTCACACCTCTAATATTTTAGGGAAAAGAAGCATCATTGTCCCTAACAAGTACTACAATTGTAGAAGGTAGAGGAGTCTTAAAGTCCCTCTTGCTTTGTTATAATGCTGTTAGGAACCTCCAAAGCCTACTTAAAATGCCTACTCCAATGCCTTGACAGTTGATACACTCATCATTATTAGTTTGTAAAAACTATGTAATTTTATAAAAAGAAAGTCACTCCATAAATGGCACAAAACCCAATATATATAGTTGACCTATACAAAAATCTTTGTTAGATTTTAGTCTTGTGTTGGCAAATTTCATGTCCAGACAAGATTTATAATTCTATACCAAACATGCATGATTATGATTCCTAGCTCAATTAGGATGGTTCACTTTCCAATTTGGAACTGTAATTCTAATATGAATTTGATTTGTAATGATTTAGAAAAATTATATTCCTTAACTGTTTAGGAATTAGTTTCCTAATTTGTTCTAAGCCTTTATGCACTTAGACATGGGGTTAACGTGTGTTAGGAGGCTATCGTGTCTTAGGTCTAGACTTGAACAATTGCAACAAAGCCCAACAAATTAGAATAGAATCTAAAGCACCATTGGATAATTGGCCGGCTTCGCTGGGAAATGTTGCATACTGCTTTTCTACTCTGGCTCGCTAGAAAATATTGCAAGTGTGTTTTTCTTTATCAAACTTTAAACATATCGAAGTATGGAAGCTTGCTGGCTTCCCTAGCTACCTCACTCTCGTGGACAAAAAAAAAAAAAAAAATAGGAAATTGCTCTTTCAAAATCATGTTTGTGGTTAGATTCCGATTCTCTGTTTCCTAAGGTTTTGATTGGAGCTGAAATGAGAGACTAGACATTCAATATCTTTATTCATCAAGTTCTTAAAGTTCTATCCAATACTTAGCCACATAATAAATTCGTTCATATATGTTGATGATTCGGTGGATTCCAAATTGTGTTGTGAATTCGGTCTTACATGCCATGGACTCAGTTCATGTGATCATCATGGGGATTATTGGTTGTGCTATACTCGACTTGGCACATGGTGGACGTAAGTAATGGTTCTTTGCATAGGATCATGGATCTCAATCTTGTAACTATGGTAGTTGAATTTTTGTAACCAAGTTGATATGGTGGAAGTCTGGGAGAGTTTAGGTGATCATCGCCTTGCCCCAAGATTTTTTCTTGCTAGGGTTTCCTCATAAACATCTTGTGTCTCTTCTTTTTTATTCTTCTACACGTGATTGGCTTGATTGGCAAATATGGAATGGACAATTGAAGATATAAAATAGACAATCCCATTTCTTATCCAACCTTGACCAATCAAGTTGTAGATAATCCCACACAAAAATCCAATCCACTATAATCCAATCTCAATATAATTTCTCAAATTGCTATCCTCGAAATAAACAAAATCCAGATAACCCCACAAAAAAATTAAATAGACTACGTATATAATCAAATCTTAGTATACTACAGTATTATCTATCAAAATGCTATTCTCCAAATAAACATAGCCATTGGGGTCAAAAAATAAAATAATATAAACATGGCCCAAAAGGAATAACTATCCAAAATTTTCTCTCTCAACGTAGAACATCTATGACCCCAACAAGCTGTAATAGTCATTAAAAAGTAGGCATAACCTAGTTCACTCCAAACAACAAAACAACACACTCAAAACACCTCATAACTAGGCAACGGAGAAGAAGAAGAAGAAGAAGAAGACTCAACAACTCGAATCACTATTCTTCCAAGTAAAGCACCAATTCACAACAAATTTCTTACACTTCCCCAGATTTTCTGATGATGGAATAGCTTTTAGGATGTCATCTCCGAGGCGCCTTACCTTTTTCCACATCCCTTTCCTCAATGGAAAAAATAAAAAATAAAAAAAATGATCTCCCCTCGGCCAAATAAAGCACAATACAAGGATTAAACCGAGGAAGATGTAACTTGTCAGAATAGATAAAAGTCATACTTCATTTGCTTTCGCCCAAAAAAAAAAAAAAATCCTACAATGGCAATCTATGTACTGCTATGTGTATTAATTACGGAATTACCATTCCTAGAGGCCTTGGATCATAAATTTCTAGAATTTTTGCTCCTTACCATTTTTGAAAATTCATCCCAGTATTCTACTTATATCAGGTAACTATTTGTACAAAATGAAAGGTTATCTTCAATTAATCAGCTATCTTTCCCCCTTGCTACTTCAGGGTTGAACATAAGTGAAGAATCAACTAAACATACAAAGCTATCAACATATATACCAAAAACATCATCGACAGTTTATATTCTGTGAACAACAGCGAGAAATTAAGCTCACCATGAAGAGTCCATGTAGGAGCAGAACGGGAGGACCTCTTTGTTCTCTCAATATGTCGGCATGAGATGAGACACGATGGAGGCCCAATATGTAACCATCCTTTGTCTGCACCTGAAAATTTTGAGAAGATAAATCAAAGTAGCCCCCATTTCAATAAACAGACAACCAATAAAATCAAGAAAATCCTTTTCAAAAGCCAATAAAAAAATAATAAATATATATAAGCTAAAGCTTATTTGCACTTATTAAAAGAAATTATAAAATTATCCCATTTTAACTAATTATTCCCATGTATAATTTGAAATAACATAATTATCTTTGTAAATTTTTTTTTTTTTTTACAAATTTAAACAAACACGCCTAGATATTTTTTGTAAGAACTTAGGTTATTTTTGATATATGAGAATAAAATAGAATTGAACCGAATAAAAAGTTGAAGTAGAATGCAGGTGGGAATAGAATTATTTGGGTATCAACATGAAAATAATGGGACTAAAATAGACATTCAAATTTTCAAATTTTGATTACATATTTTAAAGA
The DNA here is from genome assembly GCA_019916065.1 of Vitellaria paradoxa. NCBI lineage: Eukaryota > Viridiplantae > Streptophyta > Magnoliopsida > Ericales > Sapotaceae > Vitellaria > Vitellaria paradoxa. The sequence continues at coordinate 37,852,582 of CM034238.1, forward strand.
TAATGAAATATAATGAAATATAAATAAAAATTATAGACATTAATTTTTTAAAACTATAAAAATAAAATTTATTTTAGGATCGCAAATTTGAGTTAAAAAAAGGGCCTACAAGTAAAATTGTCATTTTATATTTTAAGTTCGAATTGGGCTAAAAATTTTCCTAACTATTAAGAAATATGTCAATAAATATTTTTTAGTCTTTTAGAATACCTAAAATACAAATTTTGCCCAAAAAAGGTCCCAAGGGCAAAATAGTTATTTTATAATTTAAATTCAGATCGCACTAAAATTTATTTAACTATTATCCTTTTAGGCATCTTAAAATACAAATTTGGACAAAAAATTACCTAGGGATAAAATTATCATTTTACAATTTTAGTTCGAATTGAGATAAAATTTTATTAGTTATTAAGAAATACATCGACAAATATTTTGTAACCTTTTGGAAGTATAAAATACAAATTTAAGTAAAAAATAAACTTAGGGGTACAATAGTTATATTACAACTAGAGTTTGAGTCAAATCAAAATTTGCTTAGTTATTAAGTAATATGAATGAATATATTTCTATTCGCCTTTTGGAAGCCTGAAATATGAATTTGAAAAAAAATGGATTAAGGGATAAAACAGTTATTTTGTAACTCGAGTTCGAATTTAGTTCAAAAATAAGGTTAAAGGATAAAATGGTCATTTTATAACCCAAGAGAGTAATTGAGAGAAATTTTTTATTACAAATTAGTTGCTTATTTTTTATTTTTATTTCTTTTCAATTTTTGTATCAAGTTTTAATTACAATGGAACAACTATTCCATTACTTAAATTGTAGAATGTCTTTTCCCACTTAATGCGTTATTCCCATAAAATAATATTCCAATTTAATTTTTTTTGATACCAAATATAAGAATATGCTAAAGTAGGGATGGATTTCATTTTATTCGCACATACCAAATATAGCCTTAAACTTACTTCAATACAAGAGAACAGAAAAAATATTTTAAAAACTAAAATAAATTTTATTTACATTTTTAAAAGCATATAAAAATATAATTTATCTTCTAACTTAATCAAATAAAAAATTTAACTTATTTCCTTTCTTTTTTTTTTCTAACAAATTTTTGCCATCACGTTTAAGTCGTTTAATAGTTTTACACGAACTTCAAAAAAAAAAAAAAAAAAGAGAGAGAGAAGAAAAGAAAAGAAAAAAAAAAAAACCATCTCAATTGAATATTTTTATAATATAAAACATTAAAAAAATCTGGAAGTGAAAATTTTTGTTATAGTAAGATTACTCCTACGCCATAATTGAAGTGATTTAAAATTTAAAAATTGTACGCAGGTTTACAAAAAAAATCTAAAAATGCAAAAATATTTTGATGAGTTGTTTTTCTATATTTTGTTTAAAATAAATATTTTCTATTGTAAAATAATGTTACTTATAGTATTGTATAAATGCTTTGAATTGGACTTTTATATAAGATTATTTATGATATTATAATTATGCAAAATATATAATAAAAAAGAAGGCAATTGTGTAAATTCAATTAATAAAAATGCAAAGTAGAGTACAAAATAGAATTAATAAAGTGCAAATAAGTTTACCCATGTATATATATATATATATTTACACTCATATACTTCTACGTATGAGGGAATATAGTTGGTGAAGTTTAAAAATGACAATTTTTTTTTTATTTTCCATTATTACTTTCCTTTTTAACTAATTATAATGGTGTGCAGGTAAATTTTAAAAAATCAACTCTATAAAAGTAAAAATCAATATGTTTTCTATTTTGTAAAAAATCAATATGTTTCTATATTCTCTTAAAATTTTCTATTTTGTTAAAATCAATATATATATATATATTTTTACTTTTATACCCTCGATCACTTACCAAAATTATGTATCCATTTTAGTAATTTCATCACTTAAATTTTATAGAAGATAATTGGAGTTGAAAAAAAAATATAAATTTAAAAATTATAGTCATGTAATTTATGCAAATAAATTATTTAAATTTTAAATAAATTTGTGAAAATTTATTTTTTTTTATAAAACTCTAAACACACCCTAATTACTCTTTAAATATTACTTTTATAACCCTCCGTTATTCAAAATATAAATTCAAAACATCTATCGTAATTAATTAATTATTTTCACAGAACAAATTTATAATTATTATTTTATTTTATTTTTATATAACTCAATTATTTTAAAATATTTAACAAACAAAATGATACAAAATATTTAACAAATATTTATTTTTATATTTTAAATTTGACTTTAATATCAACTAATTATGTTAAATTTTATTAATAAAGAAAGTGTTTGATTTATCAAAACTAACTAAAATTCACTAATTTTTATTAATTTTTTATATTTCCTTTCAATTAAATTTGATCGCATATCACTTTTACGTTAAATTTTTATATTTTTATTATACTCTTTTTTTTTTTTTTTTTTATCTAAACACAGTTAAAATAGTACTCGTAAACGCGCGCGCGCGCAGAGATATATATATATCTAAAAAGATGGTTACCAAACATATTGTGAAGATAATCAATGAACAAAAGACAAATTCAATCAATCAAGTACTCACACAGTAGAGATATTCATATCATTTTGTTGGGATAGAGAGAGTGGGAAAGAGCGATTACTTTGTGATCAGAGCAAGAATAAGGATAGCGTTGGATGACGTCAGCGCATAAGCCGTTGACAGCCGGCTTTAGACCGGCAATTGAACCTCCGGTGAAGTTATTGGCAGATTCTCCGGCGTTAATCAAGAGAATGAAAAAGACGGCCACTACCGCCGACATCGCCATCTCGGAGAAGGTGAGAACAGGGAGAGAACGCCGGCTACAGGCAGAGAGAGTATTTTTTTTCCTTTTTTTTTTTTTCTTCTTTTTTGAGATGGGCAGAGGGACTAGTTGGAGCTCTTTTACGCATCATTTTATCCACCCCACGAGTATTTCGAGCGTGTCCGGCGCCATTATTAATAATTATTATTATTTTGAACAACAAACTACTGTTACATTCTGTTCCATTCTATTTGAAAGGTGAGTTTGATAAATTTTGATTTTATTGTATGAGAATTTTTGTTAATTTTTATATTTAAAATTAAAATAAAATTTATTAGTTAAATTTGATTTCATTTTATAACTTAAATTTTAATATTTTATATAAAATGAAATATAATCCAAAATAATAAAATTAGATAAAAATTTATTCTTTTCTTAAGCCACTTAAGTATATAAATAAATTTACCATCATATATCATATTTATTACAAGTAAATTCTTTTTCAAAACCCAATAAGGTGGGTCTATTTTCAGAACTTATGAGTTTTTTTACATTTATTAAAATTACATGTCACAATTCTAGTGTTTTTATAAGTAAAAAGAAAAGTGAAGTTGTAGTGTTTTGATAATATGGGATAAAGAAACAAAAGTTCTGATCTAAAGTTTTGACTTGTAAAAAATCTCAATCATTTGTTAAAAAATAAAACTCAATCTCAACTTTTGGATTTTAATTCGTAAGAGTGACATTTTTTAAACACGTTGTATTTTATTACATAGATATAGTCAACCTTATTAATTTAAATTTAAAAAAAATCACTCCACAAAGATTAATTTTATTCAAATATTTTTAAAAATAAAAAAATAGAGTGATGATATAATTTTTTAACTGATTTTATAAAAATAACTCACATAAAATTATTATTATTATTATTATTATTATTATTATTAATCATATATACTTTATAAAATAAAACAAATATAGTTAATATAGCTAATCTAAATTTAAATTTTGAATTTAAGAAACTAACTACTTCAGAGCCTAATTAATATTTGATTTTTTTTCTACCTTTAAATTAATTTAAAAAATAGTACGAGTTGTTATAAGAATAACCTAATTATTTTTCAAACTTTTTTATTTGTGTTTTTTTAATTCAATTCCATTTTTATTTATATTTTTAATTAAATTACTAATATAATTAAAATATATAAATTTAACAACTATATTAAATTTTTAAGCAAATGGGTCCCCTTTTGGAATCCATATATGAGCAAGTAAATTTCTTTTCGCAACCTAAGAAAGTGGGTTAATTTTAAGAATCCATGAGTTTTTTACATTTATTAAAATCATATGTTACAATTCTAGTGTTTTTATAGGTAAAAAGAAAAATGAAGTTATAATATTTTTGGTGATGTAGGACAAAGAAACAAAAATTTTGAGACGAAGCTTTAATTTGTAAAAAATCTCAGCCATTCATTAAAGAATAAAAATAAATCTCAGCTGTTCAATCTTAGTTTGTGAGAGGGATATTTTCAAAAACCGTCATGTTATATTATATAGATATTTTCTATTTTCTATTAACATTCTCAAATTTGGTATTTCTTGTAAATTAATTCAATTCTTAAATTTAAACACGCGCTTCAATTTTTTAAACACAAAATGTCATTTATTAAATCAAATCAATTTAATTCAGTTCTTTATTTAAAATCAAATTAATTCTAAGTAATGAATGCTTTCAAAATGAGTGCAATAATAAAATTTAATTAACAAAATACTCTATTGTGGCAATAATAAAATTTAACTTTTAAAATCACATTATAAAAATGTAATTTTAAAAATTATATATCAAAATGTAATTCTACCAGTAATTAATCCCATCTTGCTCTCTATTTTACCCTTTTGCTTGCATATCAAACAAAATTATAATCAAATCAACATACTATCACTAGCCAAAATTAATAAGGATGAGAAATATCCAACGAAAATATCATTCAAACTTATATATCCAATAATCATCAAAACAATGTATATCTAAGAAAAATATCATCAACATCATATATTTGGAAAAGTTTGGGCTTAATATATGTATAGATACAAGAGCAATAATGTGCACACACACTATATCCAACGAGGCCTAAAAAGTTTAATGGATCCATAACTAGACTTTGTTTTTTTTTTTTTTTTTTTTCTAATAACACGTTGAGATTTTTACTCCTGTATTCTGTGGTTGAATGGGTGGCTATTGTGGTTTTGGGTCTAACTATTATTGTAGCTTAGTTGATGAAAATTCCTTAACCAATTGACACGCCCTTTTCCTAGCGTAATGCTTTCCAATAAAATGGTCTGCAGCTACCCACCGTTACATTAGTAACTGATACGGAGACAATAGGAGTTGTAGGATTGACTAGCGATGCCGTCAATTATGTATTTAAGGTTTAATTTTTAATTACTTTATATTCATTGCCTATAGTGTGTGTTTATGGCTCTAATGTGGAATAGGGAAGGTTATAAAATGGTATAATATGTGTTATTTGTTCGCGTACTCGGGTTGTGAAACTCGGGACGTGACAACTTGGTATCAGAGACTAGGTTTAGAATACCTAGGGACAGTGGGCCTTTTATTTTTCCAGGTGTTATGTGTTTACACGATAGTCTATTTAATTGTGATATGTGAAATTAATATTTTGTTGGATTTTGATTGTTTAGGAGGTGTTAACCTTAGTATATTTTTTGTGAATCTTTAGAGAATGCCACCACGTGTAGCTCCAGGTGCTAGAGGTAGAGGCAGGGGCTATGGCCGTGGTCGTGGTCGGGGCCGAGGCTGAGGGATTCAAGCTGGGCGGGGCCATGAGGCTCCAGTTGATGATGTTCCCGTTGCTGCGGGAGTGTCATAAGAGCAGGGGTTATATGCTGGGGTTGGAGCAGAGGTTCCATTAGGGGTGTCTCATGTTGCTGAGGTGCAATCTGAAGCACTAAGCATGCCGTAGCCAGGAATGGTGGACCCACAGATGTGGATGCAACAAATGGCTGCAATGTTTGCGGGAGGAATGCAAACGAATCAGCCTACAGCTCCGTATGAGAAGTTTAGGAGAACGAAACCTCCTACATACTCTGGCACAGCAGACACTGAAGAGGTTGAGAAATTCTTACACGAGAATGAGAAGATATTCGAGGTGATGCAGTTAAATGATGATAAGACCAGAGTCTTGCTTGCTGCTTTTCAGTTAGAGGGTGCTGCAGCGGATTGGTGGAGTACTGTAAAGGGGTCTCGTGGGGGGTCTGCACTTACTTGGAAGGATTTTAAGGAGCGTTTCAGAGATTACTTTTTCCCTCAGTCTTTAAGAGATGCCAAGCTTGATGAGTTTCTGAATCTTACTCAAGGGCCAATGACTGTGCTGGAGTATGGGCGTAAATTTACCTCATTGGCCAAATATGCTAAGGAGTTGGTGTCCACTGAACGCACCAAGTGTAGACGATTTGAGAAAGGATTGAGGCCTGCTGTAAGAGATAGGATAGTGCCTTTGGGGCTGAATGAATACGAGACCTTGGTTGATCGAGCAATGGCAGTGGAGAAGAATTTAGCAGATACCAGGGCACAGAATGAAGCTAGGCAAGGAAAAACTCAGCACCAGGAGAGCCGACCCACGAAAAGGCAGAGAGAGAATTTACATATGGCACAGTCTCAGCAATTTCAGTAGGGAAATATAGTCCCAAGTAAGTCAGTGGCAACTGGAGTTTCTGCACAGAGTCCTATTATTTGTCATAATTGCAGACAGCCTGGGCAATCGTCAGTTTAACTGTCCTTACAAAGGCGTGTCGGGTGGATCTGAAACTAGGGCCGAGGTAAAGACTTGTTACACGTGTAGCCTACCAGGTCATGTGCAGAGGCGTTGTCCACAGAGGCAAGGTAATGAAAGTATTATGAGACCTCCACAGCCAGCTCAGTCAGTACAGAGTAGCAGGCCAGCAGGGTCACAATCAGTGCAGACTCGTTTTCAGAGGAGTACTCAAGGTGGGGCACCGCAGTATCAGGTGGGTGTTCCAAGTGGTGTTCAGCAGTATCAAGGAGTTCAGGGTGGATCCCAGCAAGGACAAAAGGGGGGTAGACCACCAACGACACCAGTTCAGGGACGAGTTTTCACTGTAGCCCAGAATGATGGATGTGCAGAGCCTATAGTAACGAGAGGTACCTTTCTCATTTATGCTACAAAATCCACAGTCCTTATAGACACAGGAGCATCTCATTCATTTATTGCTGCATTGTTTGTATCTACATTGAATTTATCTGTGGGCGAGTTAATTCCACCATTGCACGTTGAAACACCGATAGGAGGTCATTCTGTATTGAATCGAGTTTGTAAGAATTGTGAGATCACTATTAGGGATGAGACTTCGGGACGGGAGCACTTGTCAGTTTTTGACCTGATTGTGATAGACATGGGAAGCTTTGATGTGATTCTTGGCATGAACTGGTTGTCAGTCTTTCGGACCTTATTTACTGCGGAGAAAGATCGAATACGATTTTCAGGTGATCGTTGTAGCCCTCAGCTCTTGCCTTCCCTCGATGGGCAGGGACGAGTAGACTTGTGCAGTTTGTTTGCTTGTATGGCTCTGGAGGACGAGAATGGTGACAAGATTGAGTTACCACGAGTCGTTTGTGAATTTTCAAAAGTATTTTTAGAAGTATCTGGATTACCGCCTGAACGGGAGGTTGAATTTGGGATTGATCTGATTCCTGGCACAGAACCAATTTCTATAGCCCCATATAGATTGGCACCTGCAAAGTTGGTGGAGTTAAGATCCCAGATAGAAGAGTTGAGCTCTAAGGGATTTATCCGCCCTAGCACTTCACCTTGGGGTGCACCAGCACTATATGCAGCTAAAAAGGATGGACTCTCAGGATGTGTATAGATTACCAAAGGTTGAATCGGGTCACGATCAAGAATCGGTATCCTTTACCGAGGATTGACGATCTGTTCGACCAACTGAAGGGTTCGATCATTTTCTCAAAGATTGATTTGAGATCTGGTTACCACCAGTTGAGGGTGAAGCAGGAGGACATTTCTAAGACGACATTCAGGACTTGACATGGGCACTACGAGTTCTTGGTGATGCCATTTGGGCTGACTAATGCTCCTGCCGTGTTCATGGACTTGATGAACCGGGTGTTCAGCAGATATTTAGACAAGTTTGTTGTCATATTTATTGATGACATTCTAATTTATTCCCAGTCAGAGGAGGAACATGAGGAGCATCTGAGAATGGTACTTCAGACCTTGAGAGACCACCAGCTCTATGCTAAATTGAGCAAGTGTGAGTTCTGGCTCAAAGAGGTGAAATTTCTTGGGCATGTTGTTTCTGAGGAAGGAGTTGCAGTTGATCCATCTAAGGTTGAGGCAGTTATGGATTGATAAAGACCGAAGACAGTTTTTAAGATTCGGAATTTTCTGGGTTTGGCAGGGTATTACCGAAGATTTGTCCGTGACTTTTCGAGATTAGCCGGGCCGATGACTAAGCTAACTCGAAAAGGGGTCAAGTTTATTTGGGATGAGAAGTATGAGCAGTCCTTCCAGGAGTTAAAGAAAAGGTTAACTACTGCACCAGTGCTTGTGATTCCAGAGAGGGGATTGGGTTATTCGGTTTATTTTGACGCGTCCAGGGAAGGTTTAGGCTGTGTGTTGATGCAGGGTGATAGAGTAGTAGCTTATGGGTCTAGGCAGTTGAAAACTCACAAGCATAACTACCCAGTGCATGATTTGGAGTTGGCAGCAATTATCTTTGCTCTGAAAAGCTGGAGACACTATTTGTGTGGTGAGAAATTTGAGGTGTTTTCTGACCACAAGAGTTTGAAGTATCTTTTCACTCAGAAGGATCTAAATTTGAGGCAGAGGAGATGGATGGAGTACATGGAGGACTACGATTTTGAGCTTCAGTATCACCCTGGTAAGGCAAATGTGGTTGCTGACGCACTTAGTAGAAAGACTCGGGGTACTTTAGCATGTCTTTTCGTGCAAGAGTGGGAAATGATGAGAAACCTTTGTGAGTTTGATCTGGAGTTGCAGGAAGATGAAGGTCATGCTATTTTGTGTGCCATGGCTACTCAGCCAATTCTATTGAGTCGTGTGATAGAAGCTCAGGGAATTGATGTTGAATGTGATGCGATTCGAGCTAAGTTGTTGAGTCCTGATGAGATGCCAGAATGGGTGATTGGCGACGATAACGGTTTGAGGTATTTGGGGAGACTTTTCGTGCCCATCTCTGCTCGAGATATAGTTTTAAAGGAATACCATCACTCTAAATTTGCAGTACATCCTGGAGGTACTAAGATGTATCACGACCTGTGCCGTCAGTTCTTTTGGGCAGGTATGAAGAAGGATGTGGCAGAGTTTGTGAGTAGGTGCCTTACTTGTCAGCAAGTTAAGGCGGAGCATCAGAAACCTAGCAGGTCTCTTGCAGCCTTTGCCAGTGTCAGAGTGGAAGTGGGAGAACATTACAATGGATTTTGTTTCTAGCTTACCGAGATCACTAAAGGGCCATGATACTATTTGGGTGATAGTGGATAGGTTGACAAAGTCGGCTCACTTCTTGCCGATTCGACTGACCGACTCTATGGATGTCTTGGCTAAATTGTATGTCAAGGAAATTGTGAGGCTTCATGAAGCTCCTGTATCCATTGTCTCAGACAGGGATCCACATTTTGCTTCTCAGTTTTGGCAGAGTCTCCAGGTGGCCATGGGGACAGAATTGTTGTTTAGTACTGCCTTTCATCCTCAGACTGATGGACAGTCAGAACGTATAATTCAGATCTTGGAGGATATGCTCAGGGCATGTGTGCTTGATTTTCGTGGCAGCTGGGAGAACCATCTTCCTTTGATTGAATTTGCGTATAATAATAGCTACCAGTCGAGCATTGGGATGGCTCCTTTTGAAGCTTTGTATGGTAGACCATGCAGATCTCCTATTTGTTGGGCTGAGGTTGGAGAAACTGCAATTGTTGGGCCTGAGTTTATGCAAGAGACGACTGAGAAGGTCAAACTAATTCGACAGAGACTGGAGACAGCAAGGAGCCGTCAAAAGAGCTATGTTAATAAGAGGCGAAGAGCATTGGAGTTTGAGGCAGGAGACCATGTGTTCTTAAAGGTTTCATCACGGAAGGGTCAGTTTCGTTTTGGGCGCAGAGGGAAGTTATCCCCGAGATATATTGGGCCATTTGAAGTTTTGGCTAGGGTTAGAGAGGTAGCTTATCGTCTTGCTTTGCCACCGCAGCTTTCAAGAGTTCATGAGGTGTTTCACGTGTGTATGCTTAGAAAATATAACCCGGACCCTTCACATGTATTAGATTGGACTGAGCTTGATGTTGACTCAGATGTGACATATGAGGTGAAACCGGTGGAAATTTTGGACTCTAGGGAGCAAGTGCTTCGAGGGAAGACTATTCCCTTAGTTAGAGTGTTATGGAAGCATCGTGGTATTGAAGAGTCGACTTGGGAGCGAGAGGCAGATATGTGGAGTAGGTATCCAGAGTTGTTGCTTTAATTCTCTTTTCTTTACCTCCTAAATTTCGAGAACGAAATTTTTGTAAGGAGGGTAGGATGTAATGACCCGAATTTTTAATTTAATTTAGTTATTATATATATTTATTCAGTGAATTTATTTCGTTATTTAAATTTAATAATTATAATTTTGGTATTTAATTTTAAGTTATATTTAAAAATATTAATTTTGGGTTATATTTAAAAAGATTTTTTAAAATTTTAGGAGAATGGTGTAATTTTCCTAAACCTATGGGGAGTAGGAAATTAATTAGTTTGTTATGGTTAAAATTACTCTTTTATAAATATATAAAGTTGGAATTATTTTGATAAAAATTAAAAACCCTAAGTGAGAGGAAGAGAGAACCAGGAGGGAGGGAAAACTGCTGCTGCAGAGAAAACTTTGCTGCCGAGTTAAGCAGGTAAGGGGCGGTTCCTTTTATTTGTATGCTGTGTTCATTGATGCAAATGTGATAAAGGAGTTGATTTTTCTTACGGAATGTATGTTGTATATATGTAAAAAATATATATATATATATATTATCTTTTTTCTTTTTCGGGCCTTGCACAGTCAAATCAATAAATGCCATGGTTGCTGTACGTGAACTTTTTTGTTGGTAATTTGCTGTATGTGGATATGAATGGGATTTACATGTTTTGTCTTATTTGATGTAAATCATGATTGTGAAATTTACATAAAAGAAAAATTTGGGATCGTTCACAGATTACATGGCTAGAAGACAAAATTTTAAATATATAAACATATAAATATATAATGGGCGGTATAGGTATTGAAGCTTTAAATTGTTGATTGTAAAGGTATTGATTTTAAAGTAAAGGTGATTGGCAGTGTACTCGCATGGGAAAATATATATTATTTATAATTATTTTTTTTAAACCTTAGGAAAAAAAATCATTTAATGTAAAAAATATTGTTTGAGTGCTGGACATGATAAAGGCTTAAAGCCTTGAATTGAAATATATATATATATATATACATACATGTTAATAAGTAAGACTTTGTTTCTAGCAAAGGCTTAAATTTTTGTCTTTATATGAAGTTTGTCTTATTTGAATTTTGTCTTTACATGTTAGTTTATTTTGAAAGTTTTGCATTAATTGTTAGAAACATATCTAGTAACTTGTTGTGCTGTGATTCTTCAGTAATAATGATTATTATTATTTATATGTTGAGGTTTACGGATAATTTAAAATATTATGGAGTATTCATAAGGGGTTAAATAAATAATGAATAAAATACAGAATTTATTTAATGTACATATTAAAATAAAATTTAATAATATGTTTTATTTGAGTTGAGGGGTACTGAAAATATCGGGTATACGTACCCAATGGTTGAGAGTCCCGAAACCCATGCGGGGGTGGTAATCGAGTCCAGTAGGCTAGTAACCTATGAACGATGCAGATGCCTAAGGGTGGCATATTATATTCCTAAGGCTTCGGCCTAGGAAGCAGACACCGAAGGATGGTGTATATTAGTTGGGTCCTGATTCTACGAGACAATCAAGCAGACATCAATGAATGATGTATATTGGTTGGGTCTTATTTCTACGAGACAACCAAGTAGCAGTACCTTAAAATTAAATTGATTTTTTTATATGTTATGTGGCGCTAAAACACGATTAATGGTAACGAAAAGAGATTGATAAATAAATCTAATTTTTTGTTTGAAATTGTTACTTGTACATAATTTGCTTCACTTAGTAGCATGTTAGGACATATTACATTTATATTATTATTATTATTAGGGTTTCGAGCACACGTGGTATTAGTGCTAAACCCCTTACAGCTTGTGATGCAGGTAATGAATTTGAGTCACGTGCTGGACCTTCTGAGCATAGAAATTAAAGTCTTATTTATTTATTTATTCATTTATTTATTTTTATGTAATTGTTTTAGACTCCAGGAAATTATATTTTTTTGAGGTGAATGTTAATTATTATTATTTTTTTTAGAGATTGGTTGGGTTTAGTTTTGCAGTTTTGTTTGCCTAGTGGATTAAATTGAGGCATTTATTTAAATTTAAGGTTTAATTTTTAATTACTTTATATTCATTGCCCATAGTGTGTGTTTATGGCTCTAATGTGGAATATGGAAGGTTATAAACAGTATAATATGTATTATTTGTTCGCGTACTCGGGTTGTGAAATCCGGGGCATGACAATTAATGAGTCTAAACCAAGCAGATTGATCAGAGATAGTATTCAAGTCGCATCAGTTGGGCATTTGGTCTAGTGGTATAATTCTCGCCTAGGGTGCGAGAGGTCCCAACTTCAATCCTCGGAATGCCCCACCAAAATCCAACAAAACCAATTGCCAAACTACCAAACCATTTACTTTAATATAGTATGTAACTTTAATATAGTATGAATAAATCAGGACAAATTTACTCTCTCACCAATACAAATATATATATATACATATACTAGAAATAAGTTTGTCACAGAGCTGATAATTTTGTGTTTTTCTTAAAAAGGACCTTACAAAAATACAAATTATGGTATTTTAATTTAAAAGATTAATTTTTTAAAAATTATAATTAGACGGAATTTAAATTGACAACAATTGAAAATTTTATCTAAATTATAGCAGCAGCGATTGAAAGTTAACGCAAAATTGATTTTCTTTCGACTTCAAAACTTCTCCAAAAAAACGTTGTTTTTTTAACTTTAATGCAAATTTGAAGGGTATAAATGTCTATTGATCAACTTTCAATTTCTTTCATTGATTCCCGCACTGTAAAAATTTGTTCTCTGATTCATTAATTCTTTAATATTATGTTTGGTTGCCAATAAAAATAAGAACGAAAACATGGATATAAAGAAATTTCAATATTTGTACATTGCTACTTTTGATTAGTTATATGATTTGAAAATCGAAATGAGAATGAAAATTCTCATGTTTAGTTGATTTTTGATCAAAGAATTAGAACATTCATTTTCTAAATTAGCAAAATTATAAGTTATTAGGTCTGATGTGGTATTTGTAAAATTCGAAATAAAGAAACTATTCACAAGATGAGAATTAACAAAGTCACCCTTGTATTTTAAATATATTTATAAAATAGAGTAATTTAGCCTTTCAAATTAAATTCTCATTTAATTTTTAAATGTATTTGTTCGTACATAACAAGCACTATTAAAAGGAATTCTCAATCTAATTACACCCTCTATTTTTTCAATATAAAAAAAAATGCATTTCAGAAAACACTTTTACTCATTTTTTTAAAAATATTTTTCTTCGACATGAGTAAAAATATTTTTTAGAAAATATTTTACTTTGAAAGAAACATAACCTTAATACTCATGTATTTTACTACCAATATTATTTTATGACTTATACTTTAAATCATCTCATTTTTTTCTCAATACATTTTATACTTTCTTCATTTTGTCAAATTTATTAACAAAAAAGCATTGCGTGTCTATTATGGCCGATAAATTTGTGATGTTTTTCATCATATTATTTTAATGATAATTGTTGAATAGAATAATGTAAAACCGTATTAAATATACATAGGATAAAGCGGAATGATGTAAAATACTAAAGTAAAATTGGTGGTAAATTCCAAGAGCAGTAAGTGTAATTGAACCTATATTTTGTTATTGTTCAGGTTTGTAAGGGCTGATCAAGAATGGGAATTAAACATGTGTTCAATAATTATATTGATAGGAGATTTCAAGCATTAAACTTTCTTTACACTCTTGTAGTGGTATTATCTTTAAGATGTATGTTTTAGCATTCTAATTTTGACTATTTTTTCCAATAGTTGAATAAATATCAATTGTACAAAAAGAGATCCTGAGTCGATACCTAATATTTCTTTATGGAGGTGAAAAAAAAGACATTTCTCCTCTAAAGGGTATTAACTTTACTCGTCTTGTTAAAAAGATTATAAAGATACTTTTTGTGAAATGAAGATGGAGACAGAGTTTTTAAGTAATCTCTAAACGGACACAATAAAAAAGGAGAAGATGACAATCTCCATTATGACACATACCTATTTATGTGCTTATTTATATATTAATTATATTTTTATTTAAAATATGTACAATTTTTCTTATTTCTCATAATAGGATAAACATATACAAGTCCAATGTCGATTGCCACAACATGTTTTGGAATCAACTTTATTCTAATACTCAGTTGAAATACAAAGGAGCTTGCAGAAAATACGAGTTGAGATAATATTTGCTGTAACACTTTAAATATCGATTTCACATAATACCAAACAATAATGTACATACAGTCCATCATTTGGTTGTTAGTTTACAATTTCAAGGCGCATGAGAAGTAGAAGCTCTGTGCAAAACACAAAAAATATATCGGTAAGCATTTGAAGTGATAAAAAACAATGAAAATGTCATTTAGATAATTTTTTAGCATTTAGTGTTTAACTACCAAATCACATTTTTCAGAGATGAATAGTGTTAGGGATGTCAATGGGGCGAGTATGGGTTGGGTATGAACTTCTCTGTCCCCGTCTCTGTTTAGCAATTCCCCTTATCCATCCCCGTCCCCATCCCCATTTCGGAGAAAAAAGTTTTTTCCATACATGTCCCCGCTAGGTAATGAATTTTCAGTCCCCGTCCACCCGTCAAGTATACTGATTATTACAAATTACATATTATATGTATAAATAAATATTAAAAATTATTATAAATATTATATATGTTAAATAAAATATATTATTTATGTATTAAATAAAAATAAAAATTATATATATAAATTAATAAATAAATATTTAAGCGGGTATGGGACTGGGTGGAGACTATTGTACTCATTCCCGTCCCCGTACCCGTTTGAGTAACACCTCAAATCCTCATACTCATCCCCATCCCCACTACTAACATCCCTATACCCTCCCCTAACGGGGCAGGTGAAGCAGCTTCCCACCGGGTACGGGTATATTTGACATTCCTAAATAGTGTAACTTTTTGGCTTTTTCGTTAGTAAGTTAGAGAGATTTATGTTAAAACTTTTTAAAAGTTGTTAAACTTTTTAACTTTTGCGTTAGAATATTGGAGAGAGAAACCGTTCGAACGGATTTATGTTGAAAGTTGTTGAACTTTTTCACTTTTGCGTCACAATGTTGGAGGGAGAAACCATGCAAACAGATTGTTAGATCCGTTCCAATGGATTTATGTTAGATTTTTTGAAAGTTTGTTAAAAAATTTTAAAATCTGTAGAAAAGTTATTAGAGTTTATGAATTATTATTGGGGTTTGTAAAAAAATCTATTGGAATTTATAAAAATTTGTTAGGATATGTAGACATATACAAATTTATATAAATTTCATGAAGCACGAGGTGAATAAAATGTATTAGAGAATTTTAATGATTTCAAAAGTCTTCAGAGATTTTTAGCTTTTTTGTCAAACCAAACCCACCCATTATATATTGGACAATGAATATTTTATATTTGAGTTTTGGTCAATTTTTTTTAGAGTTAGTCAAGAATTGTCTGCAATTAAATTTTCAACAACAGTATAATGCTTCAAACATATTCCAAGGGCTTCCTTCCTCAGGGAAAAAAAATCTTTAAAATCATAAAAATCCATAAATGCTATTATATATCTCTCTTTCAAAGGAAATAGTTTTTAGGCAATTTCAAAATATTTTAATTTTATGATGATGTTTTCAAGTCGAAACAAATGGACTTAAAATTTCAATTATATTTTTCAGCAAGCCAGATATGAATTGGGGGAAATTTGTCTCACAAAATAGAATCTTAAAAAAACTACATGTTTTCCTTGCGGTGATCATTGCCATCATATAGTCCAATACCATGCATGCAGTAATTAATTTTTGTTCTCTTATATTCTTTACTATTTATTGACCTCTTTGACACAAGCACAACATGGCTCAGACCCATTCAATGTGCTAAACTAATTCTTGTTGATTTTCCTTCTAAATATCAATTCTGATTTTGCATATTCAAACATCAAATCTCCCAACAGTCTGGGATTATTACCTTTATTTTTCCTCAAATAGCAGGCACAGGTTGGATGATTTAGCCTTTCTAGAAATCACAGCAAATCACAATTTAAAAGCACAACTCTCTCTCTCTCTCTCCCCCCCCCCCCCCCCTCTCTCTCTCTCTCATTTGATTAATTTTTTAGCAACTAGACAGCTGTCCGGAAGCAAAATTAGCCTCTACCACCTTATATATCTTGTGTTAACCAACTGGATGCAAGCATTAAACCTATCTAGCTCTTTCTACGTCCCTATCTTTATTTTTTATTAATTTCCGAATTCGAGGGAGGAAGACATATCATCTGTATTACTTTTTATTTGTCATCTACCATTGACAATACCGTAAGAAAATGGGTAATGGCCGAGCAACTCTTTTCATGTTGCTTTTCTTCACAATTGCTCTGACCCACTGTAAAACTGCAAAGGGTCACGACGACATCCAATTCAAGGAAGTATCAATTCACGATGGCTTGCGCGCTCTACTTTATGCGCCCAAGTCCGCTAATCCCAATCAGAAGCTTCCTCTCGTAGTCTACTTCCACTGAGGATGCTTCACATACGGAACAGCCTACGACAATCAAACCAACAATTACGTTCATTCGATTGTCAAAACGGCCAACGTTGTCGCTTTGTCTGTTGATTACACACACGGAGTCCCCGCCGCTTACGACGACGCATGGGCAGCAGTTAGGTGGGTTGCCTCTCACTCTTCCGGGCATGGTCAGGAGACATGGCTAAACAGCCTAGTTGATTTTCAAAATTTTTTCTTATGTGGAGAGAGTGCAGGTGCCAACATAGCACACAACGTCGCCATGAGAGTGGGTTTGGGTTCTGATGAGAAAGTGGAAGGTCTCAAAATCAAGGGGATTGCTTTACTCCATCCATACTTTTGGGGGAGCAAACCAATTGGCGATCATGAGCCAAGGGTTGCCATAGCCAGAGCGTTGTGGGACAATTGTTGGTATAATGCCAATAAGGAATATTCATCCAGTGACCAACTCGATGACCCGCGGCTTAACCCACTTGTGGACCCAAATCTTTCAAGGCTTGGGTGCAGCAAAGTTTTGGTTGTCATCGGTGATAGCGATGATTTTGTAGACAGGGGCTTCTATTACTATCAAGCACTGAGGAAAAATGGATGGAAAGGGAAAGTAGAGCTGATGAAGTCAAAAGGTGGGCACTGCTTTTTTTTGGCGGACAAGTCTGCTAAAGCTTCGGCCGTACTCGAACGTTTAAGTTCTTTCTTGAACGAAGCCTAGCCTTGAAGTTAATAAACCAATAGATAATATTTATATTCCATAAGTACTTTCAATAGTGGTAGATTCCAAGTTCCTCTCACAAATAATATCGTGCTGATAAAATTATAAAGCATTCATGTTCAAAAAACATCATCAACCAAAAATAATATACCATTCAATGATGAGCAATTGGGAAGGAGTACACTAGACACAGGCAGCTAATAAATGGTTTTTATTTTTTTAATTTATATTTAATTATTACTAACTAAATATTATTTTGTTAATGTTAAAAACAATATTTTTAATGGTACAATATTTTTATTTGGGGATGCAAAATAATATGTTTTAAGATTAAATTAATTTTTTTGTTAGATATTATTTCCCACTAATTAAAATATTTCTATAAAACAAAAAGCAGATTGGGGCACGTTTGAAAAAATAATCCAATAAAAAAATACAAATATGAATCTTTTTTTTTTTTTTTTAAAGAGATGTTAGCAGAATATATATGACATGGGATATAAGAATTCTCTGTTATATTTATGTTAGTATAAATAATCCAAATAAGTGGTAAGGTGCTTTCCTATTATTATATTGTAGACTAATATTGGAGTTTAAGTCCACCCTTCCTCACGCTATTCAAATTGTGATTTCAAACGTACTTTCAGAAAAAGGCCACATTATAAATGGTAAGGTTGTGATTGTATATGTTATTTTGTTGCCTGTTTCATAATTTTTCGTCCAATAATGACCAAAATCTAACTGAGTTACAAGGTCGGAAAATTTTTTGAGATTAAGACAAAATATTTAATAAGATTATTTAAAAAAAATTATAAAACCTATCTAAAAAAAATTTAAAGATGAATAAACAATAAATGATAAATATATATATATATATAAGTGGGCCTTTTTAAAATTATAAAGACTTAAGATATTTGTCTTAGTAGGGTCGACAATGCTGAATCATCACCTTCTAGGCATGTTTGCATTTCTCAAATACGTTGTTTTTTTTTTTTTCTTTTTTTTTTTTTGGACAATTAGTTTAGCCTTGGTGTTTATATATATATATTTAATTATTTTTGCTAGTTGTATTGGAAGTGAGCAAATATTTAAGATTGTACCTTAATAATGACCAGGATAGATTTTTATGCTTTGGACCAGTACATCACATCATTAGATATATTCTTTCCAAATGAATTCATGTTGACAATACGAATACAAAATGGGTCAGGGAAGATGTATAACAGACAGACCACTAGGGGTTGGAATTAAGATAGACTAGCAAATTTATAAGGACTCTGGAAATAGTATAGTTTGTGACCATACAATTAGAAGCTGGTGAAGACTTTGACTTGGATTCTTAGTATTTAATAATTTATTAATCTCACAATTAGGAGTGGAAATGAATCGAATCGTTTCAAGTTTCAGTTTATTGAATTTGACTCAAGCTATTTATACAAGGTTAGAGGTTGAGCTCGACTTGAACTTTTATACAGACTTGAGTTTCGTTCGATAAAGAAAAATATAAATTTGAGAGTGGTTCGCGAATAGCTCTATTAAACCATACCCATCATAATGACTGAAACTCAGTCTGTGATTCCATCATCCTGTATTCCATTACAATTTCTTGTATCCTAATATTTAAAAATTCGTCACATTAATTAATATTATTATTATCAACAATATAAATAAACATATACAAACAATATTAACATGGTGGAGAGAGGTACTCTACCAAACAGGTTCATAGCCATAGATTACCAACATGTGCTCTTTCCAGACTTGCCATGTATCAACCTGGCCAAATGTATAAATACACGATTCTTACGTCTGCCAATTGGGATTCACCTCAGGGAAAACTATATGTATCCAGCATCTGCCATACTTTGTAGGTTTCTACTTTATTGGATTTGTGTACCCATACTTACGCAAGTTTTGGGACTCTCAACACTTTAATATTGTAATATTTCATATTTCTAGTACTTCCCAAAATCAAATGTCAAGTAATACAACATAAAACAAAATAAATAAATTCATTTCAATATAAATTTATCAATTATCAAACTATAACAGTAAGCAACAATCCAATATAACCATTACAACATTACAATACCAGCATCAACATTATAATAATATTAATGTAATATTTATCTTTTGATAGTAATCTCAATCCCACCATAACTCATTTTATTCCTCATTTATTCATTTTATAGATTTTCAACTAGCATCCAAGTTCCAACAATAAATCTAAATATTATTTTTTTTTTAACCTCAAATGTAAAGACCCAAAATTTTCGGCTTTTTTATTTTGAATTTATAATATTTAAAATTCTAATATTTTGGACTGCCATTTATATTTTATGTATATGATCTTGTGTTAATTTATTTTTATGTTATATGTATTAATGTGTGCATAGGTATGTATGTAATTATAGGTTAATAACTCATCAGTAGGGAGGGGAGGCATTGATCTTTGTTTATTAATTTGTGGGGAGGCTAAGAGTTGGCAGGTTGTGTGGGAGTTAGAGGAGGAATTAAGGAGGTTTTTATGAGTGCATGCATCTGAGTAAGAGAGAGGAGGGTTTTACTTAGTGTATAAATACCCCTTTTTCACATTTACACCATCAGTTTCCTTATCTCTCGTATATACTCTATACACTTCTTTCAACTTTTGTTGTTTATTTTCTTTCTTCTCTCTTCTTCCTTTCTGTGTGAGGAAAATAATAATAAAATAAAATAAAGAGAGTTGTGCCTACTATTTATCTATTGGAAGAAACGGCGAACGTGATCGTAGAAGAAATTTGGAGTGAAATCGACGGAGATTGTTCATAGGGCCAACTTGAGTTAGTGTTTTATTTGGAGTTTTTATATACTTTGTTGACGTATATAATTCGAGGTAGGTGGGATTGTGTTTATTGATATATATTTTTTATCATGTCATGTAATATATATATGTGCAAGGGATGAAAAACTTGTTTTATGAATTGATTCTTGATTATGTGAAATTCTGGAACTTTCACACTGAAATAGGTACAATATTTTCCCATAAAAATCATACTTAGAGATTGATTTAATTCTTCAAACTTTTATATGTTAAATTATACATGTAGATGAGTTTCTTGTAAAAAATTTCATAATTTTTGGAATTGAAATAAATTTATAAAAAACAAAAGTCAAACTTGACTGTTGGTTGGGGGTTTCCATGCTAGGATCAGCACACTATTTTTATATGAAATTCATGCTTAGCGGTCGAATTAATTTTCAATATTTTTATACATGGGAGTACATATCCAAAATAATATTCAGTAAAAATTTCATGTTTTTTTGAGTTAAATGGATTTTTATAAAAATTGTGAAAATGACTGTTTGTTTTAAATTGCTGTGCTGATAGGAGTTTGATGTTTTGGTATAAAAATGATACTTAGAGATTAAAATTTAATTTCTAAAAATTTATATATGAAACTAGACATGTTAAGATTCTACATTAAAATTTTATATTTTTTTTCAATAATAATCTATTTTATAAAAATATGGAACTTGGTCTACTTTGGTTTACATTGCTGTACTAACAACAGTCAAATATTGATATAAAAGGTATAATAAAAGTTGATATTTTTTTGTGAATTTTTATATGTTAAACTAAATATATGAATGAGCTTTTTGTAAAATTTCAAAATTTTTGGATTAAAATGGAGTTTATAAGAAATCGTGAAAGTAAGCTAT